>VZTI01000334.1:0-133700 GCA_013397865.1 Struthidea cinerea
TGCCAGGGCACCCCAACACTATGCAGTTTTTGATCAGGGTTAAAATTTCTTGCAATCTGTAAAAAGGGGAGGGAGAAGTCAACATTACTGAATCTATGTGCAGACTTAGTGTCTAAGGGTCAATATAGATATTGAACTCGTTCTGTGTTGCCACATTAAGACTACTAAGGATGAAAAAATGCAAAAGCTAGCTTGGTCAGGGGAGGTCATGGACATGATTTATATTTAATTTAAGATGTCTTCTAAATGCTAAGATGGTTCCTTTGGTAGCACCTGCTCTCATTCAGAAGCCAGTATACTCAACCCCCTTAGCAGAAGCTGAGCTCTAACCCAGTGCTGACTATACAAGCCATTACTAAATAATTTCTGGCTGGTTGGTAACCATATTGACCTTTAGCTGAGATACGGGAATCCTCTTGCCAATATTCCCACCTCCTGCTTAATTGGCACCGTATAAAATGTGTTTCCAAGGGAATGTACAACAGCAGCCATGGTCACCTGCAATATTAGCACAGCAAAAGGAGCATGTAATTTATTCCTCTGAAAAATGAATGTGTAATAAAAGCCAGCATAATAAATCTCTTTCTGCAAGGATTATGACGACTGCAAGTAGACAGATCATGGTCTATTTGAATAGTGCTTTCTTCAACCAAAAAACAATTTTGGTTTTGTATGAAAGTCTTAGTGGTGCATTTAGATGGCACCATAACACACCTTTTATTAACGTTCAAGTTTATCTTTTTTGTTGATGCAAATTAATCCTGTTATTAAAATTCATCACAAATAGTAAGCTGTTAATACAGCATCAAGATATATTTCACCTCACTATATGACAGAGTGAGCTTGATTGCTGATGCCACCATTTCCATCCAATAAAATATCAATAATTTTCTGAAAATATTGAAAATATTTTAACTTCAAGTAAGTATGATGACATGAAAGAAAAGACAAATCACTTAAATGCATGATACTGGAAAGGGCTATATTAGGACTATGCACTGGCAGAACACTAATAATTTAGGAAAGTAGGTAAGTGAGTTTTTGTGTATTTTTTAGGATTATTGTTTAGGATGAAACCCTTCATGTACTCCTCTTACCAAACACCAATGTCAAGAGTGCTGTGCAGTCCTTTAGAAGGGCCTCAACATGTTGGAGAGATGAGCAGAGAAGAACTGTCAGAAATCCAACAAAGGCAAATGCAGAGTTCTGCACAGGAGAGGAATAACCCAAAGCACCAGCACAGGCTTGGGCTGATCTGCTGGAAAGCAGCTCTGAGAAGGACCTGGGGGTCCTCGTGGACAACAAGCTGCCCATGAGCCAGCAGTGTGCCCTGGGGGCCAAGAAGGCCAATGGTGACCTGGGGTGCATTAGGAAGAGCATTGCCAGCAGGTCAGGGGAGGTGATCCTGCCCCTCTACTGTGCCCTGGTGAGGCATGTCTGGAGTGTTGTGTCCAGTTCTGGGCTCCTCAGTGTAAGAGAGACATGGAGCTTCTGGAGTGGGTCCAGCAGAGAGTGACAAAGATGGTTATAGGACTGGAGCATCTCTCTTATGAGGGAGGGCCGAGGGAGCTGGTCAGCTTTGAGAAGAGTCGACTGAGAGATGTGGGAGCTCATCAGTGTCTGTGAGTATTTGAAGGGTGGGTGTCAAGAGGATGGATCCAGGCTCTGCTCGGTGGTGCTGAGCAATAGGACAAGAGGCAATGGGCAGAAACTGATGCACAGGAAGTTCCACCTGAATATGAAGAAATTCCTTAATGTGCATGTGACCACACACTGGGACAGATTACCTAGAGAGGTTGTGGAATCTCCTTCATTGGTGATACTTAGGAGCTGTCTGGATGCAATCCTGTGCTCTAGGATGAACCTGGTGGAGCAGGGAGGTGGGACCAGCTGACCCCCTGTTGTCCCTGCCAGCCTGACCATTCTGTGATCACAGCGAAAAATAGTGCTTTTTATTGATGTAACAGCTTTAAAAAAATTATCCTTAACATTCTGAAGCAGGTTCATTTTTGAAAGTTACTTTTATTATGGATCCAGCTGTCTTTACTCTGAAAATAAGAAATGCCATTTCTTCTTCGCCTGCCTATAAAAAGGCCCAGCAGTGCAGACTTTGATTATATGCAAAAGTTAACTTTGAAACACAACTTGTGTATTTATAGATATTTTTCGGTGTAACAGGTGGAAATAGAAACATCACATGAATATTCACCTCCCTGGAGGCCACTAGCAAATGCTTCAAAGGTCTTCCTAGAGGGGAAAAATAGTGGTTTACAGCAGAAATCACAAATTTACAAGTGTTCTAGGCAAATTATAAAGTTCAGTGATTTAGCTGCACTGGAAAACTCATCATTCTTACCAAGATGTGTCACCATTATAAAAGGTCACTTTCTCTGCCCGTGACAATTTAAGAATGGTACATTCCCTGTATTTCTGAAAAGCTAGAGGAAGAAAGAAAGACATTATATTTCATGTGAGTTTTACACCCTTTTATCTCAACAGCCATAGAATTTTTAATAACTCTGATCAGATATGATAAATATTATTCCATTTACAATGGAAAATAGTAAAGAGATTTAGTCAAAGTATGTAACAATTGCAGCACATCTGTTAGGCTTATGGTTGTTTCCTGCTCACAGCTAAGCAAATACCAATGTACTTCATTTAGTAGATCAGAATGATTTCCTTAAAACCAGAAATGCTTACATTTTGCTACTAGAACAGAGGGCCTTCATTAACCATGTGTCCCACTGAATGAAACCCTGAGCAATTATACTACAGCTGGCTTCATCTCCTCCTGTACTGTCATCTGTGGCACTGAAAACCTCCCACTGCCTTCACTGCTGCAAGAATTCCCTGACATGCAGAACTTGACCCCAGTGCCTCTGGTTTCAGCACAAGGATGTTCTTTCTTGAAGCCATGAGGGTACTCCTTTATTGATCAATTGTTGAGTTAGCAATCAATGTGTAATTGACTGCTAACCTCCATGAGATGACTCAAGCACTTAAGTCAGGCACAGTTAAATAGCTTGCTGAACAAGTGCCTACATACTGTCTGTGGCTTCTGTACACAAATTTGTCAGCTTTACATTATTCAAAGCCATGTAAAAAAATCTTCTGTAAATGAGCCACACACGAAAGAATAAACCTGTTAAAGAGATAGATTTACAGTGCACTAGCATTCTGTATTTAAGAGCCCTCCCCCTCTGTTATTACTGAAGCAATCAAAGGTGCCTTGAAAGATTGCTAAAAATGATCAAGGATGCTTTATTTTAGATTGATAACTGCAGTAGTGAGTGTGAGAAGGAGAGCAAGCAATTGAAGTGAATGGGATCATTGTGTACCTGCCTAACATCACTGGCTCAACATTTGTATTTTAGACTGTCTCTTAGACTCTCTCTGGCCTAATAACAGCATGTAGTGAAATAAAGTGTTCGTTCTGGAGGTAATTGTTATGTGGTGGAATATAAACAAGACCAATTCTGCAGTATATTTACCACAGTGCATATTTATGAGTTGGGTTTAATTAAAAGTCAGGAACACTAGAGCTATTTTTTAACTAGATGCCTATTATCTAGTGTCAAGTGCTTGGTTTTAATCACACATTTTATACCATCGTGACCTAGATCACTGCCTGTGATGTACAAGATAGTGTGTTGTCTTTACTGAGAAGATGTAGCCAAGTTTGATGGATGTTTTCTCATTCCTAACCTCATTACTACTGGCTTCCCATCCATCTAATAAAACGCTATGATAGAGAGTGGGAAGGTGCTATAAATCATAATATTCCAGCCGCTCCAAGCAGATTCATTAGAAATGCTGACTATATATCTCACACATAGAAAGTCAACACACAAAGTAGGTTGGTGCTTCTGCCTGTGCTGGAGACATCCTCTCACTCCCTGAAGTCAAGTTAGGATTTGTTTTTAATGGCAAAGATGACATTTAATGAAGTTCCGGGTGGCAGACTGCTTTGACCTGAGTAACCCAATAAATATTCCAGCTGTTAATAGTTTTAAACTGTGCTGTAGCCTGTTAGCTCACTTGCATTGTTACTCCACCACTGAGAATACATAATTGCTAACTAATGAAATTTGGGTTTGTTTCATTGGGGTTTTTTGGTGAGACAAGGACCTGAGGCATTCTACTTTACTCCTGCTTTTCCAGTGTTTTCCTTAAGGAGGGTATCCTCATTTCATCTAGGCTAGGGTGCTGAAGGGAGTATATAGAGGGAAGTGGCAGAACCTTTCCTTTCTGTCTGTCTTTCCTTTCAGCTTATGAAAGAAAATATAGCTGTGAAAATAAAAATGGTCCAGAATTGTTCCTGGAGAAGGAGAACTGAACTGGATGCACCCTCTGAAATCCAGGTTATGAATTAAACTTCAGGGTTATATCATACCTTATTTAGGTTTTGCTTTTTAGTGGAATCTACACACTTGAAGAGGTAATGACAGCTGCTATCTTTGCAAAAGGGAAGTGTTCACTCAAGGAAAGAAAAAAACAGTAGAAGAGAGAAAACAAGTAATTTTAACACAATTGAGCCCTTAAAAACTGCAGCATGAGTGTGATTCTCGCTGTTCCAGGTGTTTGCATTTTCATAATGCTCCTCTGGCAGATGCTCAGAGCTTCTTACATTATCCTCTGCAGTTTTCATTTGTGACAGTTGTCATGTGGCCCTTATGAGCCTATCATTCAAAAGATTTTGCTGGGAGCTCACCCAGAGTTGTGCACCTGTAGCCTGGTATGTCTTGGTATTGCAGACCTCACAGAAACTTCTTACATTGGATTAAGTTTGTTGGCAGACCCACACTATCCAACAGTCTTTCTTTGAAACGTATTGCCATTAATAATACCCAACATCAGCAAGCTTTCTGTTGGAATTGAAATAACATGCATATTGGCCCTTGGACTTTCTGTCTTTCCTTGTGTGTGACATGGGATGTCAGACAAGCATATGGACAGAAGCAGACTGATAGAAAGCAGTTATGCATACAGCTTTTAGGAATTCATTAGGGGACACCAGTGAACACTCCTGTCTGTGCTCAAAGGCTGTTGCACTCCCTTTTGGGGAAATGAGATGGTGTGTAAGCCAGTAGTAATTCTTTATTAAACCCTTGAGGGGGAAGTGCAGTTGGGTCTGTATGTTATCTGCAAGCACAGTTTTCATTACAACTCACTGCGATCTCTAGTACTTAGTGTCAAACTGTTCCAGGGAAAATGATTGATAGCTGTTATTAGCAATCCATGACTTTATGAATGTACAAATTAAAAGTAATCAGAGAGAGAGGGGAATTGTACATCAGATAATATAATCCATTTATTTTGAAACATGCACTAAAGGCTGGCATTCATCTTTATCGCAAAGCGAGTCTCAGCTTTGTGATGATATTCTTAAGCAGATGATGGTAAATCATATAAGGGATTCACTTTAACAGCATAGAGGCTAGTTTCCAGTTCCTGAAGCATTCTGAAAGATTCATCTATGAAACAGCAGTATCTCCCTGAATTGCAATGAACAGTTTAAAATGTTTGCCAAATGTGACTCCCACTGGGTAGACTTGAAGACCTCTGTTGCCTATAGACAGCTCATCTGACACTGCACAGGAGTGCAGATATGAAAGAGCTACTGCTTCCCTTGTGTTGGAATCCAGAATGCAGAGAATATCTCTCTGCCTGTTTTGAAGGATTCTACCCCCCTGGACAGCACTGTCTTTGACCTTCGCCCATGGAGAAAATTACCTACCCTTTGGGAAGAGTTGGAATCTACACTGGTGTGAACTAGATGATAGAATGTTATGTAAGATTATCACAAGGTGAAAATTTAGGGTCTTTGGGCTTGTTAATATAGTAAATAGATAAAAGTAAGAAACTTCAAAATGGAGGATTGTTGCTGTTTTCTAGGCTTCTTGTTCCTCCTTCTAGTATTCCATATTCTGCAGTACAAGTAGTTTAAGATGGTTGGATGGAAAATTCCGCAGTTCCGATGTACGTGACAAAGGGATTTATTGAACATTGGTGGAAATGTGAAAATATCTTTCTTGTATGTTTTAATTGGATAATTTACCTTTAAAAAGACTGTCTAATCTTGATAATGCGGACTTCTCCTGCATTCTCTGCTCTGTGCCATGTCTGGGTCACGCTAGTGACTCAGTTTCTCTGATAAGACTTCATAAACAACTATCTGAAAGCAGAGATTCGTGAAGTTCCCGTTCGCCTCCTGAATTCCTGGCAAAGATGCTAAACCTCTCCCCCATCAAGGGAGACATTAATTAAGGCACGGAATGTGTCACCTTGTCCCCTCTCTGACCATGTAAATCTAAGCCCAAGTCAGCTTCTGATTGGATATGTCTGGAATTGTCATATCTGTGTTTTGGCTTTTTGGCTTTGGGGTTTTTTGTTTATGTCTTTATTTAAATACACTAATGAAATGTGAGGATTATATATTAATAGGCAAAACTCTTGTCAAATCTGGAAAATTAATACTATAGCAGAGGTGTCTGCTGGTAGTGTATTATCAAATGTCAGGTGAAAGTTCCGCAAGATAAGATGTGATGACTGCATTTGACTTGTTTGGTAATTATTCTAAATAATTTTAGCATTAAACAAAAACCACCAGATTTTTATGCTTGACTTTGTTTTCATAGGATTTTTTTAAAGCTGTTGCATTCACCTATCACCATTACTGGTGTGAACAAAAGGACTATTAATACAAATTCTTAAAAATCTTCTATAAAGATAATTATTTTTTTAAAGACCCATAGAATGAATCCAGAAAGATAAACATGTAGGACAGAAGTTATTTAATATTATCTGCTGCAAGCCATGCTTTCATTTTTTTCCTTTTGGTTTGTTTCTTTTGAGAAACCTCTGGTTAGGAAACAATTTCTGCCCTTCGGAAAAGCTGAGTTCTGGAGGAAGAGACACAGAATTATCATAGTATTGAGGAAAAATATTTGATGCCAGAACCATCTCTGCTTCCTGATATTATTCAAAATTGCTAATATAATTAGAGCAAATGAGCACAGGGACACCCCAGAATGTGTTGCTGTGTGCCCTAAAATATGAAAAACTGCAACTGACAAGAATTAATTAGACTTTAACAGTATATGATTTGCTTTTGTGCATCCTGCTCTACTGTATTCAGTTTTTACTGATTATGCAAGAAAAGAAACACACTTCACCTTTATCTACTCCCGATCTTCATAAAATAATGCATATCTAAATTTGTATTTACCTCAGGATGTCATTGAAACTGAAGGCTATCATACTTTGTTTATTATGTGACTGTGTCTACAGATGGATCTTATAAAGTCTTCCTGATTTTCATATCCAATAGCAACGCAGAGGCAGCAGAACCCAAAGCAGTATTGTCTCATCCAGTGAAAAGAGAAGCTTTTAGTAATACGGGCAATGATTAGGGGACTGTAAATTCAGAGTCTCCTGTTATTAAATTATTAAACATGAATTCCACCTTTTATTCTAATATAGTAACTGCTTTTATCATAATTTTGAGATGTCTTTAGAGATCATAGAATACAGGTAGCAAGGCAATACTGTATATTACTGTGGACTCTTCCAGTACAGCATACCATCACACAAGAAACCCTAGAGTCTTAAAATTAGGCTTGGGATTTGAGTAGTTGCTATAATTTAAAGTAAAGAAAAGCAAAAAAGCTACAACAAACCTCTGCAAATATAAACTGCTATTTAATCAAAGAACAAAGAAAATAGGAGAAAGGCCAAGTAAAACACAAAAAGAATATTAAAGACATACTTTCCTAAAATGATTTAGGTATTCAGTCTATGTGATTGTCTTTGTTAAATGTTCATGTCTTGGCTTTAAAACTGATACATAAGAGCTGCCAATTATTATAAAACTATGTAATTAATCTTTGTACACAATTGTTTGTGTACTACCTTTGGCAGTGAGTTGTTGCAGTGGCTAAGTCCACTTTACACTCCCCAAGTCACCCTAAAAGTGATCTCTCCCTACAACACTGTGCTAGAAAATTCTCCCTTTGTCTAGATCCTGCCGGTCACTGGCCCCCTCCTCCCTCCCAACCCTTTTCCCATTGGCCCCTGTTACGTCACTCAACCTTGCCTCTGCCCCCAGCCCTCAGACCACTGGTTTTGGATGCTCTGCCCGCGTTTGGGAGCTTTCAGGATAAAACGGGTGCGGGCTTTCGCTTTCGCTTCTGGGGTCTTCTTGCCTCTGTTTCCTTTCGGGTGTGTTGCCATTAAACACCTCAGAATTACACGCAGAAAACCCCTCTCGCCTCTTCTTCTCCAGTTCGTGCACAGGCTGTGCGTGTGAGTGGCTGTTCGCGGCTGTCTGCGAAGGTGAGGGCGTGTGCACACATAGGTGCTATTGGTGTGCCGCCTGAGTGTCTCCACGAGGGACCCTGTGGAATAAACGTGGCATCGATTCACTGAAGCCCTCATTCAATAGTGAGGCAAGTTTATTTATAGTAAGACAAACCTAGGGCATGATATCAGGTTTCTTTCCCTCATCTTGCCTGTTGCATCAAAAGCATAGAGCTCCCCTACCATGTAACACAGCTGTTCCTGCTCCTTCTCCCACTGCATCTGTCTGTTCACTGACCTTGGTTTTTAGTAACACAGAACATGGTAACAAACAATTGTATTGAACTTGAAGTAAATAAGGACAATTTTAGACGCAACTCTTTTCTGAGTTATGGATTATTGGGGTATTATTTTGTCAATGTCAGCTAAGAGAGAGGAGAAATTTCACTTCCTAAAATCAAAGAAAAGTCATGGCTTGGTTTCTGTAGTAGAGGTAGAACTTAATGGAATAGAAACACTCCTTCAGTTTGGAGCAGTCCAGGAAAGACATAATATGTTACTGCCTTTCCTAGCAAATAGTTTTAGTTTTCTCCCATCTTCCATTTCCTTTTCTCCACTTTTTTTTTTAAATTTTTTTCCTACCTTCACAATCCATTGGACCTGCTCATCTTCATCTCACTCTAACCAACTATGCTTCTGCTTCACCTGAGAGATGGATTGGGATGTGTCCCACCGAGCTGATGATGGGTTATTTAACACACTGGTTTTCCCAATCGGTGACAAATAAATCAGTGCCTCTTCTTTTTTCCCATCTCGTACTTTCTTCATAGTAATGTGCACCAGCATTGTCTCAAGTTAGAAGCAAACGTGACACAATTTCTTGGTCACAGTCTATGTTTGAGCTCTCTACACACTGATACATACCCACTGGTGGTATGGAAGTACTCTTGGTATGACACTAAATTGACTTTGACTTTTAATTATTTCACATTTATTAAAATTAAACTTCCTGAAAACTTCTAAGACACACAAAGTATTAGTTTTTTTAACCCCACTTTTATTTCCCAGTCACTGTATCCTCATTTTATTGCCGTGATAATATGAAACAGCAATTTAAGTGCGTTTAGCCTTGCCTTGTTTCTAAATAGCTGTATATTCAGTTAAATTGTTGAGTCTCCTCTACAGGTGTTTAAACCTAGAAACAGAAGCAAGATCTGAACTACTTACTTGCAATCTTTCCTTTCTCTTCACAGTAACCTACACAGCTGCTCTGTAGCTGTGTGATGTATAATCAAGAGAGTACAGGCGCTCAGTATAATTGAATTGAACCTTTGCATTTAGTCTATTGTTATTTTAATTTGGGAGTGATGCAGTGGGTGTGATTGAAGAGATCTGTCTCTTATTATGGACATTTCTTTGTGCAGTATTGGAAGAATTTTTTTATTTATTATTTACTGTCTTCAATCTGGCAGTAATATTTCTGTCTGCCAGTGTCAATTACATTGCTCTTGACTGGTGCAGATCAGCAGCCTGTGATATCTCTGAAAGGCCAGTGTGTATCACATGTCAGTAGCAGACATATTAATGTTTGAGTTGAGGAGTGCAAGTGATGTAACAAGATTAGATGGCACTGATATAAAGGACTAAATATAAGCCCATGAATAACGAAGAAACTGCTAGGTGACAACTGTCAATTATTTACTGTCCCTGTCCAATGTAATAATAATAGGAGCCTGCACTTTTCCTTTGTGTCTGTCTCTCTTTTACTAGCTTAGTGTTCAATCCTAGTTTTACAGAACTAGGTATAGTTCCAAGGCATTTTGCCCTGAGCTATTACTAAGTGATTAGCAAAAAAACTGAGCAAGCCATGCTGAACTTTATTCACTGAAATGCTAGAGGACATCATTTCCCAGAAAGAAATAATTAGTTTCAAAGTCATTTCACTTTATCTTAGTTGTTAACATCACATCTACTTTAGATGCTTTTTCTTTTCTTGTACCAAACAACACAGTTGAGAACAACTCTGACACGAAAAGAAAACTAAATGGTATGTTTGGGATTTTTTTACTTATTTCTGACAACAACAACTCCATGTTTTTAAATAACTGATAGAATCAAAAGAAAATATGATATCTGAAACTGCAGTTGCATGAAGGTATCTGCCACAAATTCATCTCTTCCACAAATAATATGCAAAAGGAAATCCTTGTTTTTCATACGTTCATTACAAATACTGCATTATGATTGGGGTGCCTTTCAAAATTTCTACAGCAGTTCCACTAGCAGATTAAATATCACCAAATAAACATGAAATCCAAAAACACAACTGTAAAGTTGGATTTTACGTTTAAATGTATCAGCTCAGTTGCTATTTTTAATAACAACTTTATGCATCAGGATTTACCATGTGTACTTCATAATCAACTTTAAATGACTTCTAGACTTTCAACAGAGCCAGCATCTAAGTGCATATCTCCTGTTGGGAATGATAATTTCATGCACTAGGTGACACTAATAGCTATGGCGTGAAGGTAGTATAGGAGCCCCCTGCTTCTGCATGGCTGACAGTTATCTGGCACACTCATTAGCACCTTTTTGTCAATAAATATTTGTATATTCATCTTCACGGGATTATTTCTAAGCCTATATAAACACTTGGTTAGCAGATATAGTTAAGTCTTTGATTTCACACTCATTAATATATGTTTTTCGTCATTTTTCATAGATGAAACTATTATATTTTAGGATTGAGAGATTTTGCAGCTCTAAGAAATGATTCAGTACTTGAATTCTAAAGGATCTAAAGAGATACAGAGGATACTCAAAGGACTTCAGCTGGATATACCATCTAGCCTTGTTTTATGTCAGAGGAAAGTACATTTCATTATATTTGTGAGGTGCAGATAAGAAAAAAATAACATCTTCTGGCACCTATCAATAAGGCAGGGAAAAAAGTGCGTAACAACAACAGCAGTCTGCTGGGATAACAGATCGGTGCCTACTAGTAAGGGGGCAAGACTCATAATTCACAAGCAATGAAGCCACAAGTGAATTATAAAGGTCTCGTCCTCCTTCAATGGAGATAAATGAGTCCGTCTAGTACAACCAACCATATGATCTGTTAGGATAGGGGTTTTTTTTCCATAATCCTTTCTCACATAAAATTTTTTTGGTGGTTAACACAATAAATAGATAATAAAAGACATTCTACTCTTTTCTGCACTCTCTTGTTGAGGATCCTCTACTGTGGTGCTGATGTTTAAGGCGCTGACTGTTTTTATTTCTTATTTCCATCTAAAGCTTCATTAAAATCATCATGTTTAGTAACAGGCATATGTGACAGAACTGTCTTTGGTTAGGTTTTTTTTCCCTTAACTAGTGTATAAATTCACTTTCTTGGCTTTTCTTACTATTATTTACTTCCTATCACTACACTTGCATCCTCCCACTCTGCCAGTATGATTTCTTCTCTAGGCGTCACATATTTTTTCCCATGCTTGCTAGAGAGAGGAGGCTAACAGCCTGCCTTTAAAGCAGTAATCTGTTGCTGTCCACTGGTGTTTGTCATGCCAGTCTGGAGAGCTGATAGTTAGATTGTAATTACGCCAGGGACTGAAGCCCTGTTGAGGCAAATAAATTTAAATGTGATCAGTCTTTTAAAAGTCATGATAACTGTGGGGTTTTACATATGGTAACCTCTTAATAAAGTGTGCTGCAAGACAGTCCAGCATTTGAATAAGATGAAGCCAAACATCACCCTCAAACTTTCATAGTAATTTTATTTGGTACAACTTGAATGATTTGTTAGATGACTCATTTGTACTACTGACAAATAGTTCACATCAACTAAGGCATTGGAGTTAAATGGTGGGAGCATGATCTCAGAGAGAGTGAAAACCACATGCTGATTCTAAGTAGCAATTAAGATTACGGGCAATGTAAGCAGAGATGGCAGCAGCTGATATTCCACGCTGATTTTTCATTGTATGGTCTTCTTTCAATTGCTTGTCAATTTGACAGTTTTGCCAGGTCCAACTAAAATGTTTGATTCTAAGTTTCTTCCTAAAGCAGATTTAAACAAAAAAAAATTTTTTTTGATATTGTTCAGCTAACATCTTCCAGTTATTTCTGAGAACCAGCCAAAGTTTAATTGAAATACATCATTACAGTATTTTCATCAATGACTTTGGTGAGAACAGTCTGTCTGTACTCACGGTAGTCTACACATGCAGCACATGAATATTTGTGGAGGTGTTTTGTTTCAGGTATGTCCTGTAGCTGTTCTTATGGAAAGTTGCCTACATTGAGATAAAAGACATGTTGTAGTTTCATGTGGTTTATAGAGTCGGGTTAATATTTGCCAGCGAAATTCTCTAGATACTCTGGCTACAAAAAGACCCTGCTCTTGCTCCTCAGAGCTCTTCCACGACATCTGGTGCTCCAAGCACCAGTGAAGGCCGCTGCTTGGGGCTTGAGATTCAAAATAAGATTTTCTCTGTGGTTACTGCTCTGGGCTGTTCTGTTGCCAGGCACAAAAACTGATCAGACGGGTTATTTTTCTTGAACAACATTGCACCCTGGTACTGCTGTTCAGGTAGCGTGAAAGAAAGGAATGTCTCCTCCATTACTTGAAAAGAGCGTCTGGATGAGAGAGATAGTTGAAGGGAAAGAAGCAATTAACAGACAGGGGAGAGAGAGAGACAGAAAGAGAGACAGAGAGAGGGAGAGTGTCAGGGAGAGAGGGAGAGAGAGTGAGAGAGAGAGAAGGGTGAGAAGCAAACCCAAATGAGCAAAACTAGACTAGGGCAGAAATGGGCGAGGCGGGACCTGGAAATAAAAGAGATGGCAAAGAGGCATGAAAAATTGGCAAGAAGGACGTTTAGGATTATGCATAGAGAGAAAAGACAGGAAGATATATAGAATGTGAGCACTGCTGTCGTAAATTAAAGCCTTTGTTTTACGAAGTCTAATAATGTTAAGATGAGAGTTTCAATCTCTGTTGTAAGGCTTTACTAAAATCAAGCGAAGGTAAGTTCTTCCTTGAAAAGGTCTTTCTTGAACCATTTATTGTCAATCAAATTGTGACCATGGATAATGCCACTGGCTAGGAGCTGGTTGTCTGTGTCACTAGGTTTCTGAGAAGAAAAAAATTAAATTACACAATGTCCAATAGTTTGAATTAATTATTCAATTTTCACTGTAGATTCAATTTTCTTTTCAAAATAATTTTGTCCCATAAAGGAATATTTACTTATTCTCATCATATAAGACCATTACAGAAATGAGTTAATAGAAATCATTAAGAAGCTGTGTGTGGTCTTAAACTTCATGTTTACACACCAAAATGGCCTAGCTTCCTGTGAGTGGCAATATATGCTGTTGCCCTGCTTGTTTGTTTATCTCAAGTCAGAGAAGTTATTTATATTACATTATGCTGGACTAATGCTTTCCTTACCTTTCGTTTTAAAAACTGAAATAAACACTGATCTTTGTATAAAACATGTATTGAAAAATCAGAATTACTGCCCAGACTGAGTGCAAGTATTTATTGAATCATATACAATTTAAATATGCTTCACTTCCCAATCGTACTTGGGACGATTTCTGAAACCTCAAAAGCAGCAAAAATCTTATGTTGTAAAAATAGCTCCCAAGTGAACTCCCTTGGGCTTTTTTTTTTTTTTTTTGGTAGGTTTCAGAGAAAACTCAGAACACTATACTGTGAAATCAAGATTAAAAAGGTATTGGTGTGCAGTCACATAGAGGAATTAGTCATGAGAAGACCATATTCCTGCCTCTTACTGATCAGGACTTCACTGTGGAGAGACATCTGAGAACTTCTTCATTCCATTTACAGTCACTTTTGTCTCAAGCAACCCATGCAGAGTATTTTTCCATACCTGCAGCATTAAAAAATTCTGATCTTACTTTTTTTTAGTGGAAAACTTGAAGTTTTCAGGAACAATCCCATTTTTCCAAAATGATGCTGTTGGCATGAAAATATGCAAAATTCACTAGTTTTGAGCCCTACTGTTTACTTTCTTAAGTTCTTTGTCCAGCACTGGACTTGGGTTATAAATTAAGTAAAAAGGTAAATATAAGCTGGAGCAAAGAGAGGAAAGAGAAGTTTAAAAAAAAGTGTATTTTCTCTGTCTGTCTGCCTAACTCTTACACTGATCCCACCTTCAGGTGGAAAAATATTATTTTCTGGCATTATTATTTTTCCTGAAATTTTTTGTGCAGATGAAAATGATGGGATTAGAAGATATTTTAACCCTGGACCAGGGATACTTCTTTCGCTGCTGTGTTTTAACAAGGAGTTTTAATTCCTTCTTGAACATACTGATTTTGTCATCAACTCTGAACTTTTTCTTGTTTTGCATAAACAATTTCCAGTCATTGTAGTACATTTCCATTTGAAATAAGGATATTTGAAATAACCAGTATCAGCATTAAGTAAATAGTGCCATAAAAAGACTTAGCTCATAAAGAGGAAAGAAACATCTTTAGGAAGAGCAGGTAATACCGTAGTAGTCCGGCTCTGTGGGTTCCCGCAAGCCCACAGAACCTGGGGCATATTCGGTAATACAGTCAGGTGGCAAAGAGGCAGGAAGGAGATTCGCTTACCATCCTGCTGGATGGTTTATTCCATGTTGTACAGCCGAACTCCAAAGCAAATCCGAAACCCGATCCCGAGGGTCCCCGTTTTACCCGGGGCCAGGGAGAAAGGTGGGATTAGGGAATGGGGACTAACAGGAGAATGCCAGGGGAGTGACGAGGCTGGCAGCCAACTGGGAGATTCAAACCGGGACAGACCATACCAAGGAAACAAAGCATCCCAGGGGAATGCTTCGGGCCACCCCTACACAAAGGCATGTTCACCGATCTCCACAAGGAGACACATAATGAAAGATAAATCAGGACTTTTAGATTACCAGTAATATAGTACAAGAATTAAGTTGTGGATAAATAGAAGTAAATCTAATTATTTAAAATATGTTTGCCTTTGTGGAACTGTTTCCTCTATTTGGCACTTAGGACAAAGGTCCAGCCAGTTTAGACACAGAAATTACTTAGAAATTATACATCCAGAAAATTACACATCCAAGTATACAATCTGGCCATGGCAATTTAAATAGAAAGAACCAAAATAAAAGCAAAAACCCATGCGTGCACAAATAAACCCCAAACCAATCAACCAAAAAACCAACCAACCAACCAACCAAAACCCCATAAACCCAGAGAAATATGTTTATAATGTTTGGACAAATTTACAAGTTCTAAATAAATATTAATCTAATTTCTTTAGATGTTAATATCTTCTTTAGGCAAAACTGGTTTTTAAATGTCACAGTAGGATTTTTGAAAGACCTAATTCTGGGGAAAAACATATTGAAAGCACATTAAGATTGACTCTGAGATTGAAGACATATGAGAACTGACAGGAAATTTAATGTCATGAAACTTGTTTAGCTGAATGACACTGCAGAGTGTCTCAGTATGTGTAAGAGAGAAACTCGAAGAGTAGAAGGTTCCTGAAGAATACGAACCCACAAAGTGCTATTCATATGTATTTAGTCTAAAATGAAAATTGAGATTCTTTACATAATCTGTGGATTTTGCTAATGAAATGAAATATTTTTTTTCCATTTTTATTAAAGTGCTTTTTATTTTCATTACTGACTTAAATCTCTAAGTATGATGTTTATACCAAGTGGGAGTATACATGGAACTGTGAAGTGTATATGAGACTTTGATTTAAAGGAGAAATTGAATTGGATTAAGATGTGGGAACAAAAGTTTTTCAGTTCTGTGATTCTGCTGAAAACAGTTTGAACAAGATGATTTAAGTAATTAAGGATGTATTTTCTCATCTTGACATAGTGGGACCTATTCTACCCATAACACTGCCATTTTATCCGACCACTATGCATGCTCCAAGGGCTTTTGTGTTAAAAAGAACAGTGTAAATGCAAATGGCTGACTTCCTAAGTAAGTGTCCTTGGCTCTCAAAAGTCTATCAGCATTTGTTTCTTTCTATAAGTGTCTGGATATCCAACAGTCAAAAATATTTGCAGTTCCTCTAAAGCTGATCCATTCATCGATGAATGGAAGAGGAATGATATATCTGAAGGTTAGCAGTGTTCCAAGAACTTGGTGCTTCCAAAATACTTTTCTTGCATCTTGCCAGCTTGATGGGGCCAGTGCTGTGGGGCAAATCAGTGCTGTAGGAAATCCTACAAATCAGTGCTGTAGGAACCACTGAAGTCACTTCCTGGGGCAGCAGTGGGGAAAGAATCAAGACCTTTATATTTAGTAGCTCATTTGAGTGGCTGTCAAGTTATACTGCTCTACTAATTGTTTTGGATATAAAATCAGCAGTTCTCTTGGAAATTAATCAATTAATTCAAAGTTTAAGATATTTTGGGCTAAGTATTTAAACATAGCAAAAATGAACCAGGTGTTCAAGAGCAATTGCCATAACGTAAACACTTCAAAAATAATTAAATGCAAGGCATTCTTAACAAGGATACTAAATCTTTATTACATTTATCAAGGACTAAAGATAATTTCCTATCTGTGTTCTCTTGAAAAGATATGTTCTTGCCACAGACTGTATTCAACTACTTGATTTTAATCTGCCCAACAAAGTGTTTTTCAGAAAGGAAAGGTTTTTCGAATGTCTGATGTGACTTTAGTCTTTATCTTATAAACTGACTATGTCCTGGCATACAGCCTTAGAAACATCCCTGCACAAGGAGAACCCCAACTCTGCATTTATACCAGGAATGCAGGCTTTAAAATACCTGTAAAGGTAACTGCTTAGTTGTAACCACATACAGAGAAACAAAGTTCTACAGATTTTTGGGCACAGATTATTTGTACTCCTTTTTTTCAGTAGGTTTATAAACTAGAGAACAATTTTTACCAACTTCTATTCAGAAATTACTAGTCTTCTTTCCTATATTCTGTTCAATTATTGCTGACAGTGTAAGGAATGATTACATGGAGTAGCCAGCTTGACAAGCAATAATCTTTCAAACTGTCATTTTATAAAGCAGAAAATCTAAAGATCATTAATGTGGCTTAGTAATATTGTTTCCCTTTTTAATTTTGGGTTATTATTTTTTACAATTTTTGTTCTTGGAAATCTTGACCTACCATGGTAAAACTCTTGCTCTGACTGCCTCACACACTGGATTTCCTTAGGGACAAAACATTTCTCTTAGGCTGCCAATTCCATAAATCTCTGTTTCTCTAATTTCAGATGGAAGTGCAGTAATTTTTTATTCACCTTTTAGTTGTTGTTTGCATTCAGTATGAGTCTGGTCATCACTACTGTGGGAAAATAAATATTTTTCAATTGCAGCAAAAGCAAAGCAAAGCAGAATTTGAAATATATAAAGGTTCATCCTGTGTCCCCATGTTAATATGATAGACAAGTGGTTTGACAAAATGTGTCAAAAGCATAGGTACTGTCCCAGTCATGAAATTCATCCCTTTGCCTTGTAACTCCCAGCATGACTTGAGGAATGTGTAGATAAGTGCTGGGTTCTTTTATCTTCCTGTTTAACCTTTTGCTTTGGTTAACAGATTACTCAATGATGTGCCTTTATATCCCTAGTGATTACAAAACCACTTCACTTCAATAAATGGATAAAATTAGGAAATTCAAAGTCTTCTGAATGCCAATGACTTGAGGAAATAGCCGATCTGCCCTTGTCTTTTCTGGATAGCTATTTTAATGGGACACTCACAGTTACACAACTGTTCACGAAAGAGGAGCCAAATAGAAATAAAAAGGCCAGCTCTTCTTGTCCTGTGAAAGCTTGGTGAAGAACAGCTATTAGTTTACCATCGAAAGTCTCCTAGAGAGGAAACTTTGCTTATGCTGGAGACATTTTTAATTTAACATTTATTTTGGCACAAATCAATGCATGTGAAACTGGGGAACGGAAGTTCCAAATACAGACCCACAACAAGATTTTCCTCTAATTTTCTTTGAAGGTTTTGGTCACTTATTGCTTAATTGCAGCACTCACTTTTACTGATGTCAATCACTTTATGCTGTTGTGGTCTGGTCGGTTGTTCAAATAAAACTCTTTAGCCTTCATTTCTACATGTCAGTTAGCCACATAACACCCAGAACAAAATTTAAGACTATTAGTTTCAATGCCGCCCTTTCTGAAGAGTGTATAAAAAAACTCAAAATGGCTGTAATGCTTAAAGCAAATTATCACGTAACTGATCTGTGCACATTACTGCGTGTCATGCTTCTGCTCAGATACTACAGTGACAGGTGCCCTGAAATGGAAACAGATAGATATCATTCAGGCCTGACAGAATACACGTGTAATAAATCATCACGGCCTCGGCCAGCAGCACCAGGGAAGAGGTATTTCTGTTAAGGTGAATGGTACTATTAAACCTGTGGTGGGTGTGACCTGTAACAGAAGAACTCAGTGTACGAAAACTTCTGGGTTTTAAGATATTCTAATGTTATGTGAAGTTTGCTACACTTACCATTTCCAAATTTAGACAGTACACCAAGTTTAGTCACTTCACAAAACCATTTTACTCTTTCCTAGAATTGCATGACATTTTGCTGTGTGGTTATATTAATCACGTTATATTTTATAATATATAGATACATAAAATACATAACATATACTTTTTAAGTTCCAATCTAAGCATTTTTTGTTCTAAATGAGCTTCAATTATACACTCTGGCATTTGCCTACCTTCTGTGAATTTTCTGCAAGGACTCACTTTTATATCTGTTGTTTGCATTGCTATCTAAGGAAACTTACTTGTTGCAGAAATTACGCATTTGGCTTTGTCTTCTTTCTTTCCATCTCTCCTACTTTCGGAGTTCAAGATCACCTGGAAAGGGGATTTGGGAAAATTCAAGGGTAAGGGCATATCTGCAAGGCTAAATATCAAAGATTTTCAAATTTCTGTTTCTACTTTTCTGGGTGAAGAGAGTCTGACAGGGTGTTGCACACCTGCTCTGCCTTTGACTCTATCCTTCTTTTCTTTAAATTTTTACACGCTATTTACATTGACTTTTTAAATACAAGCACATGAAATCCAAAGTAGTAAAGGAAAAAGACAAGCGCGTTTGCAGTTAAACAGACATTACCTTAGCCAAGCAACTTTAAAGGGGTAGAAATAAATTTACTGAGCTTTTGTTTCTGAGGCTCGATATGTAAGGTAATGAAAATCCCACATGAATAAGTGGGTTTATGTTATGGTGAGGTAAACACCTAAGAGAAGGAACAAGTGATACACCTGACAATGAATGTTATGATAGAGAAAGTGTCCGTGATTCTTTACCTGTTACAACCCACTCAGATTTGCTATTCATTTTACAGACTAGGAAAATGTTAACTCCTTTTCGGACACTAATTTACATTGCTTTACAGCAAGCTTGGACACATTCCTCTGAAGGTGTCCTGTGTTCACCTAAATATCAACCATCTAGCAACATTTTTGAGTATTAAGATGCAAGTACTCATAAAGGTGTGCTGCTGCATACGTGCATTCATAGACATGCATGTATCTTCATCTAAGTTTGTACATCTCTGTGGGTTTTGTCTCTTTTTCTTGCTGTCTTTATTAAGAGGCCATTCCTTCAATCCAAGAGAGGCTTGGTTTATTCTAACAAGTATAAAAGTAACATTGATAAATCAGGAAACGTACTCTGCTTTTTGTGGCTTTAAGAAGGCATACAATGTTATTAGTACCCATTGCATTGAATAAAGAACCTTACAGAGCTGATTGTCTCCAAAACTTTATAATGAGTTGTGAGGCACATGCCTAGCTTGAATAAAAATGTAATCTAAATGCCATAGCATAAATAACAGATATTTAATACTAGCATAGTAAAATAGATTTTGTTCATGTTTTTAAATTGGGGAATTTTACTTCCTTGGTAAGCTACTATGTAATGTTCCCAACTATTGTAGTTCAAGTGCAAAAACCAATCTGGTCGACCAGTATGAATAAAATTGAAACATTTGGATGTATTTCTACCACAATTCTACTTCCTAGTTCTGTGCATGTATATATCTGTAATACAGACCCCACCAATCTTTTTTTTTCATGCAGATTATTAGAGAAGGGCTGGACAATATTGTCAGTTTCAGAGGAGTCTGCCATTACTGAATTATAAGCAGATTTAATTATTCTATCACAAAAAGCTAGGAGAGAAAAATAAATACAGCTACTGCAGACAGAAACTCTGCAACTCTAATTGCCAGAGCACACTAAGAGCTTTCAAATAGTAAGTCCTTAAATAATAAATTGATATGGGAGAGAATAATGACACCCAGGTGTGAAACCTTAACCTGAGAGTAGTGCTGCATACTCAATGACATAATTGCCTCTATTACCATATTCTAGTCTATCATGGGCTTTTGAGTCATAGAAACTGGATTGAAATGAAAGACAAAATATGTTCAAACCACAGGTGAGATTTGAAGTAGAAATATATAATAAAATCCAGGTAACTAAATTGCTACTTGAGTTTTGAAAGTAGGCTAGGTATTATGTGAAAAATTATATTTAAATGCAATTCACGGCCTGACTTGCTCCCACAAAAGCAAGGGTTAAGAAAATTCACACTGGGAACAAAAAGAGCCTTTTAACAAAGGTTCTCAAACATGCAGTAGTTTTTTCTTATTTCATTGTGAAAAGCCTTGTTGTTCCCAGGTACATTTTTTTCCATGCAATAGGAAAGTCTGTTCATCAATCTAAAAAATATGAGCCTGTGTAAAGTGAGTACCGCATTTTCATGTATATTTTATACTTTTTTCTGTGTGGTGTTCAATGTAACAGAACATGGAAAGGAACTCTTTCATTACATAGACCTCATCACATCTCAGCACTGCTACAGATATTAATTCACCAACTGCCATTCTGAAATATATTCCACTACCACAGAGCAGAACAACAGGACTGTAACATGAGTGATACCAGGGTTCTTCCTAATGGCATCTTCTGGAAGGAACATGTCTAGAAGCAGGATAGGGGAAAGGTGTTATCATACTTGCCCTGTTGAGGTAATTTCTATCCAAATAAAGTACATTAGCAACAAAGAGAACTGATTCGGATGTTTCTGTGGATATAACTAGCTGCAGGTGTTCACTGTCATACCTCCAAATGAGGCCACAAAAAGAAGTGCATGAAAATTTTGGTGAATAAGAACTTGACACTTGGACTGCACCAGAATTTTAATCTAAGAGCTATGACAGCTTTCACGTTCTGCTGGAGGGTCAAAACTACAGAAATAATGCAAATTCTGCCACTCCCCAGAAGACACTGTTTCAGATTGCTAAAAATACCTGTGAAGACTACTGAAAAGCTGATAGTTACTGTCAGCATTGTATCTGTATTGTAGAAACTCCCGTTGGTATTAAATGCAGCTTAAGTGTGCAACCAAAAAGTGAGCCTTGTTTTCAGAAATGTTTTTGTGTATTGATTTGATACACATCTCCCCTGTCCCCATAATGGTTTGTCAAAGGGTTCTGGAACTTAGGATCTGGATTTTTAGAGCAAAAGATATGACAACCCTATGCCCATGGGCCTCCCCTCACTGAAGCAAGAGGTTTAAAAAGTTTCTTTCTGCCCCTGCTGGTGCAGGACCACTCCTGGTTACAAGTTCTGCTGTTGCTATGATTAGGAAGAGTCATGTGTTTTAAGACACAGTTGTTCTACAGGAGGAGACAGAAGGTTCAAGAACATCCCTGCATGTCACTGGCCAAAGAGTGTGAGCTGGAGATGTTACTGAAGACATGGAATGAGTTTAGTTGTTCGCTCAACTAACTCTGAAGGAAATGACAGCTAAATCCTATAGGTGTCCTGCTCTGGCAGTCTCTCTGGTTTCTCATCTTCTGTCATACTGAGGCTCAGGGAAACCACTGGTTCCTTTTGTTATCTTTAGAATTTCTGTCTTTCCAAGGGTTCCTGAAGGTGAAGGTGCTGGGGAAGAGATGATGTTACTCTTGTAATGATTAGAGAGCACGAAGGAGTATGAAAGCCCAAATCCCACTTCTCTACACATGGCATGGCCATGTTCTTCATGCAGGCCTTTTTACATGGTAGGTAAGGACTGCTTCTAGACAGCAGATAGAGCAGATGCAAAAGGGCCATTATGCCTCTTCGTCTGAAATGTTCAGCTGGACTTTGCTCCCTTCCCATTGCACAGGACACCATGAGTATGGGTAACAACTTAAGTGCACAGCAATATAAGTAATTCAAAAATCACATTAAGGAAACTAGGGAAGTGATTCTTTATAGCTAGAAGTTAGCAAAATGCACTTCCATTAATAGATACTCTGCACCAGTATCTATTGGTATTTATAACTGATTCATATAAATAGTAGTTTAATGACAAAGATCTTTATTATAGAATACTGGGATTTATGAAATATTTCTTTCAAAGGAAGGAGTAATTCTATTTATATTTCTGTTGTTAACGCTCACCTTCTAAATTGCACAAGCAAATTCTATACTGGCTGTATTTACACTAATACTGATTGTAGATACATACTTGTACACACACCAAAAAAATTATTTAGAGGAATGACAATTTGAAGCTACTTCTTCACAGCTTCTGAAAACTGAATTATTGTAGAGCAGCGCAATCTCTAAATTCCTTAAAAGTTTCTTGCATCTGTCCTGTGACCACACAAATTTCCCTTGCAGAGAAACTCACTATTTTGCTGTAGTCTAATGCTTCTGCAAAAAGGACTATGCTCTCGTTTAAATTCCTTCTTTTAGGATTCTCAGGAAAGCTGTAGAAATAGGTAAGGACCTAAATTCTGCATCTTGGGTTCTGACTGGTTGTTAGCATGTGACAGAACCTTTCAGTAGCTTGGGTCTTCTTTCTGTAGAGTGGTAGTAATAACCGTTCATGTAAAGTATTCTGGGGCCTGCAGCTGGAAGGTGCTTTGTAAGTGTCTCCTATGTTAATACTA
This sequence comes from Struthidea cinerea, assembly GCA_013397865.1. NCBI lineage: Eukaryota > Metazoa > Chordata > Aves > Passeriformes > Corcoracidae > Struthidea > Struthidea cinerea. The sequence continues at coordinate 23,283 of VZTI01000334.1, forward strand.
TTATCACACATAGTTAAGCACCACTGAATTTAGCAATCTTTCATGGTTTAGGTCTTCTTAATCTGTTCAGCTGAGTCCCGAATACAAAATCCAGACCTGCTCTGGAGACTTTTCTCATTTCCTGTCATTTAGGTGTCTGTCTTTACCTTCTAGTTTCCTTGCTCAGGTTCTTGTTATACTCCTCCTTTTGCTCCTACTGTAGATATGAAGAACAGACCAAGAAATGACCCTTTGAGTACAAGAGTATTTCATTGTTCACTGTATTGGGGTGCAGAGTTTTCGGCATTAGTTGTGTTCATCGTGACATTCCAATTTGTAAAGGAGTTTATAAATACCTTGCCTATTTCAGTACAGGCTGGATAAATGACGTATTCAAAGGATTTAATTGTTAAGTGGCTCCTGGGTTTGGGCTAGATTTTCAGTCCAAGAAAAAATTATTTATGAAAGATGGATGCTGTGAAAACATATTCTGCTCTTGGTTACCCTTTTAATGGGACAGTGGGAGTTCTGTGTATTCAAGAGAGGAGTGCAGCCTTCAGGGGTTTTTTTCCAAACATTAGAAGCTCAGGGCCATGTGCAAAGTTGCGTGCATAATAACACATTTAGTCTGAATGCACATTTACTGTGATTGTAAATGCAAATCAGGCTGTGTGCATGGAAATAGTTGAGTTTCAATACCTGAGAATCACATGAAGTCTCAGTAATTGTGCATGCAGATTAAGCATGTAATTGGGCATATATTTTTGCAAGTGGCCTTTTGCTTCAATGCTTTGAAGATGAGACCCTCTGAGGTAGTTGTTAATGGGAGTCTCTTGTTATTTTCCTTTTCTAATGGCACTGCCAAAATTAGTATATAATACATAGAGTAGATCTTGCACTCATTATTCTATAAAATGAACTTTATCAGAGATGCTTTCCAACATCTCTGTTGGGAAGAATGGCTTTTTATATCTGGGGCGCGTTTCCAAGGAGACTATCTGGGTGAGAAAAAAATTACAGTAATACTGGAGTCTTTCACATCTAACTCAACTTATTTAGTTCTTCTGTAGTTTATTTTTATGGCTAGGTCTGTGTATATATTTAACCCAAAAACAGTTCTCTTATGTACAAGATAATAGAAAATGTTCTGCATTTAGTGTGACAGCAACCTGATCTGGAACAAAAAGCTGGAAATCTGTGCAGCAAAACCAAATGAATTTAATAATACGGAAACAAGACAATAGCCAAATAGAAAAAAAAAATATAAAGGACAGTCTGATTTCTATTTTTAGATACTTTCTTAAACATGGAAAAACCATAAATTCTTCTTACTATTCTCTATTTCTTCTCTCTGTTTTCAGTATTAATTGACCATAACCTGACATTAAAAATAAAGAATTCAAGGGGGGTTGGCTGTTTCTTACTCACTTTCAAAAGAACTCCCTACACTGAACTGTTAAAAGGATAAGAAAGAAAAAATTGAAAGACAGAGTAAAACTTCATTTTAAAATAGAAATTATTAAAAATTTCCCTTCCCCTCCCCTCCATAGAAGACCAAAGAATATTGAAAAAAGAAGGAAAGACCTAGGCAAGAACCAGATCAGTGTAACTTGAAACAAGTTATCAAACTGTTCATAAACATTTGAAAAATAACTTGGAGATTACTAGAAGACACAGACATTTGATATGTTCATCAGGAACAAAGTTAGTCAAAGCCAAGCAAAGCCTTCTTGCAAGATGGTAATGGGATTTTGGTACAGTAAAGGTAATAATGAAAATACTAAGATAATCAATAATAACGGCAACACTAATTCGATATAGAAATGTGTGATTAACTGATTAGCTAAATTGGGAATAACTGTTCTGATATCAGTAAAATGGTACGAATATGGGAAATAACACTTATTCAGAGAGAACTTATCATTGTTCACAGCTGAAAGGAAGGAATTTTCCAAGTGTGGCATTTTAGAAAGAGGCAGTGATGTAGCTGAACATGTTTAAGAGATTAGATCTTTCCAGTCTTGTCTTTTATTGTACACCCAAAATAACAGACCAACCAAAACATTTTATTTCATCAAAACCAAATACAAAACTTGAATGATTCATTTTGACATATCCACATATGAAGCTTAATTGAAATTGACATGTTCCACTTGGGGAAAAAAAAAGTCAAGTTGACAAAACTTCATCTTCTGATGTAAAACTGTTCCATCAAAGGTGATTTGACTGGTTGTAACTTTCAGCAAACATAAAGCCATCACTTGAAATGCTTTTAAAAATCTTGCTGATAACCCCTGAGGACAGGCTGGAAAATAATATCTGTCTCTCAGGCTAGTGACAGTCCCTGCAGCTTGGTCTTCATGCAAATGAATTCAAGGCTGTAGATACCAGGATGTGACCCTCTATGTGCCCAGACAGAGGTCTTCTGCCTTTCAGGGGCTGCTGATCTGTCGTCTCCTGCTAATATCAGCCACCTATTCAAAGTGCAAAAAGAGAAAATGTATATAGATTAGAGAAAGCAGGATTGGGAGAAACTGTTGAATGAATGTATATTTTGGAAAGGTCTGAAAGTACTGTCTTAATAGTTTGAGAATTATACTAATCAAAGAGCGTATTTATTGTTCGAGGGAAATTATTTTCTCTTAATTACTTCTGAGGAATGTTAATCTTTTCATAGAAGGCTTTTTCTGTGTACTCTGCTTTGGGTGTGAAGAAAACTCACTCTGTCAGGAGACTTAGGGCATCAGAAAATACGTGACCCCAGATACAGGACACAGTGAAGAAGACTCTGTTTTCTCCTCAACAGTTCAGAGAAGGGTTCCTCTGCCCCACAATGATTCTGAATCTACACCTGCTTGGCATATACGTATGCACACACCAGGACTAACAGGTTTCCACTGCACACTTTGATTTATGAGGTGTAAGCAGTAAATTATCAGGAAATACTGATAAATTGTTGTAGGTTTCTTTGGGTAAGAAGATTGTGTACAGGTATTGAAACCAGATTAAAGAATGCCAAGACCTGGGGTGAGGACCTGAATTTTAGTGCTGAAAAGAAAGCAAAAGGCCAACTAAAATATCTTTTTATGCCTGGAAGTAAAGGAAAGGTGCAGAAGTTATGTTTACAGTAGGTAATGTATCAGTCATTTGCTGGAAATAGTTAACAAAGATTATGAAGAGTTTTATCTCCTTACCAAAAGACTGATCCCATCTTAAAATTATTGAAAGTAATTAAAATGTACTTCAGGTCAAAGAGTGATATATGGAACCTGTAAAACTCCTGAACTTCCCTTTACACATAATGAGAAAATAATTGAATAAAACCGCTGGTGAGAGCTCTGTGACAAGGTATTCCTCAGGCTAGCCTGCATTGTAATGTTGTGAAAATTTGTGGTGTTCTAAGCTCATAACTTTCTCAGAAATTGCTGCTATTTTGATTTAATGTGGGATAAATTTCCATATGCTTTTCTCCTACTACAAAAGTCCTTTACAGGAATAAACCTCTTGCAGGTTATGTTCCTTTTTCTCACTCTAACAGGTTCACTTTTGAAAGTTCTGTTTTCTTAGTCAGTTAGGCATTACATCATTATGTAAAATAATATTTTCATTGAATGGGTAATTACGGGGGAGGAAGAGGAGAAGAAATAGTTTGGCAACTTGATATAGACATCGATATAGACACAGATATAGAAGATATAGATAGATATAGATATAGATATAGATATAGATATAGATATTCATATACATATACATAGATATAGACCAAAAAAAAAAAAAAATAGAAGTGTCAAGAAAAGAGAAGTACAAGATGATAAGAGTTTTCAAAGTGTCCTGCTGGGAGGAGATGGAGTCTCCATATCCCTGGACAATCGTTTCATATCATCCCCAGAGTGTGTGACTCACTTCCTCCCACAACCAGGATTTGGTTTCCCATCAGTTCCAGAGCCAGCACAGCCTGGAATATGATACAGCTCCTACACAGACTGCGTTTGCACTACTGGAGAGTATCATCTCCTTTTCTACCTGGACAACATCCCTAACTGTGTTCTAGAAGACAACCTTATATCAGAGGTGACTGCTCTGCTTCCTCTCTTCTACATTTTCTGGTTGGATTTTTCTTTTTTTTATTCTAGTTGTGTTTTCACTGTTAAGTCTTTCAGATGTTTCAGGTATAAAACTAACTGGCACTTAAGCATCTTCTAGCTCTTAAATGGGACATAAATTATAAAGACTTTTGGTCAGATATCTGGTTAACACTTTGACGTTTTCATGGCTCTAGGAATTCGTATTTTGTCAGAATCTGGAAAAAAATGATTAAAATTAATATTCTTTTAATGAAAGATAATTTTTAAAAAAATCTAAAGAGTAATTCAAGTATTTTGAAACAAGATTTTGGTTCAAGCCCAGACAAAAACTAGCACCACAGCCACTCCCTCTCTCCTCCCTAGTGGGATGGGGAAGTTCATTGGAAGGGTAAAAGGGAGCAAATTTGGGGGTTGAGATAATGATGGTTTAGGTAGGTAAAACAAAAGCTGTGAAAGCAAGCAACACAAAACAAGGATTTAATTCACCATTTCCCGTGGGTGGGCAGGTATTCAGCCATCCCCAAGAAAGCAGGGTTCCATCACACATAGTGTTGACTTGGGAAGAAAAATGCCATAACTCCAATCATCACCTCTTCCCCTTTCTTATTGCTAAGCATGATGCCATATGTTAGATATATCCCTTCGGTCAGCTGAAGTCAGCTGTGCCAGCTGTGCCTCCTTCCCACTGATGGTGCACTCCCAGCCTGCTCGCTGGTAACAAAGGCCTTGATGCAATGTAAGTGCTGCTCAGCAGCAAATAAAATATTTCCTATGAAAGTGTTTTCTGAATGGAAAAGAATTGTTCCCCAAATCAAAATTCTCTACAGGAAAATTTCCATTTTAAAAGTAAAAAGATTTTATGTGGGAAATCATCGTGATTTTTTCCCCAAAATGTACAACATGTGACATGATCTGCCTAGTCTGCAGGGAAGCTGAATCAAAATGAAAATGAAAATAAAAGTCCTGTGATGTCCCTAAGGAGATAACAGTAAAATATTGTGAATTTGGTATGCTAAAATATTCTGTCTTGATCTCAAATGCTGAAATGAAATTTGGGTACTTTGAATTTTCATTATGATTCAAAACAAAGTCAAATATTTTTCTTGAGAGCAAGAGAAATTGCATGACATCAGAGAAGGGCTGATGGATAGAAAACAACAAGAGTGAAGAAATTAGGAGGCAAACTTGGTATTAATTTTTGTTGTTGGATGCATTAAAGGCCATAATACCAGGCTGGGAAGCCTGAGGAATTGTTTCAAAAATTGAAGGTGGTAATCTAATAATCTGGTAGTATTTTTGAGGCATTTGGTTCTCTGGGGAGGAAATACAGAACAGGAAAAAAATGCATACAAAGTAAATAAATTAAAAAGAATTTATAAAATACTTCTATAAAAGCAAAGCTTTGAACAATGTCAGATTAATATTGCCCGTAAACATTAGAAAGTGATGCTATGCCTCCATCTCCAGAATCCTCATTCTGCTACTGGCTGAAGACCTGGTACACCATATGTGAGCAGTCTGATTCCACCCCCCCATTACACCTTCAGACAGGAAAACTGTTTAAACTTGCAGCTAACTACCCCTTCAAATAGAATGTGTAAAAGGTACAGGCAACCTCTGTGGAATCCATGAATTATCAATCATAATATGAAAAGAATGAGTCCCCAAAGATAAACAACTTGGCATGGTAGGGCTGGTATTTTCTTAAAGGCTTTGTTGCCTACCAGTAAGAAAGGATCTATTAACTTCAAACACATGGAACCACAAGAATTAAATTAGGTCACTCCTCATGTTACAGTTTCAAATTTCATAAAGTGCAGCTTGTGGTTATGTCATGTGTTTCACATTGAAAGCACTGGTTGATGACTTCCCAAACTCTTCAATATTGTACTACCAGTGATATTTACCATAGCTTGACCACAGCACTTTCCAAGCTGATGTTAATAAGACATACCCAGTCTTGTAAGTCTGACCATCTTTTCCTTCTCAATAAACAAATAGTTGTGGTGTGATTGTGGGTGACTTAACTGTCTGAGTGCCTTGCTGTGAGAATGAAAAAGGCAGCAATAAGGTCCTGGCTTAATTATGGGTAGTGATAATGAATTGTTGAAAGCATCCTTTTAAAAGGGATGCAACTGCAAAAGCTTATTTAGACAAGAAGAATGAACAATGTCTAGAGAGAGAATACAAATAACCTAACTAGTTCAAATTTTTCTCCATCGTTTAATAAATTTAATTTCATTTTCTTCTCTAGGGCATTGGTTGGAGACGGTGTGTGTGTATGACACAGAAAGTTTTTTTAATCAGAGTAGAACTGTTTGAGCATCCTTTGTTATGAAAACTCTTGGATCACAAATCGTTGCTCAGCAAGTAAATAGCTACACATAACAAGAAACTTTTGTTATTTATTGTAGCATGTTCCTATTTCCAGAACGAGGCTCTGTTGAAAACAGAGACATTGGCATGTCCACTCAGCCTGCCTCGCTTCATTTAATTAATTTTGTTTGCAGACATAACAAACATGTTCTTATTTAGTTTATTCTGTTGTTAAGTAAATACCAAAACGAGGATACATTTCTTTTAGTCCTTTGATTTAGCAATCACCTATTTCAGGAAGACAAAGGCACTTCATGAAAACTGGAGTAAAGATCTATGCTTCATCTTAGGTTAAAATACTTATTAAAATGTAATTTGAAATATTTCAGTAAAATCAAATGAAAGAAAAAACAAAATATTGAGTTTCATATATTTATTAAACATTATTTGAAATATTTCATTAAACTCAATATTTTCTTTTTCTTTCATTTTAACTTACGCTGGTGCAATATCCTCTGTAAGTGCTATTTTACTGTCTACTGCATGCATCTTTCCGAAGAGTCTTTGAAAAAAGAAAATCAGAAAAACTTGTATCATCAAACAGTAATTGTGAGAAACCAGATAAACTCCTGCCTGTAAAGAACCTGAGTGCTAGCTCCCACCCTGCCCCTAGCACCTGCCATTATCCCCTTCTTTGGTTTTGGGGCCTGTACATGTGTCTCTTGCAGAGCTTATTTTATCAATCTGCAAACTAAATAATTTGGCTTTCAGCATGTCGTTTCAAAACCTTAAATTTTTATTACCTTCTCACTGCATCTTTAAAAATGTCATAGCATTTTGTTTCCCGGATGGTTTTTGCGAGTCAAGCCTTCAGTGAGATTACAGCTTTGTGAATAAAGGATCATTTACTGAGTGGTAAATGCCAACAGATACACACTGACTTTGAAATGCAGATTTAAGTAAATATTAGAACACTCCACGGTTCTACACTATCACCTCCAGCATCAAGTCACAAGCATAAATTTTTCAGTGATAAAACAGATAAATGTGCTCCAAATCATCATGTGTTGCTGTCTGCAGATTTTTCTTCATGTTTTTTTGTTTTTTTCTTTGTCTTGATCATCCTTTTGTCACCTTAGCTGGTCCTTTGGGTCAATAGCTTTATGAAGAAAAAGTTATCAAAATGCTCATATATTTCTAGCTCTATTATTGTCCTATTATCTCCTTTGGAACAATAATGGGATGCTATCTTTCTCTTCCAGTTCATGTCCCTCTAAGGGTTCTGCTGATGCAGATAGCTGTTGACATACCTCCTTCATCTTCACAAGGCACCTCAAGAGATTCACCACAGAGGGCAATGAAATACCAAAACTTCAGCTTTTGAAAAGTAACCAGTTGTTGTCAGTTTAGATCAAGGCACAGAAATGAAAGGGTTCGAATGAGGTCCTGGGAACTTTAATACATTGCGCCTCAGCAAAGGCATTTCTAAACAAGGTTCTACCAGTATGATAAGAGGTTAGAGCTGTAGAGGGGATTTGGAAATGTATATTCTTTTTTAAGTTTTACTTACCGTCTGAGAAATTATTTTTAAAGATTCCTTTAGTAAGTGATTTTGGCCCGGCTCATGAAAAAAGGTATCTAGATGTGTAAATCTGAATGCCTCCTTAATCCAAACTCTGTAGCCCAGGCTCAAAGTTGCCATGTGGAAAACTATCCTGCTGTGGTGGCCTAACTTTGGAACAGACTAAACAGAACACAACCTCTTTGTCTGAAGTTTCACTTCCACAACTGTCTTGCCTCACACTCCAACATAAGTCTCAGTAGCAGAGCCCCAGTCCTCCTGCATTTTCACCGTGTGTAGTTACGGCTACTTTAAAATGGGTCAGTTGAAGGAAAACAAGTTCTTACTAGTCTAGGTGTACACATTTGTTAGAGAGTGATTACAGCACTGACACAAAGCCTCTGTTTTTCCAGGGGTACAGGTCAGCATTTTCATTCCCTGGAATGTAGTAGTAGTAGTCAAACCTGTAGATTATGGCCCAGGTTGGAACTGGGGGTAAATTCTAACCCCCAGCTCCCCTCTTCTACAGGAATAAAATACCAAAGAACTGGATTATTGCAAAACACTAAAATTATGTCTGATTTTTAAGTTTTCCTCATAAGTTGCTGATGTTATAAAACAATAATAGTATAAAGGTTTCAAAAATAAAAATCCAGGGTCTTAAAAGTGAACAGTATGAATAACTACCTAGTGCAGTGAGTTTCTATTTGATAGGATCAAAATTTAATGAAAAACCATGCTCCCGAGAACAGAATAGAACAATTACGATTACTTAAGATAAAATAAAAAAAAATAAGGTAAAAGGGTGAAATAATGCAAAGGAAGTAAATTTCAACATAGACATTAACATACATAAGAAATACGTTTATAATATATAAAACATAAACTAGTAAATTTAGCATTATTACAATACAAAATGTTATAAGCAATTGGGGTTGCTTGTGATCCATGGACAGTCCAAGAAAAATGTATGGATAGAAGTAGGGGTAAAACTGCTTCTACCTAAGCTGTACTCCTAAAGAGAAGATACTCTTTCTGAAATTGTACACTGTTCAAGATTTATAGAACAATATTAATACTGCATTTTCAGTCCATTTGATTCTATTGCTGTTATATTCTGTAGGAAGCTATGAGATGAAGGACATAATTTTCCTTAAGAATTATCATCCTTTTGCAATTGTAAGAGTGACACATTAAAGGAAATAGGGGACCCCTAATGCATCTACAGAAACAAAAGAGTTTGAATGGAATCCTGACAACTGTCTAGGTAATGACTCAGAGAGAGACTGTGTTTGTCAAATATGACTATTTCCACATTAAAAAAAAAAGAAAAAAGAAAAAAAAAGGAAAAAAAAAAAAGAAAAGGGAAAAATGAAAAGGAGCTCCTTTATTAGGCATTCTGCAATTCCAGTCTATAAAGAAGGGAAAGCACAAGTCTGAAAATAAGATTTCAGTTATGCTATCTCATGTGTATAAGAGAGAAAGGGGTTGTACAGGGGACATGGTGTCACTTTACAGTTACTGTGAAATAAAAGCATTTCACAGTAATAATGTTGCAACAGCATGGTAGTTCTACTGGATATAACAAATGTGTGGCAAATTGCATTATTATGCCATCACTTTTTCCATGAAGTATTTTTTTCGCAAATATTACTTAGAAACTGGACTTCAGGGAAAACTAACTCAGCACAAGTGAGGGCTTTTCCAGCTCCCACCGAACTCACTGTAAAGAGTCCCATCAGCTTCAGTGAACCTCACAGAAAACAAATGAACTATGTTTTTATTTACAGCTGGGACTCATGCAGGTCAGAGACACAACCTGAAACCTGTGTCAATAAAGGAATTCAATGATAACAGCTACAAACAAGACTGAAAAAAAAGATTTAAAGAAAAAGCTCCATATGGTGCAGATAAACAGAGCAGCTATACCAGAAGTGGAAAAAACCCATGTCACCATCTAAGATCTCTTTTCTCAGAGCAAATGCAAAGCACAAAGCCATGTTAACCCTTCACCTCTAACTACTACACAGTGGTATTTTATTCCTGCATGCCTTTTCCCACATGAGGATATGTATAAGCTGATACTGCTCTAGAGAAAATAAATCCTGTTTAATATAATTAAGATATACACACATGTTTATACGTACATCTATATTCCTGTGAGGATGCTTGTACAAAAAACTACTTACACCTGGAGGCACTGGAGTGAAAGACTGAAAGAAGATGTCATGTTGCTGGGTAAATTCCAACATACTGCAGTGCCAACAAATTTGTGGTTTTATCAGCATTAAATATTTTAGGTGACTATTTCTCCAATTTAACTGCACTAACAGGGCAAGATTCTTCTGGAACCTCAGTTCATATCCTGTCAACAATTTCTCCTGTTGGTATCAAAGCAAAAAAAAGAATTCATTCGACATTTCCCACTGTCAGGCAGGTGCACAGCCTATGTCCACCTTCCCTTGTATCCTATCACCAGGCTACAGGGAGAACAACACCACATCTACTCCATTCCACCCATAAGGAAGTTGTAGACAGCAGTGAGGTCACCCCTCAGTCTCATCTTCCCTCAGCTGAACAAACTCAGTATCCTCACCCACTCCTCATAAATCCTGCCCACTTTTCCTTTCATTATCTTTGTTGCCCTCCTTTGGACACATTCCAAATCTTTTCCATTACACTTACACTGCTGAACGCAAAACTGCACACAAGGGGAGGTTGCACCAATGCTGTGTATATGTGGGACAATCACTTCTTTTGACGAGTTATTTTTGGTGCACTTAGAGCTAAAAGTCTTCAGATCCTTTACTGCATTTCTGCTCTCCAACTTCTTGTCTCTAGTCTATACATGCCCCTCCCCGTGGAGGTGACAGGTGCAGAATCCAGCATCTGTCCTTGTTCAATTTCACACAGTTGGCGATTTCCCAGTGTTCTAATCAAGATGTCTCTGTAAGCCCTCTTTGGAATCAGTGATTCCACTTAATAGATTATCACCCATAAACTTTGTGTGCACTTGACACCTATGTCCAGGTCACCAATAAAAATGCCGAAGAGAACTGGCCCTAAAAGCGAGCCCTGGATTAGCACTCACGTGTTACCAGATATTTACCCCATTTACTGCAATTCTTTGAGCCTGTATGTTCAGCCAATTGTTCATCCATTTTATTTTATCACAGACCTAAAGACAACAATTTCAAGCTGTTCAGGCCCCAGGACTTGAGTGCCCTGGAAGCCCTGGGCCTTGCAGAACTGTCAAGACAATTGCGTAGCTTACCTTACCCACATCCACTTGGCAAGATGCCTCCTCCATGATGAAAGGGGAAGAATTGTGTAGAGAGCAGAGGGATCTCTCTTGTGTCCTGGTAAATGCTACTTCCTCTCTCCCCAGGTAAAACTTGTGGGTGCTCTGGTAACGGAGCAGCTCAGGCGAGCTGACAGCACCTTATCCACTGCACTCGGGGAAAATAAAACCGAAATATCTTTATTTCTCTGAGTTCTTTTATTAATATTTCTCTGAAGAAAATAACTAGTTTTATTTTGTGTGTTCTCACAGTACACTCAATCCACAGTTTCTGCCAGTTCACTTTACGTACTTTATTTGTCATAATGGATATTAATCTGCTTCAACTAAAGAGATTAAAACCTAAGAAAAGGCAACAGAAATCTTACCACCTACATCTCTCTGGAGAGGAAAGTTGACAGGAAATATTACATAAGAAACTAAACTGATCATTATGAAAACAGCTGAAATAACAGATGATACTGGAAAGTAATGTATTTTTTAAAATGACATTTGTATAGGGCCTACAGATGTAGTCTCAAGAGGATATCAAGCATAAAGAGCAGTTGACAGAATGACAGCAAGCGATTTGATATGTTTTAACGCAGATTTGCCTTTCCCCTGCCTGTATGTAGGAAATAGCCACCAAATATGCAGCACTCTTTTCTGATGACTGGAAGGCATAATGAGAGGATTTAACAGGAAGGGTTTTATTCATTTCAAGTGAAAGCTTTTGGAAGTGAGATTGATTTACTTATACCACTTTCAGGTCTAGTTGGTGGTCTAGGAGACTCCCTTTCATCAGTTTGTTCCATTTTGAGAAAATGAAAAGACATGAAATTAATAGTTTTGTTTAGATTCTGTAGATGTAAGACAATTCTGAAAGGAAAAGAAGGTGAAAACAGAAGGGACAGCTATTTTGCAGCAATTAAGTACTAATTTCTTATGAATATTTTTTAGAGAGTTACATCTTTCTCTCTTTCAGAAAGATCAGGAACAGCCTGGCTTCAGAGAGCAGTAATGGCATGCAAACTATCTTCATTTGTTCTGATTTCAAATGCCGCTGATTAATGATGTCACCATCTGATGAACTACATAGAAAGGCTTTCCACTGTACAATGGCCAAAACACAATGCATTTTCTAGAGACCTGAGGGAACTGGCCATAACTCAAGGCTTCCCCTTTCCAAACTGTGTGCCACCTCCTCTCTCAGCTGACTTCTTAGATGAGAACTCAGCTTCAGTATCTTCTATACAGTAGGATAGCTTTCAGGTGGCAGGGTGGTCACCACCACTGAGTCAGATTGCAGCTTTCTAGACTGTAAAAGGTAGACATGGCCCCTGAGACTCAAAGGAGAGACTGTCAGCCTCTAGAAAAACTGGTCTAATCATGAGACCTGGCAGGCCATGACCAAAGGGTGCTATCAGCCTTCTGTACCTGTTAGGAGAAAATGCTGGTTGATGTTGCGGGTTTTTTTTTTTGCAAGGTATGAGGTAGACCCTGCCCTGAATATTGTCTTTAAACTGTAGTCCTACCTGTAAGATGAGAATGAAACTACTCATTTCTCTCATCCTTAGTCTCTTTATATACAGTATGATCTGTACTTCGATGTGTGTGCGGGAGACTGAAGACAATAGTGCTGATGGTAGTTGGTATTGTTGGCCCCGTGATACCCTTTCTCCTGCATGCATTGTAAAAATAATACTCTTTAATTACTATTTAACATTTTGTTATCTTTAGATCTCAGAGTGTTACACAAAGAAATCTTATGTCCTCTATTTCCAGATGAGGAAATGAAGAGGCAAGTGAAAAACAAGTAAAAGCAAGTGTACCATGGAAGCCAAGTAGGGGAGGACACAGAGTCCAACGCTTTCTCTGTTAGGCCACATTAAACAAAATGACGTACAAAAATAAGATATTTTTGTCTGCTTCTGCCTTCTTGAGGGGAGAGAAGACTGCTTAATAGAAAATCTTGAAGATCTCTCTAAGTGATATATTTTTAGTGCTTTTAGTAAAGTGAAGTATGCTTTTGAGAGATATTATATTTGTAGATATCTGCTAATGTTCCATAAATCTGTTTGAATAAGTAACTTAGTTATTGCTCCATATCTTGTTTCATATAAATGCTTTGTTAGTTAGATTTAAGACAAGCTAGCATTTTATTATTTGGATTTTTTCTAGAGGAAATTTTACTAAAAGTATTTTCATTATTTTACTGTTGCTCTATATTAATTAGACGACGAGTTAAAAAGTATCAAGGTGTTTCTGTACATTTGTTGCTTTTTAGCTATGAATATGTAGTGTGAATGAACACTGAATGATGGTAGTGTTACTAGGACCAGGTGAGATCAGAGACTTAGGAATTGGATGTTTCACAGAGTCAAACTGACTTTACCAGCATGAGTCAGTCATACCAGCCAAACCAAGCAAAATCAAACCATTATCATTGAGGGAGACCTTGGAGCGAATAGCAGAATAGCAGCACAACCATTCCACCTCTCAAAAGATTATCACAGCAGTAACTATAGGGTGGTTTTGTGGTTATGCTCATGCTGCACTCTGGTGCACTGTGGGGGGTTCAAACAACTTATGGCCACTACAGTGTATATGGCATCTACTCTTGCCTCTCTGGACAATGTTACACTGAGATAAATCAAGGACCCCTTATGAATGAATGTTCATAGTCACACAGGCAACACTCATGTAGAGGAATAAGAAAAAAACCTGAATACCTCGGGTCTCCTGGCTCATTGTTAATTGGTCTCTTTCCAAAATGCTTTGGTCTCAACGACACCAGCAGTGATTTTTTAATATAAGTTGTAATTTTCCATCTCTCACTTACTCAAAGATCACACAGTGGCCAAAACTTAATCAAGCTATTAGTAAAAAATCAATATGCTGCTTATCTCCCTGAATCCTCTTCTGTAGTCTTAATTACAGTGACAATGAAGCCAGTATTGCAAGAGCCATCTGAGATGACTATTCAGAGGATCACTATATTTGTACTCATTATAATCCTGGTGGGATGAAATTTTCTTTCAAGAGCATTAAATGTTTTCTTGTGCAGGTTTGGGTGGTTGTTCACATTTTAAATGTGCTGTGTAAAATCTCTATTTGACATATGTTGGAATAGGGCAATAAATACATACCTCCATAGCCTTTACCAGGTGTCAGCTGGACCTTCCAGTTACCACTCTCTGAAAATCTGGAAAGTGTGTGTACAGACAAAGTATTCCAGGTTAGGTGATAAAAAAATGAAGAAAAGCTATTGCACAAGCTATGAGCAACAGAAACATTTAGTATATTTTTGCTAGACTGTACTGCCTTAAGAAGACAGTATCTACTCAATGAAAATCATTTCTCTTCTCACACTGAAATAATATTTCAAAAATGTCCCTTGCAAGGGACATTTGCAAGGGACTCTGTAAACCATGAGACTACACATTTATTTCTGAGAGTGTGGGAAGAGAGGCTAAGAGAGTACATCGAAAAAATACAGAACCAGTCCTTTTCAAGAACACTCTTTGTGGTTCTCTTTCAGTGATCATGATATCTAGGAGGACTAGTGGTTAAAAAAATTTTCCTCATTCCAGCATAATGTGTGCACAAAATCAGCATCAGGTTGTACTCTTCTCTTTTGGTTTTTGAACAATATCTCCATAGGAAAAAAATGCCCTGTAAAATGCTTCTAGTGTGCAAATCTGGTATCTTGGAAAAGTGAGGCCTCATCCTAATGCACGAACATCAGTGGGGACACGGATTGACATGATCCAGCACTTATATTTGTAATCAGGAGATTAGGTAGAATTTACAGCTCTAGTTCCATCTCCCTTCAGCCTAGCTACTGTATTTCTTTAGTGTTCACTTATTTTGTCCCAGATGACTTACTGTGTAATTGTTTTCATCACTAAAACGTATTGGAGTCAGTACTAGGCTAGTAGGGACAGATATTTCACGGTCGGGTGGTCCCATTAAACATCAGACTGAGCTTCGTCATATGTATAGACTCCCACACATACTAATATCAGGAAGTTTTCACCACGCTTTGACTAACTTTGTAAGTAGTTCAGTTGCCTTCCTAGTGTGTTGTGAAGAATTAATTTTCAGTGCAGCTGCAATCTTTTTAGTGACTGAGAAACAAGTGTGAATGCTGAGAATATATTGTGATTCCTTATCTTCATCTGTGAGAAATTGCAACTGCCACAGATGGTGTTGCAACTTCAAACCTTGTTGAAGCTGAACAGCACTGTAATGTTAATTTAAAACAAAAATGTAGAAGTCAATTCAGGATGCTGCTGAATGGCATTGGAAAACCTTTACCATACTGAATGAAAGAGCTAGGCTAAATCGTCAAGCAAATATTGGTTTTATGGGCAAGCTGTTTTTAATAAAAGGATTTGGAGATTTCTTCTAATTACGTTAATTTCTTCTTCAAAGTGTAGTAACTAGAATAAAAGGAGACATGAAGTAGGTCTAAATATTTTTGATTGCAGTAGTAATTTGTTAACTGTTTACCAAGTAATTATTTTTGTACCATCTCTTGCTGTGTCTTTTGTAAAGTCTCCATGTATGTTGTACTATTTTGCTAGCATTTGACATAAAAAAACCATCCATTGAAAACAGGACTAGAACTATATTTATACATTAAAGTTATGTAGACAATAAGGTAGACGATTTGGCATTTCACCACAAGAAGGACACTTCAGTGAAGATTTGCATTGTAGAAAAGGACAGGCACTCATGATGTCTTTTGAAGTGTTCTAAAAAACGTTTGTTGCAAAATATTATTGTACCTTAGCAGACGGTGTGGTGTCTTCTTATTAAAAAAACCCAAAAAGATTTCCTATTCATGGGCTGAGTTGAGCCATATTCACGGTTACTGTTGCTGTCATCTGCTAGGGACTTAATTGAAAGCATGTGATTGTTCTGTAAGGCAAGAACATCATCATAGAAACAGGTATTTTACTGCGCAGTAATAACATGCAGTAAAATGCACTGACTCTCACACTAATGTCTGAACAATGTCTTCACTCTGCACCGAAATGGTTCTTTCTTCAGGTTGTTCTCTGAAAAACATCCAGCTGGTTTTCCTCAGGAGGAGGCAGAAGAAGAGCTCCACAGTGGGACAATACACAGGAGAAATACATAAGAGGTCATGCCAGAGCTATCTTAATGATTGAAAGGCATCAGTCATATTTTCTTCTGAAGAAGATGTGTTTGGCTCTGACTGGTATGTATAGGTTTTCCTAATTCATCTTGCTTATGTAAGGTTTGATGCAAAACCTGAAGTTGGTGTTTTTTGCCTCTAAGACCCCATTCAAAGTGCATGAGCTCACTGTGCCAGACCCTTCATTTGAGGAAATGGTTAGCAACATATTTGTGAACTATGTAATTCCCACCTAAAGAATACAACAGGACATAACAGAAAGCAGATGTTAGAAAGTCTTATTTTGTGATTGGAACTGTTCTTAACACAAAATTTTTATTGTATCTTTCATATGATGATATCCTATTAGCCATATACAAAATCATAACTGCAAAATTACTGATCAAAGATCTATTTTTTTATGCTCAGATGAAACATGTCCAATCATACCTCTTTGACAGAAATAACAGTCTGGCGCCATTGCCAATTTTAATTGGTTTATTAACGGTGGCAGAAAACTTGAACTTGGGAGTAGCCCAAGACAAAACAGCAAATCAGAGCAAAACAGCGCACGCCACGCTGCGTGATCCCCTGACAGGTACGCCCCGAATAAAGGTCTGTCACAAAGGGAGGAACTTGTGCTGAGCACTGGGGGAGTCTTATAGTCTCTGTTATGGTCAGGATTGGTCCTTTTTCGATCCGCTTTTTCATTCGCTCATTTCTAGGGTGTTTTCCTGACTCATCATTTGTCCATTCTTCTATCTCATTGGTTCATACATCCACCAGTCCATCTTCGAGTGATGTCATTATTCCTGTGAAGATCTTCCAGAAAGATCTTAGTACACTCCCCCCATATTTGCTGTTGCCATTTAGTGGCCTTGCAGAGGTAATACACCCGTACATTTGCGCAGCACAAGTATAAAGAAATGATTAACAAATTAACCAGGCTCAGCTTTTACACAATTCAATAAACTTATAAACCTTATAACTTATAACTGGCCTACAAAAGTCAAATAATCTATAACATCTTTGAAGAAAGATATCACTTGGTCAGGATTGTGTTATACCACAATTTACAATTGCTCATTAATACAAAATGCTGTTCACAGAAACTGTAAGAGAGATTGGATTGTTCACAATGGGCAGGTAATACTTTATTTTCTAAAATAACCTAGATCTTTTTTTAGAGTGGATTTTGCATAAAACCCAATAAAACATATTTTTACTGATTTTATCAACAAGTCATTTGCCTCTTTAGTTTAAACTTCCATAGGTATATCTGGGGAAAGAATGCAAAAGAGATGGTATTATAGCAGGTTTGGGTTTTTTCTAGGAAGGAGAGGTAAGTAGTTAAATATGTTCATCATATTTTGGGTTTTGTAACTGAGACTTCACCCACTCAATGCCTGTTCATATTGGATCATTGAATTTAACCAAAGTGCTTGCATAAGCATCTTAAACTAATGAGATAATCAAAATATAAAACGGAAGTGCAAATAAATCTCGTATGTTTCCAAAATTTTACATTATAGTTCAGATTTCTTGTTCAACATATTTTGTATTTGAGGACAAAAGGAAATGAAGACATGTATAACATTTTGATAAAATCCGAAAATCTGGGTACGCATGCAAGTTGCACATACTCTGCAAATCAGTGTAATATGCAAAAAAAGTGTTATCATGTTTAAAAACCACTATTCTACTAGGAGCTTTACAGTGATATTTTAGTCCTCAGTGTTTTATGCAACCTGTTGTAGAACACAGTAATATGTCTGGGTAAAGAACAACAGAGCAAAATGGGACAATAGGGCGATATCTACTTACGAGGTCAAGAATGTTTCTAAGCAGAGACTTTTCAGGTTTTAAAGCAGTGATGCTGAAAATCTGGGCTATGGGTTTAGGGTTGGGAGCGAGGGAGCAAATGGGTGGGGCAGAAGGGAGGAGAAAACTTAATACCTAGTTAGAGAATTGGCAGCTTTCCCTTTTTCACCATTACATAGATGTGCACAAAAGAAGTGTGTTACGGAGTGACCTCATGACTCTAGTTAAGCAGCAGGCAGTAGCATAAAATGGAATCTTTACATTTCCTTTTTGTTGGACGTGTCAAAAGTTTTAAAAGCTGTTATTTTAAGAGTCTTTTTTTTCCCTCCACCCTCAAAAGATACCAGGTGTGCTGGGGATGGAGGTGGGGGTGAAGTAGGAGAGAAACAATTTCTTACCATCAGAAACACTACACTTATTCTTTCTCATTATTAAGCTTGAAAAATGTTGCACATAAAAAGTGCACACCAATTTGCAGTATTTTAAGTATGACATACTCAGCAGTGCTTCAGTAGGGTCACTTTTTATTCATATGGACATCTCTCTGGAGATGCCCAGGCAACAAAAAGTTCACTATATTCACTATACTTGTATTATTTTTCAAAAAGAGCACATAACATTTTAGAGGCACCTGAGGAGCTGCATCTGTTTGACTTACGGTTTTTCCAAGAAATGTAGAATATTCTCATGGTATAGACCTACACGGAAAATATCCTCAGCTGATATGATGACATTTTTAACCTGAAGAATAGTAAGAAGTTTTAGACAAGGGAACTTGTTTTAACTTTCTTGTCTGAAAATACTGAGAGCAGCTCTCTCTGCTATGATGTAGTAGTGCCCTGGCACTCATCTTTTGAAACGCTCATAAGCCTCTGCCCTTCCTTTATAGCAAAAGTTTAACAGCAACAACTGTACTTTTAATTTCAAAAAACAGTCCCTTTAGAGATCAACTAACCTGTACTTTTTCAACAGTTAATTACTGTGCTTTAAATTGGTAATTAAACTCCTACATACCTCTTTCTTCCCTCTGCTTTTTGTAACCTATCCATGAGGTTACTCCCAAGAGGCATATTTTTAAATCCATTAAATAGGTCGTTTTGAACCAAAAGAGAAAATTGAAGCTTCTCAAATACAGGGGACACAAAAAGCAGTGATGTAGCAACAGAGAAGTAGGCAGAAATAGAGGGAGGTTCCTCCATCTGTTGGAAGTTAATAAGCAGTAAGTCATGAACAGGCATGGGTGCGGTAGAGTTTTTCATTTAATCTTATTCTTCTGGGGCAGATCTCCCATCAGTATTCAAGCCTGGATTCAGCAAGATAACCAGGCTGAGGTTCAGCACTTGAACAGTCCTGCAGGTTTCTTTGGAACTACATCTTCACTTGAAGCACTGTCTTCTTTTCATCTTGATAAAGGATAGTTTCAAGACTTTACATCTTCCTTTGTCAGTCTGGCCACAAAACATTTGGAAATAGAGATTATTTCTGTGATTTTTTCTAGTGATTCTAAGTACTGCAGAGTGATGTGATATTATTCCTATGGTAGAAATACTTTACTATATATGAGGGAACTCAGCCTACTCCATTAATCAGTGCAGCAAAAGCTACACAGAAACAGATTTGTGAGCAGCTTGTGAGGCATATCATCAAAAATGTTGTAAACTTTGGTAATCAAAACAGAAATATTTTTTGTGTATCTGGTGGTGCAGGCCCTCTAAATTAGTCTGGGAAAGGACTATCTATCCACATTTTCAAGAGCATTATTTTGGCAGTAATTTGATGTTGTTGATGAAGCTGTTGGAGTTGGAATAATGAGAAAAAAGATTTTGCATATCTTTAGTCCTTTCTATTGAGTCATTTATGCAAATAGTATGTAGAATAAAAACTGTTCATGGCTGCATCTAGCTCTGCAATTGACACTAAAAATGAAAGCAAGCTTTACCTGGAAATTAAAGAAATATGTCTGTAATTTATTTCTGTTTTACTTAAGTACCAAATTTTAATCTGATAGTCTAGAAAACAAAGTATAAACTAAAATAGGACAGTTTTATCCACTGTGTAATGATATCAACTTCAAAGAAAAAGGATCAAATATGTGTTTGGCAAAAGTACACATAACGTGTCTTATGGCATTTATCTCATTTCAGAGTTTGAGTTTGAGCTTATTTGCTGTTATGAACTTCAACAGCAAAAGAAGGAAGGCAAGCATAACAAAAATCCCTGTTAAACTGAAATAGTCCTCTCAATAATTCCAATAACCTGATATGCCTGTGATCTTAATGTCTAGGTTAAACATTCATGGCAGTATTGAAGTATGATCTAACTAATCCCTTTCAATTTCTTATTTCTTTTAGAATAGTGTAGGCCTGGTTCTTAGAAGTAAGGAAACTAGGTCTTATCTCTAGTAGGACAGACTTAAAATATTTTGGGAGTTTCTAAATCATTCTGAGTAAGAGGCCTGTTTCTGTAGTCTCATGGGTACACTAGACCTAAATTCTCAGCTGACATGAATTGATGCAGTTGCATGGAAGCCATTGTAATTCTCTCAATTTATAGCAACTGATGCTTTGGTCCATTTCTTCAAAAGTATGCAAGAAGAAATTTATACTGTTGTAAGACAAAGACTGCCTGCCAATGTAATATCGCTCCCTGAAGTGTCACTTGCTTCACGATTATTTATTTGTTTGTTAGGCCCATTAACTAACACAGCCTTTTTCATATGTTCAGCTTCCATGCAAGTCTGCATTATACCAGATTGCGTTGAGAATATACTCTCAGCAAGGTTTGTCCTATATCAACAGCCATAGATTTGAATGTCAAGATTAAAACAACTTTTATATTGAATGTACTGGGTTTTTTCCTAACCTGAATGCAAATATGACATTCCTAACAAGTTTTTTTCTCATGTCCTGTGAAATTACAGAATAACTTTTAATATGGTGTTTCGTCTTTTCACTGTCAGCATCTTTTGAAGTGTAGACAACTTTCAATTCATGGAAATACTAACAAAAAGGGCAGTAAATTCTGTTCAAACTCTTTAGACCTCTTATACAAGTAAAACAACAGGATATTTGTTTCCTTTATTTTCTTCTGTTTCTTTTCTTTGCTTCCATAAATCATATTTAGAGATAATGGAACAATGTATTACATGTGCTTGAACACTCTCATCTTGGAATTATTATCTTGGATTAGCGGGTTTGACTGTAAGGCTTTAGAAGTAGGTGAGAAGCAGGGGAAGTGTCCATATGTCCTTTAAAATAAAAATATGATACAGTCTGCAACAAATGGATGCATGACCATACTACAAAGAAATAACTCTATCATGCTTGACAAACTAATTCCTTACAGGGCATACCTTTAAATGTGCAAAAATATGTTTGTCCTTTAAATATGTGCAAAAATTAACATCCAGAAATGAAGATTTGAACATAAAGACATACCACGTCAAAAGCGTATTCTCAAAGGTAGGCTTGTAAAAAGAGATGAAGGCAACAAAATAGAAATTGTAACATTTACATTGAAAAGTCTCTCCTAGGGGTTCAGGAGCTTAAATTCTGTTGCTAGTTTTAAAATTGTTGCAACCTCAGCTGTTATAAATAACTTCAGAGCTTGTGTGAGCAATCTAGTATATGGTCTACTATAACCTCTTTACATACCTTCCTGTGGTTAAAGTTTTCAGTGTGTCTTTGACTTGAAATTTGGATTTGACTTGCAAAGAGTTTGGTAAACCATAGTTACCCTCTTGAATTCTGCATTCAGTATTTCATTTTATCCTCTATATTCACAAATCCAATTCTCAGCTTCAATTTATATATTGTGGTTTAGTTTTTAGCCTCACATGCTTTCTTCATGTCCTGATCTTCTTTTTTTAATCCCATGAAATGTCTGTCTGTACCTTTTCTTTTCTTGTGTATTTCTCACCTATAACTATTTGGTTAGTCATTATTCCTTTGTCTCTTTTTACTCACTCACCTGCTTCCTCTTTCTTCAAGATTCACTTTCTTGAATCGATATTCTGTTATGCCCAGATGCCCAGTTTTGATTCAAGGAGATAAAAGTACTGCAGAATTAGGACAGATTCAGCCAGCAGTTACCTTCTGGTTTTGTTACAATCTTAGGTTTGCTGCACAATGCAGTTGGAAGACCACATCTGACTCCAAATAGTGAAGAAAAATTGTTCCGTGTTTCATTCATGCATCTAAGAACAGGCTGACACTTACATCGAGTCTTGTGTTTATAAAACCAGAGTGACCCCAATGCTTATTTGAGGAATAGCTAGGTCTGATGGTAGTAGCATGGGTTGCAAATATTTTTAGTTGATTTCTTGAAGAAAAAGGACATCTGACTTGGTTTTTATAAACTTAAAGAATCCCTGCATTTTTTCTATATATTTTTCTAAAATTCAAACCAAGTTACAGAGAATCTTGGAAAAAGGTCAATTGTCTCTTAATAAAAATGAGGCTCATATTAGAACTTTTTTTTTTTTTTAGAAAGCACAAGAAAAGATAGTACTCAACACTAATATTTTCCTACCAAAGCTACCAAACACACAGGTATCACATAAGTAGCATTGAAAAACAATTATCATTCAAATACTACTTTTTCACTGAGGCCAAAGATTCATGAAGTTTTTCAATTAATTATTTTCAAAAACATTATTCTAATTATTTTAAAGCCATTTTTAAAAATTTCTCTTCACATTATTTAGCTAGTATTTCCATTGCAATTCAAAGAGCTCTAGGTCTAGCTGAAATCATCAGTATTTTCCCTTTGACATTTAAAAATTTAGATTTCTCACCTCTCTAAGAACACATATCACATACCACATGGTGCCTATGAGATATCAAGAAAAAGCAAGAAAAACATGATTATCTGTATTCTTTTCTATGGGTATAATTTTCAAAATAAAATTGAGTTTTCAAATGACAGTTTTGGTTTGACACCTGACCATTGTTTGGATTCCTAGGAGATCAGCCAATGTATTTCACCTTGTGGGGAAATGAAAAGTTACATTAAATAGAGCTCTTGAATTCAGGTCAGACAGTAAAAAGGCACTGAATCTTCTTAACATCTACTTCTTTAATAGTAAAGGTAATACATCTTTAAATAATTTGTAAGTGTGTTATATCTGCCACCACAGTTATTGAGAGCTTTCCTTCAGCAGATAGCTGGAAGCAAGCCTTAGATTTCAACCAGCTGTCATCCATTAAATATTTTAATATTGAGGGAAATTAACTTTTAAATCAATATCAAAGATGAAAAAAAAAGCCCTTCTCTTTAGCTGGAGCAGGAGATGTCAATGCATAATTTGTCATTTTCTAATTCAGCTCTCTCCATTTGGTTTTGATTTAGCACTAGACCTCGGAAACCAGAGCCGGCATCCACTCAAGAGCTGTTTCAAATTATGTGCAGCAAGATTTTAAACACATTAGCAACAAGAACAAGCTGTCCTCACACTAACTGGTCCCACTTTGTTCTTGATTGTGGAAAATCTCACTTTAACTGCCCTCTAATTTGTTTCAGATAGCTACTGCACCAGCAGCTGCCTTGGCATAGGATTAAACACACATGAAAATATTATCTTTCCACAGAAATTATTAGCAATGCCAAAAGCCACAAAATCTCTTTTGGAAAAATTATTTTTTATTTTCCTTTTTGTTTCTATTTTCTTATTTTTATTACTAAAGTTCTGTATTCTGCTCCAAAGTCTTTCTTCCTCCAATCCTTTAAAAAGTACTTGAAAGGAATTAAAAATACAAAATTGCCTGTTTTTCTAATACGGAGATGCAGTTTTGATATTTTACGGTATGTTGGTTGAAAAGTTTGCACATCAATTGCATAAGCTGAAAATCTATCACAATATTTAATTGTTCAAAATTAAGGCAATTTCTTAGTAGTTATTTTAGTACCTAAAATAAAGATAAGACAAAGGATAACCTAGCAGGGTCACATACTTTATCTTTCAGATATTTTTATTTGAAATGAGAACACAGATGACGAATCCAGAACATTTCAAAATTATCACATTCGGGCAACTAGTGACAGGACAAGAGGACATAGACTCAAGTTGAGCTAGGGGAGGTTCAGGCTGGGCATCAGGAGGAATTTCTTCTTGGAAGGGGTTGGTAAAGGTTGGAATGGACTGCCCAGGAGGGTGGTGGAATCACAATCCCTGGAGTTGTGCAAGAAACAACTGGAAAAGGCACTTAGTGCTGTGGGTCTAGTTGACATAGTTCTGATCAGTCAGTTGTTGCAGCGCTAGGTTTGGTTTAGCAAGCTGCAGCCTTCCCGGAGAGCACAGCGGGGCTGCCTAGGGCAGGGCAGCCCTTCTGCCCTCCCGTAGTCCCGTAGCTCCTGCTCCGGCTAGCTGGGCCCTGCAGCACAGTGATGGCAAAGGAGGCAGAGAAGGGATCAGAGGCCTCAGAGGACTTTTATTGTTGCACCTCGTCCAGTTGGTTTCCTCAGGCTGAGAGCCCTCCTGGCCGGGGAGCAGGGGTTTTTTCAGGGGCCCAGGGGCAGTACATGGGCGGGGTTGGGGTACAGGAACCAATAGGGAGAGCCGAGGGAGTGGCCAGGGCTAGGGGCAGGGGAAAAGTGGGGGAACAATGTAGGATAAGAATAGCAGTGACCACCACAGTCAGTGGTTGGGCTCAATGATCTCAGAGACCTTTTCCAACATAAATACAAAGGGAGCGAAGAAATTCTTTTAATTGCAGTTGTCTACCAAAAATTGCCTTTAATGTCATACCTTTGATGTCATTGACATTCCTCAGCACACCTGTTTCTGTGATATATGTTGGGGATTTGTAAGCACCTAGAATTTTTGTGAATGGTGACGATGGAGAACCTAGGTACTTCTTTTTCTGTGATTGTTGAAAGGATTCTTGGTGATTAACTCACTATGTAAAGAAATATGAATCTACTCTTAGTTTCATCCCTGGGAAGTGCTGGAAGATATGGTGGTGTCCCTGTATATCCAGATTTTTCCTTTATTTCATTTCATTGAAGGAGTCTGCCACATACTTTCAACCCAATAATTTCTCACCCTTAAAAAAAGGCTTGCTTTTCACTAAGGTCTCTAAAAAAGCAGTTGCTTGACAAAGGAGGCAAATTGTGCTTGTGTCTGTCTCCCCCAAATCCATCAGAGTGTGGAAGGTAACTTTCTGGCACAGCTGGTAAGTGAGCGGGCCAGGGCTGTTCCCACCCAGACCTGCTGTTTATGAGCAGAAGAGAAGGGCTGGTGGGAGATGTGGTGGTTGGACACCATCTTGGGCGCAGTGACCACGAATTGAGAGTTTTCAGTTCTTGCTGAAGAAGGGGGTCAACGAAACCTCTGTCTTGGACTTCTGGAGGATGGACTTTGACCTGCTACTTTGACCTGGTTCAGAGATTCCCTTGGGAAACAGTCCTCAGAAACAAAAGGGGCCAGGAAGACTGGACACACTTTAAGGAAATATTAAAGGTGCAGGAGGGGGCCATCCCTATGTGCTTACAGACAAGCCAGCAGGGAAGAAGAGCAGTCTGGATGCATAGGGAGCTTTTGATGCAACTCAGGGGAAAAAGGAGAGTTTATGACCTTTGGAAGAAGGGGTAGACATATTAAGGGGAGTGTAACGATGCTATTAGATCATATAGAGACAAAATTAGAAAGGCAAAAGTTCAGCTAGAGCTCTATGTGGCAATCGCTGTGAAAGATAATAAAATATGTTTTTATAGATACATCAAAAACAAATGTTTTTTTATAAACGTATTAAGAACAAAACAAAGGCCAACGAAAATCTTCATCGTCTATTGGACATTGTGTGGTATATTGTCACCAAGGATGAGGAAGAGGGTGAAGTACTTAATGTCTTCTTTGTCTCAGTCTTTAACAGAAAGACTGGTTATCCTCAGCTCCTTGACTTGGGTAGCAGGGACAGGGAGCAGAATCCAGGAGGAAGAAGATAGTGACCTGCCACTTAGACAATCATGACTTTATAGGGCTGGATAAGATCCACCCAAGAGTGCTGAGGGAGCTGGCAGAGGGGCTCACCAAGACACTGCCCATCATTTGTCATCAGTGCTGGTTAACTGGAAAGGTCCCAGATGAGTGGAGGTTGGCCAATGTGATGCCCACCTATAAGAAGTGTCAGAAGGAGGATCCGGGGAACTACAGGCCTGACAGCCTGACCTCAGTACTGGGGAAGGTTATGGAACATATTATCTTGAGTGTGATGACATGGCACATACTGGAAAACCAGGCAATCAGGCCCAGCCAGCAGGGATTTAGGAAGGAATCCTGCCTGACCAGCGTAATCTTATTTTATGGCCAAATTGGATGAGGGAAAGGCTGTGATTGGTGTCTACCTGGACTTCAGTGAAGCCTTCAATACAATTTCCCACAGAATTCTCCTGGACAAGCTGGCCATGACTTGGACAGATGTTCTCTTTGCTCTATTAAAAACTGGCTGGATGGCTGGGCCCAGATAATGGTGATAAATCGTGCTGCATTCAGTTATCAGTCAGACATCAGGGATCAGTGTTGGCTCCAGTCCCGCTCAATATTTTTATTGATGATCTTGATGAGGGGATTAAGGGCACCCTCAGTAAGCTGGGCAAAGGTATTGATCTGCTGGAGGGTAGGAGGCCTGAGCAGAGGGATCTGAATAGCTGGATTGATCAGCCAAGACTGATGGTTAAAGTTTTTGAGGCAAAGAGCCACATCCTGCTCTTGGGTCACAACAACCCCAGTTGCTAGAGACTTGGGACAGAGAGGCTGGAAAGCTGCCATGTGGGAAAGGATCTAGCGTTGCTGGTCAACAGCAGCTGAACATGAGCCAGCATGTGCCTGGGTAACCAAGAAGGCAAATGGTATCCTGGCCTGTATCAGAAACAGTGTGTCCTGCAGTGTTCCTCTGCACTCTGATGAGGCTGCACTTTGAATCCTGTGTTCAGTTCTGGGCCCCTCACTCACTATGGGAATGACATTGAGGTGCTGGACTAAGTCCAGAAAAGGGCAAGGTAGCTGGTGCACAAGTCTTCTGAGAAGCAACTGAGGGAGCTGGAGTTTAGCCTGGAGAAAAGGAGGACCAAGGGAGACTTTATTGCTCCCTACAACTGCCTGAAAGCATGCTGTAGCCAGGTGGGGTCAGCCTCTTCTCCCAGGCAGCAAGTGACACAATGAGAGGACATAGACTCAGGTTGTGCCAGGGGAGGTTCAGGTTTAACAACAGGAAGAAATTCTTCATGGAAAGGGTTGTTAAATTTTGGAATAGACTGCCCAGGGACATGGTAAAATCATCATCCCTGGAGATGTTCAGGACTTGATGGAAAGTGTCACTTAGTGCCATGGTCACATGATGATATTTGGTCAAAGGCTGCTCTATGATCTTGGAAGACTTTTGCAGCCTTAATGATTCTATACTTCTATGATTCTATTCACTGATTTCTGTCCATTCCAGTCAAAATGATTGATGGTGCATTTGCTTTCCCTTTCTTCATATGGAGCTCCAGGAATGTCTGTTGTGGCTTGTTGGAAATACTGGCACACTTGGTTAAACACATGGCCATTTTTACATAGAATATATATATATGTATATATGTATGTATAGTATATACTAGAACATGTCTTTTTTCTATGAAGTTTTATAACCCCTCTGTTTTGCTTATTCTAGAGTTGGAAAAGGTCTAGCAGGGGTATGAAGACATTATGTTGCGTGGTGCAGTTGACATGCCTGAGGGATGGGATTGCCATCCAGAGGGAGCCGAACAAGCTTGAGAAGTGGGCCCATGGGACCTCCATGAGCTTCAACAACAACAAGTATGAGATGCTGCACCTGGGTTGGTAAAACCTGTGGTATCAACACAGGCTGGAGGATTAAGGGACTGAGAACAGCCCTGTCGAGAAGGACTTGTGGGTACTGGTGGGTGAGAGGCTGGACAGGACACAGCCATGGGCACTCACAGTCCAGAGAGCCAAACGTGTCCTGGGCTGCATCCAAAGCAGCGTGGGCAGCAGGGCCAGGGAGGGGATTCTGCCCCTCTGCTCTGCTCTGGTGAGACCCCACCTGGAACACTGCATCCAGCTCAGGGGTCCCAGCACATTAAAGATACAGACTTGTTGAAGTGGGTACAGAGGAGGGCTGCAGATATCAGAGGGATGGAACATCTCTCCTATGATAGGGACTAAGACAGTTGGAATTGTTCAGACTGGAGAGGAGGAGGCTCTGGGGAAACCTTACTACTTCCTTTCGTTACTTAAAAGGGGCCTATAAGAAAGATAGGGAGACAGAGTTTTTGTCAGGTCCAGCAGAGATGCGATAAAGGACAATGGTTGTAAACTAAAATAGGATAGATTCAGACTAAATATAAGGAATAAATTTTTTATCATGAGGTTGGTGAAACACTGTCACAGGTTTCCCAGAGACGTGGTAAATGCCCTGTCCTTAGAAACATCCAAGGTTATGGGCAGGGCTCCGAGCAATTTGATCTAGTTGATGTTCCTGTTCATTGCAAGGGGGTTGGACTAGATGACCTTTAGAGGTTCTTTCCAACTCAGATTATCCTTTGATTGTTATATAAATAACGTCATGCTCCTGAAAGGTGAAAATCCCCTTGTTCCTTCCATGTTGGCTCTGTTCGGTTGTTGGTCCACCATTTCCTGTCACTTGTTCTTCCCCTTTTAACCAAATATGGTTTATCATCCTTGTACTGGACTTTGACTGATATTATCTCTTTGGCTATGGTAGTGTTTAAAATCATTCTAAAAGAATGTTATCCCATTGTAAATGTAATAAAATTTCATTTTTTTAGTCATTGTCGGTGCCTGATACCTCTCTCTCATATTTGTTTCCCCAACAATTTGTCCTAAAAATTTTTTCCATTTAGGATAATCTGTTCCATTTTCCTCTGTGCCACTATGTATGGTCTGAAGAATGTGCTTCTGGCTAGTACAGATGAGATTGTTGCAACATATTTATGTTTCAGAAGTGAATAATATAATAATATAATAACTAAGATCCCATCTCCTTCAGTGATTTCTCTTTGAACAAGCTCAAAAAACTTTTTTTACTTTCCTACTTCTCTCAAAAGGTAAGATTAAAGTGAAGTTGACGTGAACAACTTGTGCCAGTTTCAGTGATATTACCAAGTGGTTCATTGTCTTGGTCTGTTGAAAAATTAACTACTTGCAAGAGTCTCAGTTTTGTTACCGTATTAACTGTGAGTATTAAGTAGGGTATTTGTGTGAAGTAAAAGCTTCATTGTACTGAAAAAGCCTTAGGAAATCTTTAGGAATTTGAGCCTGCTGCCATATTGACCAAACTATTATTTCTTAGGTTCAGTTAAGATTTGGTCATGATATAACTGTGCTCAAGAGTAGCTGCCAGCAGACATTGATTACCACATACACAGGTGATGACAGCTGCCTGCTGTTAGCATTTTGAGAGAAGGTGGGGGCAGCCAATCATGAGGAATCAAGAAGTGTCTAAATTGCCTTTTGATTCGGTATCATTAAGAAAGTCTGTGAGTATTGGCAGATTTGAATCTGAATACTCCACAAAGTGTTTAGGGTATAAAAGAAACCTCTTAAAATTAGATTTGCCTTCATGAATGAACACTAACTATTGGAGTGTGCTTGAGAGCGAGAGCTGGATCATCAGCTTATATACCTGTGGAGAGGCAGCTAGATACTTCAGAGTGAACAAAAACCTTGGATTTATTTCAGATAACAGACATATGCATGTTCTCTTAGTTCTGACCACATGTTCCTTAAGCTTCGTGATTTGTGTCTGAAGCTGATTAATGACTTTTAAAATTATTTTGTTTTTTACCTTTCTGAGTGTGGCCTACTTTAAAGGTGATTTCAGAGTAATTAGGAAACCTTCAGTCACTTGGTGGGTGGGTGATTCTTGAAGATCCGTTAAGACCATTCCCACTGACTGAAACACAACCTGGATTATTCAAAGATTCATTTATTTAGCATTTATTTAGCTCCAGGGTTTATTCATGGAACTGTTAATGTAGGGCTCTGTGTGAAATTTACACATCTTTTGGTGACTAGTATCAATAAACAAAGCTCCTTTACGTGCAAGCAAATTACCTAATCCCAAGGGTGTCATTAATATGTACATTATTTATACTTTATTTTAGGAATGTTTATTTTAAATTTCCATTTGTTATCAAAATTCACTTTTTGAAATTTCCTAGACTTTTCTACTTTGTGGTTACAATAATGAGATTTTCACAATTTGTGCATTCATCTTGCCCTGTAGGATCAGGAACTCAGATATTCAGACCTCTCTTTCTCTGTTTTATATATGTATATTTTCATGTGCTTAACTATTCTGTGAAACCTATATCCTTCATCTTTTTATATGCAAAATATGTAATCTTATCTGTTTAATATTCTTCACTATAATATAAAAGAGTATTTAAATACTCTTAGTAAGTAACAGTTAGAACTTCACTTTTGCTTTAACTCCTTGCTTCAAAATTTGTTCTTAGGTCCATTCAAACTAGAAAACAAGCACTGAAATCAGGGTAATTGGACTGTACGTACCTGGATCACCTTTTCTCCCTGCGAGAATATTTGCTATGTTTTGTTTTGCTTGCACTCAGTAGGTTTGTGTTAAACATGCAGTGCTCATTACTAAAGCTTCATCTGCCTGTCTGCCTGTTCATTCTGTGTTCTGGCATGCAGAACAGCTCATCAAGCCTGAATCTATCGTAGTTTTAAAATTTTAGTTACAACTCCATTTGGGTAACTTATCTTTTCATGCTGTGTCCTAACCCTTTTTTCTTTCAGTGCTGCAATTTTTTACAGAAAACTGAATTAAACTATTAATTTTGTTTTGGGCTATGAAGAATCAGGGAAACCAAAACGAACGGATGTATTTCTGCACATCCAATTTGAGATTCTTTTCAGACTAATTCCACTCGACTTTTATAGGTTTCTCATTTCATGTCAATGTTCCTCAGGCTCTTCAAATAATAGTTTCCTTTGTTAATCATTTCCTTTTTCTGTTCTCTAAAGAATATATGTTTCTTCCTGATACACTTCCTGAAGGAAATTAATATGAAGAACTTCCTATATATATATTTTTTTTTACTTTCCTTCTTCATGGAATTGAAGGTATTTAACACCTTTAACTTAAAGCAGTAATTTTAAAGGATCAATATTTTTCTTCTCTTAGTGTTGAAAAAGGCATTATTTTCCTAGATCCATTTCCTGCTGGCTGCCAATTCCAGTTTGGCTTCAGCCTTCAGTTCCACTTCCTGTCCTGAACACTGGACCATAGAGCAGTGGCTGGACTTAGCGGTGTGGATCTGTGTAACTTTGTAAAACACTTTGCTCTGCAGGTTTTCATTCCAATATTAAACACACTGGCCAAGTCCTGAGTTTGGAACTCAGTGAACTAGGATCTTGGCTGCAGTTCTGTGGTCTGGATCAGACTCCTTGCCAGTTGAAATTTATTCATATCTCAAGAGTGGTGAGATAATGGTAAAATGGTGGCTGTATCAGGATTCAAATTGATAGTTTTATCACTTAGCGGTCTCCCTGGCTAGCTTCCACTCAAAAAAGCTGAGTTAGAAAGGGATAAAACATCCCTCCTTTTTCTCTCCATGCCTGGCATCAATACTGCTTAAGAACTTCAGAAAATGAGTTGCAAAGCAGGGGCAAAGCTTTTTAACTTTGAGAGCTTGTTTTTCATCTTTTGCAATTCCTTCTCTTTGAGGGCCGTGTGTGAGCTATCCTGTTACTCTTTGGAGATCACAGGCTTCTCTGGTGTCTCTTCAGGAAGAAGGTAGTCAGATTAGAAAGGTTAGGAAATAATAGGAGACAATCTTCTAGGTCTTCTATCCTGGGAACTGGATAGAAAAGAGATGGTTCCTTTCTGTAAAGAAAGCCTTCAGCACTAGTCCCAGAATTTGGCTCTAAAATAACACATTCATATTCTCAAGTGGGGTAAAAATCCACCTTTTTTTTGGTTTTTGTTTTGGTTTTGGTTTTAGTTTTGGTTTTGGTTTTGTTTTTTTTTTGTTTTTTTTGTTGAGTTTTCTCCATCAGACATTTGAAGAACAGCCCAGAAGTAGATGCGGAGAGACTTAACAGAAGAAAAGTTCTTCATTCTTCAGGGAATGGGACAAAATATGGACAAGAATGGTATGAATTTTTAGCCGTTTTTGAATAAAGTTTTCAGGAAGAACAGGTTTATATTTCATTTAGCAATGGTCTACATCCCTCAATCTTTAATAACTCTATTAAAGTGTTTCCACAGAGTTGCTGTGGAAACCAGACCCCAGACTTCTGATGTTTAACTATAATGTTGCTGTATTCTTTAAAGGACTGCCTTGTGATGATTTTGCATATGTGTAAATATGTGCACTTTTCCCTTTAAAAATTTATCTGACTTCTGAGAAAGCCTGATTTGATCTCTGATGCTCCAGTTTTGCAGTGTCATATGTCTTATATATGAACTATCAAGGAGAGGTAACATTTCTCCTGTGCAGCCTAGGAAAGATCTTTGAGGTTAAGCCACATCTCCAATTGTTTGTTAAGGTGGTTTGAGGCTACCTGCTATGTACTGTTTAGACATTATTTTGGAAAGTTTTTCTCATTCGAGACTAAAAATAGAAATGTAGCTTCATTGACTAATATGACACATAAAGTATCACATTTTGTCCTTAATTATACCCTTAAAAATCCAAAATAAATTCACTAAATCTAGTTCAGTTAATTTGGATATCTCCCAGATGTAAGAACCCTGTCTTCATCTCATTCTTTAGAAATTCTTCTGCTTTAACCGGCACCCACCATGATAGAAAGAAATAGTTATTCATCTTTCAATGAGCACATGAAAACCAAGAGTCTTTCTGGTTTGTGTGTTCCAAGTGTAAATCAGTTTCCACTTTGTTTTTTAAGAATACTTTTCCAACATTGCAGTTTACCAAAGAGATCAAGGGGATTACTTCTGCCAAAAAATTGAATTATATTCTTCTTTTCCTCATTCTGTTCCATCTTTGTCTGCTTATTCTTGACAATAATCCAACACCTCCCACAGTGTTACTCAACCGAAATTTAGAAAGAAAAAAGACCCACCAAACTCAGAATTATTTTTCTTTTAGTTTTCATCTTCTTTTGGTAAATTTCCATTTTATCTAGCAGTAGAAACATTCTGCTGCATATTTCAGTATACTGTCTTTTTTTTTTTCAAAATGTAAAACTAAGCTTGCAGAAATTACCTTCTATAACCCATGTACCACTGATACAACAAAAATATTTTACAAATTCTAACTGAAAATCAAAATTAATAGAATTGTAGCATCACAGAATAATTTTGATTTGAAAGGACTTTTAGTAAGTATCTAGTTTCATTCCCTTCTCACAGCAGAGTTACCTTAAATTTAGATGAATTTACTCAAGACGTTGTCCAGGAGAGTTGTGAATATGTGCAAAGATGGAGATTTTGCAAGTTCTCTTGGCAGCCTGTCCCATCGTGTTACCACCCTCATTGTGAAGATCTTTCCTATGTGATTGGCTGGAATTTCTCTTTCTGCAAGTTGTTACCATTGTCTTTTGACCTTCTGCTGGAGACCTGGCTCCATTTTCACCATAACTTTTTATTTTAGTTGATGATGGCAAATTGATAGCCTTAGCTTTCTCCTCTTGGATCTACATGTACGCAACTTCCTAAGCCTCTTCTTTCATGCGTTGTGCTTCAACTTCCTAACCATCTTGGTTGCCCTCCTTTGGACTTTGCAGTTTTTCAACATTTCTCCTATATTTGGATGCAGTACTCCTGGTGTCGTCTATTAAGGATTGAACAGAATAATAATTTCTCTCTGATATTTGGGTTCTGTGGATGACTTTTCTGCATATTGTCACTAGCTTCTGGAATGCTGGCTTGTAGCTTGGAAGCTCAGGATAGATTCCTGGTTATTTGAAGCTGTCGTTTTTCCACTGATTCCATAATGACTAAGATATTTTACCAGAGATAAAGAATTTCCTCTTGAAGTGATTAAGCCAAAATGTATTTTGGTATGTCAACAGCTGCTAAAGTTTGAGACTATGACAGGTTCCATCAAAATCAATGTCAGATATGTTTTGATGTTCTTTATATGTTGAATGTTTCCTAGTCAGTAGCATACACTTTTTCCTCCCAAATTTCAAGAAAAATTTTCTGTAATTAAAATTATTAAGATAGTCACTGGAGCATTGTGTGCTGTCCTAGCCATAATTACGTTCTCAGGTACAGAAACACAAATATATTACAAAGTGCCATGAAGATCCTTCTTCTGCACAAGTGTAGTCATGATATAAGATTTTCAAAATAAAAATGAAAATTTCTTTTCACATTGATTGAGCAAGTAGGAATAGGAATGTTACAGTTTTTTCACATCACTTTAACCGGACCTCTTTAACTTACTATTGTATTCTGAGGTATTAACACTCCGGGACTAGAACTGTCTTCTCTCCCAAAGGCTAAATCTCTTCAATAAGGTACTCAAAATGCTACATTATTAATACATATATTTTAATAGCCATAAAGTTAGAAATTCATCTTTGTCATCAGTGCTATCTAACTAACAGTAGAACTTCTATAATTTTAATACTTAAATCTTCATAACCAAGGCTTCTGGAGGATACACAGTGGTGCTCACTTCTTTAATCAATGGGAAATTTAGATAAAGGAGATCATCTGACTTTTCATTTAATCAAATTATCTACAGAGGGCTCATATAACAAAATGGGAAGGTTTTCCAGAAGCTTGCCAGTATTCAGTAGCCTGGCCAAGCTTTGATTCTGGTGAAAAATGTATTTCAATTTCAAACTGATTTAATTTTGAATCTAGAACCAGTATCTCAGTCATTAAATAATTTGAAATTGTCTGTGGATATTCTGTCACTGGCATACTGTTCATCTTTCAGAAAGAGTTTTTCTACTATAATTTCATACACACATGCATTGGAGTACTGACCTCCAAGGACCTAATTCTGCCATTTCTGACAGCAGTACTCCCAGCCAAATTCAAAAGGAAGGACTAATAGGCATTTCAGATGATAATGTTGTTCCTTATTCACTCTTCAAACACAAATATTTTATTCTGAATTCACTATCATGTTTTCATAATTAGCGTAATTTCAAAATGAACAGATATGTTTTCTTGGAAATTTCCAACATATTTCCAATGTACTTTCTAGTCTCCTCTGCTGTAATCCTTAGTAATGACTTCAATTGTTTTCTTCCTGTTGATTTGACTATACTAAAGTATTTGAAAGAAAAAAAAAGTGATGAGATTGTGTTAAAATTCAAACCTGAAAATATCCTCTTCAATAAGAAAACTTACTGTTTGGGCAGTGGAATGCTGTTTCAATATCTCTTGCTTTTATCACTTATAATGCTTCATTAATTATTTAATTGTGCTCACTTTCTAAATTAGAAACAATCTAAAATATTTAAAACACTGGTGTATTATTAAAACAATTAGCAGGCAAAGTGGCAAGTTGCTCACCAAAGCAGACGCTTAACAACTCTAGTTGTCCACAGCCTGTAACAAAAATAGTGAATAGGTGACTTTCTTTCAGAATAGCTTGCAAAACCCTGGGCAGCCAATGCTCACAGTACACATCACATTTCAAAGGCTTCAGTTATTTATTTAGTTCAAGTATGTCTTGGCTTGAGACAAGTTTAGGGGAAAATGCTCTGGAAGGAAAGTCTCCTCCCCAGAAGACAGGTTTCAGGAGCACTCCCTCCTGCACCAATACGAAAGGAATTTCTTGGATGAAAGTGAAAAAAGCTATTTATTTAACGAGCAGAGTGCCGGCAAGGCACAGAAAAAATGAATAAACATTGAAATATTAAACCTCCTTGATGTGGAGAAAGCCACTGTATTTAGAGTTCCCTCTGTAGCTGGCTCAGCCCCTCCCGAGGTCCCAAGGCCAGGATGCAGCATCGCTACAGCCTCCCTGCCTGTCTACGGGGTTCGATGATCTGGTTCTCGGACCTCAGCTAGGCTGGACAGTTCCAGAAGAAGAGGAAGAAGGTACTGGAGGATTTTGGTATGCCAGTATGGGAAAATTTCTTGCCTCATCTAACAGGCTGGCTAAAAGCAGGAAGGTGCTCCCTCGGCTCTGCAGCGGTGGGAGTGTATGTGAGTCCTTGAACACAAACTGCACTGAAGAATTTGCCTGTCTTCTCTCCCTCCTCTCCTGGGCCCAGCTTAAAGCTATGCAACCCATTTCTGGGCAATAAGCAGATGATAGGGAAATACAGTATTATCATAAAATCACCCCAAGACAAAACGTAGAAGATTTCTGTCTGCTTCCACCTTTCCTTTCGTTGAGCAATTCTAAAGCAGCTGGTAGAATAGAGGTCTAATTCGTTTGTTTGTGAAGATCATATATTGTGTCTAGAAGTTAAAACAATTGTAATCTGGCTGCAGCTGGGAACTCTACATAGAGAATAGTGACTATTTTACTTTGTCATAAACAGCTGGGTAATAAGATGTACAAGTAATAAGTAAAGTAAGGACTCTCTAATTTGGCTCATGGACAATCCTGAGAACTGAACTTTAATTGGGTTTTGGTAATCTAAGGGGGAAAAATCAGTTTGTGAGGTAAAGTGTGAAATAAGTGTTTTCATCTTTTATTTCTGATTCATTGACTCTGGGTATGTATACCTAAACTGGTTAAAGTGTACTTACTAATATAAATTTGGGGAGTTATTTCCGGTCTCTTTTCAAATTCAGGTTTGCTTGTATTTGAAATTTGATGTGTATGGAATAGAACAGAGAGGTTTACATCTCTGTTGTAAACAGAGGGAGAACCTTTAGAAGCTTCTGTGTTCACTGCATAGCTTTTCCACCAAGGCTAGAGAGAATAGAAAAATTATTACAGAATTTTCAATGCTACTCCATTTTGCAGCAACTTGAAAAATGTTTGTAGAACACTACGGTGACATCTTTCCTCCGTGTTTATCAGACCTCTTTTTGAGAGGATGATCATTACAACAGAGAGAAACATTGGAACTAGTTTTGTGACTTAGCTGCAGGCATCAGTAGGTCATGATACAGCCTCAAAAGGACATGCTGAGAGAATTCCATCACAGAATAAGTTAAATCTCAACAGTAGCATTGACCTGGAAGCTGTATCACTGTATCTCTTCAGTTCCAGGTCCTCAGCTGACTAAGCTTAAAGTTATTTTTTTCCCCTAAACTGGAACACCTACAATGAAAATATTGCAATAAACCTGCATCAAATAACTTGTACCCAGGTATGCCACAGCCTCCTGAGATAGAAGAGAGTTTGATTCAAAACCATTCCCTGGTGCAGGCTGAGATAGGTTTCAAACCTTTTCTGATTTCCTGAAAACCATCCTTGCCACTCAACAGGCCAGCAGAGGAATAGGTCATCCAAGCACCAAGGAAGAACTTGTCCCTACCTTTCCTACAAGCCTAACTTTTAAAAGAACCAAATCTTCTTACCTGCAGGTACTAAATTAAACATTTTGACATTTTTTAGTCAGAATTTTTCACCAGA
This sequence comes from Struthidea cinerea, assembly GCA_013397865.1. NCBI lineage: Eukaryota > Metazoa > Chordata > Aves > Passeriformes > Corcoracidae > Struthidea > Struthidea cinerea. The sequence goes on from VZTI01000334.1 coordinate 60,986, forward strand.
TTTCTGAAAAATCCCAAGCCAAATTTTGACAAATAAATCATACACCAAATAAAATACACTTATGTACATTAGAAAGCATAGTTCAGAACTGGTGTGATTCAGAGCTGTTACACAGACATCAGCAGAGCTATATTCAATTTCTCCAATGTAAATTTGATGCTGTAACTTCATATTATAACATTACTGTAAATGCAAATGTCTTACAAGGTGTAATTCTGTGTTTTTCCATGGATTCAAATGAGCTTTTTGTCTACTTTTTAGCAAAAGCATTAAATTGCCCTTCATAAATCCTAACTCACTCTTCATAAACAAAAATGAAAAAGTGGATTTCTGTATAACATGTGGAGTTATCTCACATGTAATGAACATGACAAGAATCAGCACTAGAAAGAAAAATAAAAATCCACTCCTCTAAATCCTCCAAACCCCTACAGTACTTTTGATAAAAAATCACAAATACATACAGTGAAAATTTTTCAACATAGACGTATAGAATATATCAAACTCTTCTTTCTTCCTGTTTGTACACAGACAATAACATGTATATGCAGGCCATTATACCTAAAATATTTAATATTTTTTAAAGTAAAGTGGGAGAATTTACAGCAAATATGTAAAGCTGTTCCAATTTTTGCATTCGCATGAAAGAGTTTCTAACTGTCTATAATCTGCTTGAAATATTTAATGAAATAGTTTGCTCTAGAGAGTGGGAGAAAAGAGTATCCATGTTCCTATTATCTGGTGATAATAAAAACAGAAAAATATTTACTTGTCTATCTTCCAGTTTATGTAAAGATACACCAATTTTGCCTCTTGAGACAGCAATGAAGAGAGCCAAAGTAGAATGATATTACTGTTCGTTATGGAAATACCTTATTTTCAACATTTGTTAGCATTCTTAGCTGACTGCACAAAAAGAATGAGTCAAGATTAAGGCCCTATTCTTGTAAAAGTATGTGTATTTACTTAACTTTATATACTCTGAATGAGTTCCTTAAATTCCTTTTGCAGATATTTAGTGGGATCTCAAAAATACTGAGAACAAGCCAGAAAGGCAGCAAAAGCAAACAATCGACATGGAAAACCAATGCATCTGCTGGCAATGTATGACCAGTAATGCAGAAGATATTAAGTCAGTCATAAAAATCTATCAAAAACCAGGGGAATTCAAGAGTGGAAGAAGCATAATACAAGAAAAATGCAAGAGAAAATTACTCACAAGGCTTAGAAGGAGCAAGGGTTCAGTAAATATTTTTTCCCTGCATTCAGAAAAAAAAGCAGATTGATGTATCATACTACAATTATTGTGGTATATGTTAGAGTTTTGAGTTTCTTAAAAATATTTATTTAAAAACTTGAAAAATCTTAAGAAGTTAAAAAAAGTTAGACTGTTACAATGTTTAAAAAGTTAAGCACCCTAACAATATCTGTCTGAATTATGGAATTGGATAGGATCTCATATATATTGGTATTCATTTTTATAGAAATCATGGTGTAGTGGAAAACATTTAGAATTTGTAGATAGGGAAGACTGATGGAGCAAAAGCTGCACAGGATTACTGAAGGTGTTAGGTACGTTGTTTGCTGCCTAAGAACATGACTTTCTTAGTAGCTTGCAGTAACAAGAATTTAGTGTTTTATAAAACCTACACATCAAAAGTCAAAAGATAGGCTTCTTGAAAATACAAAAAATGTTCTGCTTTTTCTCCCCACTTGTGCTCCCCCATCTTAATAATTCAGGGTTTTATTTGTTTATCACTGATATTGATTCAGAGTAAATGTGTGGGAGTATTGATATGGAATACAAAGAGTAAAGATAAGAACTTTTGCATAATTAAGAAGAATGGCTGTAGAGTTTCAGAAAGAGGCCTGTCAGTCTCTTTTGTGTTCTGTTTCAGTGGTCACTGGATCAAAAACAAAAAGAGCAACCACCAAAGAGCTGGAAGAAAACTAATGAAAAAACCCCACAAGCAGATGCCTAAGCATGAGAAACGTGGTGTATGTTCTCCTACTATCTTTCTAATTATCCAATATGATACTTTTTAAAAATAGTCTTGTTAAAAACCTAACTTTCAGTCAATACTGGTAATGTGCTGAGGAACAGACTTCTGTGTGATATTTGAATTGGGTCCGCAGTGTAATGGGGGAGGAAAAAAAAGCGCTCACAAAATCAATGCAATCACAAAATACAATAATCCCTATATTAAAGGGATTAAAATTTGGCTAACCAATAGACCACAAAATGTAACCCATAAATGAAGACTCATCTTTCTGTTGAGGTTGCTTCTAGTTCAAGTATTCAGGAATCTGTCCTCACCCCATTGATCTTCAATACCTTTGTAAATGAACTGGAATAAAATATGGAAGCATTGCTTGTAAAATGTGCAGATAATACAAAAACTGGTGGAGAGAGAAGTTACAATGGTCATAGGTCAGTTATAAACCAGGCTGATCTGATTCATAGAGTGAAGTTGGCTCATTTGATCAACATGAGGCTGAACATTGCCAAATGCAAGGTCATGCAATGTACAAAGAAAAGACTGGGATTACTAGATGAGAGATTGTATCATATAGTGCATTACATTGGAACAGCTTACCACAAATAATCAAATAAACATGAGCTTTTCAGTCTATACATCTACAAAAGAGTCTTCCTAGATGTATAGACAATTACCATACAGAATACAGCCGTGGTATGAGCTCTTTACTGTGCATAGAGAATAATACTGGCAACTCTGCTTGAAAAGGGAACATTAAGACATTGGGAAGGATTTTAGAAAGAGCCATAGAAAACTTTCAGAACAGAAAACTTGTCTATTGAAAGACAGCTAAGACACTCCATGTGCTACATTTATCTAAAAAAGTTTGAGAAAAGTCTTCATTATCCTCAATGTGTCTACATGCATAAGTTTTCTTATAGTGAATGACCCTGCATTTTATCAGGACAGGCCACAGAATCCTAATTATTGGATAATAAAGCCAGGGAAATTAATAATGGGAAACTCTTTAAATTCAATTATGATTTTTAAAATGCGGTTATTTTTGTTTTATTAGTAATTCACTATTTGAACAATTATTTCACACATGTAACAAATTTTTATCACCTGAAATTCTGATATCAAATTACCACCTTTCTGAAATATTTTGTGATTAAGCACAAGTTACAGGGATGAACAAATTACTAAACAGAAAATTTTGTTAGAAAAACAGATCATTGTAATTCTCCCTTCAGGCTTTTAAATATTTTTCACTAGTTGGAGTTTTATGCAGGTTTTTCTTCCATTTTGGAGCCAGTCTCATGTACTGCTGCACCAGCTCTAGGATACTGTGGCTTCCCAATGTGACACCAAACACAGGATACAGGCATTACGAAATGACTGATAGATGGAGAGAAATGGAAGGCATGCTCAGGAGGGCTGACACTCACCCATTCCTTTTCACTTTACTGCATTTGCATGCACAGTCAATTAATCTTTAAAAATATTGATGCTTTTGAGATGTTAATATTTTTAAAAGACTAATTTGGCTACTTCTCTGATGTTCATATTTTACGTCTATCATGCACTAAATGAGTGAGGTTCTCTGAATGTGTTGGGTTGCACTATGTGTTGATAGAGAAATAGGTCCTGTGGGCCGGATAGAGAGCCTCTTTCTCGGGCTCGGAGGTGACCCTGGGAGCACATCTAGGTCGCCAGGGATGGGCTGAAAGGGACTTGTGGGTCCGTGGACAGTGCTGCACCTACAGGAGGTGACAATTGCAGTTTGTAGCCTTATAGGGTATTGTTTATTAATTACCATATTAGGCAATATCGGTGCAATGGCTTAGGTGATTGGGAACACTGTGGTGGACATCTTTCCTGTTTACATGATGTTATATCCTGTTTGTACTCTGGTATTTAAGACAAATTCACTGCTCAATAAACGGCTTTGCGCTTCTCCATCTTGTGCGGAGTCCATGCCCTTGTGTGTTAACTGCAAATGGTGCCTTGTGTTTGTAAATTATTTAAATCAGGGCAATAAAGAGCTTTGTTTAAATGCTCCTGGGGCGTGTAACCCTGAGAATGGAACAGAATAGTTCATTTGGAACCATCTAGTCCAACTGCCTGGCTACTTCAGGGATGAACAAAAGTTACAGCACAATATTAAAGCTGTTGTCCAAATACCTCTCAAACACTGACAGGCTTTAAGCATCAATCACCTCTCCAGAAAGCCTGTTGCATTGTTTGATCACCCTCTTGGCAAAGAAACAATTCCTAATGTCCAGAGTAACCCTTTTCTGTCACAACTTTGCACAATTCCCAGTCATCCAGTTGCTGAATCCCAGGGAGAGGAGATCAGGACCTCCCTCTCCACATCCTCCCTCAGGAAGCTGTACAGAGCAATGAGGTCACCCCTCAGCCTCCTTCTCTCCAAACTAGATTAACCCAGAGCCCTCAGCCACTCCTCACGGGATGTGCCTTCCAGCCCTTCCACCAACTCTGTTGTCCTCCTCTGGACAGTTCAAAGACCTTCACATCCTTCGCACATTGTGGGGACCAGAACTGCACGGCAGGACTCAGGGTGAGGCTGCACCAATGCTGAACTTGAAGGAATGTACAGCCCAAGGTCTATCAGTATAAGGCAAAAAACCTCATTGGATATTTCCACTCTTTCATGTTCCCTAACAATCTCCAGCACACAGTGGCCAAATGGCTTTCTTGGAGTTCCTCTTGCTATTAACACATCTAAAAAAGATTTTCTTCTTGTCTGACAAAACACTTGCCTGTTTCAACTCCACCTGAGCATTGGCCTTCTTTTGCCTTCTCTCTGGATATGTGAACCACATCTCTGTAATCTTTCTGCAATGCCTAAATTCTTCCATGGATCATAAAATTTCCTTTTCCTGTTGAGTCCCAAGAGGAATTACCTGTTCAGCCAAGCTAGTTTTCTTCCACTCTTATTTGATTTACAACAAAATGGGGCTCTGAATCATAGAGGTCTATAAAAGTGAAGGTTGGAAAACACTCTTAAGATCAGCTGTTTACCTAATACCATCATGTTCACTACAAAACCATGCCTCCCAAATCCACATGAATTTCGAACATTTCCAAGGATTGTGATTCCACCATTTATTGGGCAGCCTGTTCTGAAGCCTGACCATCCTTTCAGCAAAGAAATATTAGAATATCTAATCTAAACCTCCCTTGGTGTAATTTGAGACCTGAGCATCCTTTTCTTCAGGCTAAACAACTCCGGCTCCCTCAGGCACTCCTCATCAGACTTGTTCTCCAGACCCTTCACTGGCTCCATTGTCCTTCCCTGGACATGTTCCAGCGCCTCAATGTCTGTCTTGTTATGAGGGGCTCTAAATTGGAGACAGGATTTGAGATGTGGCCTCACCAGTATGGAGAGACAGTCCCTTCTGTAGTCCTGCTGGCCACACTATTGCTGATACAGGCCAGGATGCCACTGGCCTTCTTGGCCACCTGGGCACACACTGGCTCATGTTCGGTTACTGCTGACCAGCACCCCCAGGCCCTTTCCTATCAGGCAGCTTTCCAGCCTGCCTGCCCCAAGTCTGTAGCACTGAATGGGGTTGTTGTGACCCAAAGGCAGGATCACCTTAAGCACTTCACCTTAAGAATCTCATACTATTGGCCTCAGCCCATCAATCCAGCCTGTCCAGATCCCTCTGCAGAGCCCTCCTGCCCACTATCAGATCAACTCTCCCATTTGACTTGTTGTCATCTACAGATTGACTGAGGGGAAACTCAGTCAACTATTCATCGAAGTTGTTGATAAAGATCTAAATAGGACTATCCCCACCACTGAGCCCTAGGGAACACCACTGTTGACTGGCCACCAGCTGGATGTAGCTCCATTCACCAACACTCTCCAGGCCCTGCTCTACAGACAGCTTTCGACCCAGCTAGCAGCACAACTATCCAAGCCATGTGAAGACAATGTCTCCTGGAGAATATTTGGGGGACAGAGTCAAAGGCTTTAATGGAGTCCAGGTAGACAACATCCACAGCCTTCCCCTCATCCAGCAGGCAGGTTACCTTGTCCCAGAAGGAGACCATGTTGATCAAGCAGGACCTTGATTTCACGAACTCTTGCTGGTTGGGCCTGATCCTCCGGCTGTCCTGCATGTGCTATACAAGGACCTGATCGTGATCTGCTCCATGACCTTTCCCACTACTGAGGTCAGATTGACAGGCCTGTAGTTCCCTGGATCCTTCTTATAATCTGTCTTGTAGATGGGGGTCACATTTGCCAATTTCCAGTCAACTATAACCTCCCAGTTATCCAGTACTGCTGATAAATGACAAAAAAAATGTAGCTTGTTGAACACTTTCACCAGCTCCCTCAGTACCGTTGGATGGATCTGTTCAGACTTTTAGACTTGTGTATATCTAAGGGTTGTAGCAGGTCACTGACCATTTCCTCTTGGAATATGAGGATTTCTTTCTGCCCCCCTTCTTGTTTTCCAGCTCAGGGGGCTTAGTACCCTGAGGATAACCCACCTTTCCCTTAAAGACTGAGGGAAAGAAGGCATTAAGCACATCAACCTTTTCCTTGTCCTTTGCCACTGTGATTCTCTCTGCATCCAACAAAGGATGGAGATTCGCCTTAACCCTCCTTTTGTTCCTTGTGGTACTCCCAAGTTGCCTGCCCTTTCTTTCAAAGGTGATCCTCTCTCTGTGTTTTTCTCTGAGTTCAAGCCAAAGTTCTTTGTTCAATCAGGCTGGTCTTCTTCCCTACCATCTTGTCTTTCAGCACATGGGGACAATACCTTGCTGAGCTCCCGGACAATTTTTTCCAGTGGAATCTGCTGGCAACTGTATTAAAAAGAGCTGAGGTTTGATAGAAGAAGCTTGAAATAAAACCCAACCTCTCTTCTCTTTTGAAAGAATTTTTTTCCCTCTGTTTATAGGAGAATCATTTGGGATTTGGCATTAATCTCTGTTATATAAACCCTGTTCTACAGGCTATTTATGTAAGTGTTTTCATAAATTGCTCAATTATGTCCATTAGGTGCTGAATACAGAACTAAAAGATGTAAGTGCCTTAAGTGCAACCAAAGGAAATTTCCAAGTCCTCATGAGTTACCTATAAAGCTTCACCCAAGCACTTAGGTGCCTATGAGGGTACAGGCTTCTTTGAGTTTGGTTGGCTTTTATCTCTTTTTTCTCAAACATTTTTCTTACCCTGCTGTATGACTCTTTAATGCAGGATGAGTGAGCAATCCTTAGAGCCAAGACTAGAAACCTAGGGTACTCATACTTTATGGAAAAGGTCTCCTCAGGGAAACAGATCTCCCTATATTCTCAGCCTTTCTGATTCCCTGAAAACTGGATTGCCACCATTTTTTTAATGTCTGCAGAGGAGGTGGAAGGTGTCTTCCATCTATGTAGGCCACGGGATAATGTTAGGCACCTTTTTAGGAAGCAAGAAATGTACTTTGAAAGGCTTCAGGATGAAGGAAGTCTAGAAGCCACATTTTTCACTTCCTGATACCTCAACCACTACCACTGCTCCTGCCATCTTTTCAATGGAAAAAGTGGAACAATTCCGTTCCCAGCCATTCCTGCTTCCATCCTGTTTCCAGAATTAATGGCATGAGGATCTTTGGCCTGTGAATATAGGTGTTGTGCAGCCTCTCTGGAATAGGGGAATAAGATAAACATTGAGTAACTTCTCTGTGAGCTGTACTTCATGTATTTCCATGTATTAACAACCATGTTAACAGATTGCACTCTAGGGATCTGAATTTTCCCATATGTTGTGCGGGATGTGTAGATGGCTTGATATCATGACTTCTTGAACTGAGCAATTAAAGGGGAAAAATGGAAGGACAGCCACTTCATTGGCAAGCCTTCCTTTGTGAATCTGGACCTTCATGTTTCAAGGCCATGTATACAGCCCAGACAAAAAGGTCATATTTCTCCTCTTTTTGATAGGGACAAAAGAAACTAAAGAGGACTTACAGTTTAGAGCTGTTTACCATTAAAAAAATATAGAATTAATATCCTGATTAAAAGGATAATTATCACATCATTCTGACTATTTAGAAGTCATCTTAAAACTAATAACTTGATTATTAAATATGTAATGGTGAAGAGAAAGTATTTGTGTAAATAAAATAACACAGTACAAATAACTATAAATTAGAGTATGGAAATTAAAAACTAAAATTATAGGCAGCACACTCTATAAAATACAGCCAGTAAATTTAGTTTACCACTATTATTGTCAGGATAATGTAACAAACAGATGGATGATTTAATATAATTTGGTTAGCTAATTTTAACAGGCTTGGCTACAAGTGTTAACTTATTTTTATATTTGATTTTTACTGTGCTTGCTTAGCCCAACTTGCACAATAAAAGCTCATATCTGGACACAAGTACAGCTGGTGAGATGTTGTTAGCAGAATATCATATCATACAAATTCAAAGAAATTATCTTTTTGTTGCCCTCTCAAAAAAGTATTTGGGCTTGACTTATGTTTTTGCAGTTCACAAGAATTATTGAAAGGCACCAGCTACATTACTAAGGGCCTAGAATCAAAACTGCATGCAAACATATGCATCCCGAAAAGCTACTACGCAAGAAGATGTATCAATTAGCTGAGTCAGCAGGTGCTATTGGGTGCAATTTTTAAGTCTCCCTGTGGTAAAAAACCCCAAAACACAATAACAACAATGTAGCCTTCTTTCTGATTAAGTACTAAACCTGCATCATTTTCAGGTCAAATTAAGCACAGTACACTGTCTGAAAAATATGAGTTAGGAAAGAAAGAGCACCATTACGTGACTCATAGAAGCAGGTATCCTGCAGTTTCTATTGAACTATGTACAACATGTGCTATATTACATGGGAATGTTCCACTTTATCAACACTGGTATTCAACTCGTACTCATTTCAGAACCTATTTAGTAATAGTCACTAAAATTGGTTATTAACTTCAGTTGCCACAAGACTATAATTATTCTTCATAGAAATAGAATGAATCCATAAAAATAAAATATTCTGAAGTAGCTATTACAACACAAAGCCACTAGAAAAAGCTGTTTGACTTCCCACAATTGTTAGGCTCATTACGGCTTATAACAGGAAGAAAGTTTCAGAGAATTTGGGCTCAAGAAACAGAGCTGCTTAATCCAGAAGATCAGAGGTAATCATTCATGCTATTCACAATTGTAGTACGTCAGAGACTTTTGTCATTTTTACTAGAGTCTGGGGGGAAACAAAAAAAAAACAACCTGAAAATGTGTATATGTATATTTGCATCAAGAGATTTATGTCTACTTGCACCAATAGAACTTCCTTTGATTGATTCAATCTAAAAAACAAAACAAAGAAAATGTTGACATCATGTAGGGGACAGTAGTCTTGCTTTCCTGTTGAGTTTTTTGTTAGTGTTGTTTTGTTTTTATTTCAGTAGAAACCTTCTATTAAATTTTAGGCATAAAGAAGTGAGCAAAATTGTTTCATTTTAAAAACGTATTTTTCTAGATGGGTCTTTTTTTAGAGTCAAATAGAAGAGAAGGTACCCACTGATTTTAGTTGGACATGGCATAAATTTTCAAACCTTCTAGATCACAGTTAGGAGGTTATTTGCTTGCTCTTTCTAGCAGTTTCTCTTAAGAATTATCACTAATATTATCTGGCAGACATTGCAGTAATAATTTCCATTAGCCAATAAAAGGCAGTAAATATTTAACTTGCAAAATTCTTGGAGCTCTGCAGCATGTAAATGAAATGCTGCTTTTTTTTTTTTCCATGCAGAAGTGAAAAAATGTCTGATAATATCCATTAAAATGTACCTATATATATTAATATGTTTACTACATTTCTGGAGGACATGAGTCTAACATGTTTTGTTTGACCCAGTACTGAAGAAATGGTAATCTTTTTATTATGAAAATCGAACAAGAATGACAGCAAGACTAATGTTACAGGCAGATGAAACAAGCAACTCAATTGCTTCATATTAAATGAAAGAAAACACATAAGTGGGAACCAAGTCTTACAGGTCTTAACTGTGAAACTACAGTAAAAATAACTAGAAGAACAGGTAAAGAGGGAAAGAGTGTTTGCTATGATGATAAAAAGAACTGCAAAACCACTTGTCAAATATCCACAGGAATGACAATATTTCATTCGTCAAGGCCACAGATCTGTTGTTTCTGAGATCAAGAAGAGTTTGAATGATGTTGAAAATAGAACTGTGGAATAAAAATATGAGGATTTTTTGATGTTTCCCAGAAGAAGGTAACAAAACTGAAATGTGGCTTGGTTATGAGAATCTTTTTAATTGCAAAAGTCCCCAGCTGGGTCAAAAGTGGTTGGGGGTGATCAGAAATGATGGAAAGCATGATCAGGGATGGGAGATGATGGAGAGATGTGCAGTCTTAAGGCAATAGCTGATCATGAAGGGTTATCAGTACACATACTGGAGGAGAAACAGATATCTGAGCTACTGGCATAGAGAATTTAGGTGAATTTATGTTTGTGTGTACCCCAAGTGCAGAAGTAAGAAAAGACAGAGACCAAGCATTGTATGCCATTCACAGCCCATTGCAGAAGGGATAAGAAGCATTCCTTGGAGGAAGTGCTGAAGAAACAATTAAAAAAATATGGAAGCTAGAGTCAGATACGAACAATTTCTTAGAGAACATATGAATTATGATTGTAAATTTGGCTTGATTAGGCAGAAGTGATTATAAAAATAGACCAGGGAAAAGTAGAAAAAAATCAAATAGATTTTAAAAAGGTTGAAATACACTGCTGTAGAACAGTGGCATTATGCTTAAGCTCAGTGTATTACATACAGTCAGAGGCTTACCACCTAAAAGTGTTATATATCACTGTATAATTTACGGTAGTTGTTTTATGCATCATTATCTTAATAGCTATGCCCAGATCATTACAATTTATTGTAGGATAATTTATGCATGTTTCAGTACTGTTTTATGCCTCTACTCATTGCTAGATTAAGAATTAACCCAGCCTGAAATTAGGTTTTGCAGACGACATCCCAAAGATAGGAATAGAATGAAAGAATCAACATATAGGTTTCTTATATTGCAAACATCACTCTGACAATGAGCACTGCGACCAGTCAGGAGCAAGGCTGACCTAGATGTAAAGTGCTTGGCAAATTGACTTTCAGCTTTTAGTTTAACTATTGCAGATATGATAGTGCACGATACTCCTGGTACACTTAAATGACTTTTCTGTAATGGAGAAAGAGCAGAACGTGGATCTGTCATCTTTTGAGAACTATATTGACTTTTCAGACTGGATAACTAGTGAGTGATTGGTGTGAGCACAAGGTCATTGAAAGGCCTTAACTAAAAGAAACCAGTCCAGAGTGATTGTCAATTGATTGTTCATTGACTGAGGAGCAGATACAGTACTGCAACATTTTAAAAAGTCATCAGCCCTATTCTGCCCTTAGCTATATTTGTGTAACTCGGGGAATATGCAGACACTCTCATAATTCTTGAATTACTCTCATGCTTATTGTCTTAATTTATCATTCCCATTTACTTCCCTTCATCATTTCCAGATTATTTTTCCACCCATAAAAGGTGACTAGCAGCTCAAAGGTCCACGTTTGTTATACAGTTGCTGAAAGCTAACAACGGCTTTGTGAATCTTTTGTCTCTTAATGCTAGAGCCAAAGGGTAGGAATTTTTATATTGATTTCAGAAAGCTATCCTGTCTCTTCAATACGTGTCTGGAATCCCAACAAATATTAGTTTGATCATCCTCTTCTCTTAAATGTAAATACAAATTGAATACAGTCCTAAAAACCAAGAAGAAATGACCAAGCCACACAAAGCATGTAGAGACTCTCTGGGTACAGAATATTCTCTATTTTGCAAATGTGTCTAAAAAGTGAAAAGCAAAGAAGGGACAATAAATCTTTTAAATAATTTGGCTAATGTAAGTGTTGTATGAATTCGAAGAAGAGTATAGAAATATTGTTACCAGTGAATCACAATAAATTGCTGGGTCATTTTGTTAAAGGGGACTTAGTGCGGTGCTCTCTCCGGCCAGCACGCTGCCCTAGCACTGGGCAATGTTCTGCCTGCCCCAGGCCGGGGGGACAGAGGCCGACCGCGGCGCTGGAGGGCAGGCGAAGCACCAGCTCGGGTTCACCTTGCCCGCCAATGGCAGGGTACACAAAGGAGGAAGGAAAAAAGCAGAGGGACTTCCTCGTGGAGCAGAGAAGGGTTTATTGGAGAGAAAAGCCATGAGGAGAGCCGATAAAATTAGGCGGATGTGGGGTTTTATACCCCTACATAAAGGCATGGAGAACATATAATAACCAATAAAATACCAGTTCGGGGGTCTTACAAGGTGGGGAAAAGGGATTAGGGCAAATGGGAGATGGTGTGGGAAGAGAGCAGTAACGGGGCCAAACAGCTACCAAGTAACATAGAACTTTCTGGAGAAATACCCAAATATGAACCATAAGGGGAGGAGGGGGCAGCAGCCAATGGCCAGCGTGCTTTACACAGCTTTTTGGGTGCCCACTGTACCTTCGAACCCTTGTGCTGTGGAGGCATCAAACCACTGGACCTGTTGGTCTGCTTGGTCCTGCTGACCATGGCTCTGGCCATGGCTCACCGCAACAGGGGACAAAGTACTGCACAGTACCTATGCTGCAAGCAGTATTTCCTGCCTGTAACTACCAGAAAGAAATTAATGTAGCACAGCTTGCCCTGGTATGCCTGAATAATTGTTTCAAGGCAAGGTATTGGAAGGCTAGGTCTAATAGATACTGCAATTGAACTCAGTCAGAGAGCAGCTAGATGCATTATTGATTATGCATATGCTTCAGAGTCTTGCAGTTTGCGCATCAGCACTTGCACTAAGTAATAAACCTCGAAAAGTCTTAACATATCTTTTTAAACCATCTGAGCAGAAATCATTTATTCCAGCAATTAAAAATATATATGGTCATGAGGTTATCACAATGAAGGATATTTATTTAGTTCACTGCTTTAAGACTTCTATTAAATATTGCATTCTCAAGATGACCTCTAGCTTCCACTCATTAGATTAATATCAGGCATTTTTTATTAGGAGTTGATGTGTTTCTTTTGCACATCAGTGCACAGTGGATAATTTAAAAATAAAAAAATACATTGGTTAAAGGAATAGAGTATACTATTAGCAGCGTTTGATCTGGGAAAGCTGCCAGTCTAGCTGGTGTTAATTTAGCTAGTATATAAAAGAAAGAGCCTATACCTTCACATAAGCACTATTTATCTCACTTCTATTAGGATTTTCCTTTATGAGATGTAGAAATTTTGAGTAGTGAAATGCTTTCTCTTCACATTTATTTTATTAGGGAATGAGATCCTCACCCCGAATTCCTTCATTCCACTGAAGTATTTCAATAGCTTCAACTTTTTAAGAAGGCACTCTTTGTTGTTTGTTTGGGCTTCTTTTTTTAAATGCACTTCCTGGAAATTACCCTGAGGCAGTTCTTCAGTTGCTGTTCTTTTCCCTTCCCCATCACAGACCATTATCTTTTGATGGAGCATATTTAGCCCTGATATGATAGCCATCTCCTAAGCTTACGAAGAGTACAGCATCCCTTGAGAATAATAGGAGCAGGACCTGAGGGATCCAGGATCTGAGGATTTTCAGTGAGATGAAGGGACATAAATTCAAGGAGTGTATTTGGATGGGGAGCAGATAGTAGAACTAAAAACTAGAAAAACAAAGTAGCAAAGATGGGTGGTCATTCTCCCTTTTTAGCTCATGCTGAAACTTTCAGGCAGCGGATTATCACTTAGTGCTCCATCACTAAGGGGTATTCAGGGCTAGATGATCAAAATGTCTGCTGTGTGACAAGTCAGTCTAAGGATCAGGGTAGAGATACATGCCGAGGAAGAAAGTCAGAGGACAGTTCAACCCATTATTTGGTTGCTCTGAGGGTTAGCATTTTATTATTTATGAGGCAGATGAAGTTCACCATAGTCTCAAAACAGAATTAAATTTGTACCCTCAAAATTGAGATGTCTTGAATGGGTCAATGCTTTTACTTCTGTTTCTTTACTTTATATAAAAGAATTTCAACTGTCTCCCAGATATGTTCTTTATTACCTTCTTCCAGCTATTTCGCAGACTGTCCCCAAAATTCAAAGTGCCTTTTTTCCTCTTATCCAAAAAAAACTAGATGAGTAGTGGGATTCCAGGGAAATGTGCTGGTCTGTCACTTGAAAGAGGTCCGTACAAAGAGAAATTACAGATGTATCTTCCATCCTGCCACAACTGAGGAAACAGAGCAGTGGACAGGGAGAAACTGAATATGGATTTGTGTTTGAAATTGGACCAATTAAAAGTTAAGCATTCACTTCAGAACACACTTCCATAAAGCGAAGGTGTTAGCTGTTTTTTATCATGGGTTGGGCTCTTTCTCCCTTTTGTCAGACCTATAGAAAGCTCCCAAAGATCTCTAATGTTGGCAGGTTTGTGGGGACAGGAAAGAGAATGCATTCGAAGGGACACAACAGAGTAGCAAAAAAACTGGAGCACGACAGTAACGAGTCTCCTATAATGGATGTGTTTGTATTTCAGACACCTTCTTTGATGGAACTTTCACAGCAAATGGTACAGCTCAAGGCATTTAATCCCTTTGATCATGGTTTTTCTACAGTCTTGGAAGGAGTTTTTTCAAAATTGGTGGGAATTTGATAAAATTAATGCATTGTTGGTACATACAACAAAAAGAAATATTTCAGATAATCAGCATTGCCTGAGGTCAGAAGTCAGTCCAATTAGTTGAGGACTAGGAACAGCAACATTATGTCTGTTACCAGAGACTACTTAATCTTTAAAAAGCTTGTTGCAAACATTAATTAATTCTGACTATATGTGTCTGTGATATCTAAATATTGTGTTCCCATGTGAAAGGATTAGCTGAGACAAAAAGAAGGGCTTGACTTTCAAAGGTATGAGGCAGCCTAAGACCTAAGACACAAGTTGTCTCTTACTGGGACTTTGACAAGTGTCTAAATACTTTTAATGCCATTGAGGGTCTAAGGAAACTTTAGAAAATCCCATTTGGTACCATAGGTACTTAGAAATTTTTGAAAGTCTGGCTTCCTGTGTCTTGCCTAGTGATGTGCCACATCAGAGGTAGTCAGACTGGGGTAAGTGTGTCTCAGAGCAGCTGCACTGATAATGTTCCCTAGCATGCCTAGAGATAAGCTGTACCTTTTCCAAGCTGCCCTGAACTGTGCCACAGAGAGTATTTGCTCAATTAGGCTCAGTACAGCCACTCTTGGGCTGCATCTACATGATAACTTAGACCACTTTTTCATTTCAAGAATTAAATTGTGGCATCTGATATTAAAAACCTGCCTCTCTAGAACATTCACTGGAGTGAAATGGCCACTCAAATGGCTGACTTGGGTTTGTCTTATGGTTCTTTGCATGAATATAGTGGGACTTCATTTGTTACAGGCCATGAATTGAACAGCTGCCCAAAAGCCCTGTTTTTGGTTGCTCTGTACCTTATCAACCGTGCCCTGCAGCCCTTGCAAAGGACTGCCATTGTCATGTACTCAAATCCATTGAATCTTCTGTCTGAGATCCTGTTATGCTAAAATATCTTTTGTGTAATTGTAAGTATTTGATCTCTTCTGAATCCCATCAGAGAGATTCACAGCTGTTTCAGGAAAAACAGGCATGCAATAGACTGTAAATGCTGGAATATGATGGGCCATCAGGAGCACCTTAGTGCTGCATTGCAGTCCTTAATACACAGATTGCAGTAGTTCTATCCCAGACACTTGCATCTGTGTGGGCAGGGTAGCACAGCTACTCCATAGGGTGCAAATATCCTCAACTTCAGCCAGAAATGGAGTTTCCACTTTTTTTTTTTTTTCCCCAGCGTCTGAGATTTCTGTTTCAGGAAAAAACATAGAAACAATAAACAACATAAAAAGCTCTGCCCAGTGTTCAACTGTGAATCAAAGAGGGCAGACAGCCGCTTGAATAACATTTTAACAGAGCCTTTGGACAACATTTAATCCGCTCTGTGCAATCCAGCTGGAATATGTTTGGTGTGACCCCAAATCAGCTTGATAATTAGCTCATAACAGTTTGTTGATAGCAAACTGGCTGATTCATAAGCTGCTTGTCACTGTTTCATAAGTGATATATGAGTCACAGATTTAAATAAATTCAATGTAAGAAATATTGGGGAGCCAATAAATCTGACTATTTCTTATGAATCTATCCGAACATCTCCTGCACTGTCATTCTGCTTTTTCACATTTTGCTAAGCCCATCTTCTTAGAATTTACTGTATATGCAAAACCAGCAGTGCAAGCAAGATGGTAATCAGAGCATAAAACAGACGCATGCACTCTCCTATGTATTAATAAGTTAGTGGGGGTGGGTGGAAAAGAAATGGAAAATAAAACAGGCCTCAGATAATTCCAGAATGACAGAAGTGATGTAATGCTCAAATTATAGTTCTTTGAAGTAGGCTCTGGGTGAACTAAATACATAGCACATGGTGAAAATTGTGTGGCAACTGCTGTGGTAGAATTTGTCTTGATTAAGGCTCCATATGAAAAGATAAATCTTTCTAAGTAGGAATAGGAGTTCAATGAATTGAAGCCAAAAATTCAGCATGCCATTTGAGTTCAGGAAGTGAAGTAAACATGAGTTTGCATAATGTATTAGAAACCACTGTATTGCATTAGGAAAATTCACAATGTCTATATACTCTCTGAAAATAAGATATAGCAGTTGCTAAACTTGCTGTTTAAATTTTAAAAAATCAAGATCATATTTATTCAGACAGTGGTCTCAGCATCCCTAAAATTTATTAAGACCTTTTTGCTGCTTTGTAGGGCCTGGGTTGTGTTTCTGACACAATTTGTATCACTCATATCTAGAATACACAGTACTGTGGGGTCATGGTAGAGAACGAGGTTTCCAAACTGGCTTTAGTGTGAGCTGCCTTGATCCTTCTGACCAAAATGTGAAACCCTGCTGTTACTGACTGTAGCTCATAGATAGGTTAATCCTGTGTGAGTAAAAGATTTAACCAAAAAGTATTTTCATATGAAGTAGATACATGCAAACCCTTAATTAAAAAATAGCCAACAAACAGAAACCCCACAGTGATTCATCTACATACACTGAAAAGCAAGAACAAAGCAAGCTCAGATTCATATCCAAGGCAAACCTCTGGACAAAAAGATTCGGAAAAGATTTTAGACCAAATGTTTAATACCCATAACATCCTAATTGATACAGCTATTTTTTCCTATTACCTGTTACAGTTATATCTAATAACTGCATCAACACTTTGTAGCTGATAATTATGTATGTAATAGAAGAGCTGAGGCTGGTCATACATTTTGCAGTCAGTTGTGTAGGCAAATAGAGCTGGATTTACCCTGTCACTGCCTCCAGGGCTTGACATTTCTTCCAAAGATTTAATTTTTTTTTGTGTTGATGTAATTCATGGACTCTGGAACTTTTTCCATTTTTTATGAAGGAGTGATCATTCTCCCACCATCTATCAGCTGATCTAGAGTTAATAAAAAGAGTTTGTTTTTAGTAGTACTGGAGGCACTTCATTGTTGAGATGCATAAATTCAAAATTTACATTGTTCTTCATCCTCTACAAAGCCAATAGGACCATATTCTGTTTATGTATTTATTTGGTGCCTTAAACCATAAACTTGGCATTGGGGGAAACAAGCCAATATAAATGAAGAATATTTTGTGTTTTTTCTATAGGGTTTTGGGGTCTTTTGTGGTCACTTTTTTGCAAACTTGTAAATTTTATACTCCAAAACTTTATTAACAAGGGATGACACTGACGCAGAGCGTTCATTGGCATATACTGGTAAAGACTTGAGTTTTATTTAATTCAGAATATGCAGGGTGTAACTTGTTGTGATGTAAAGCGGTGCAGCTCCATTAAATTTAATTAAGTCACCAAATTTGAAGTGCCTAGTCCTATAGACTTAGATTTTTCACAGAATCACAGAATATGTAAGTTTGGAAGGGACCAGTGGGAGCACGCTTGCTATTTAATATTATTCTCTACATTAGAATGTGGAGAATTGCTAGGCAGATGGATGGTTCCAAGGCCCTACTTACACATAAAGTACTAGTCAGTCATGTTTAACAAAATCCACACAATTAGGCATCTTAACCAAACATTTCCCTAGAATTACAATTGCAATATGGCATTAATGTGTTTATTATCACAGAGGAAAGAGGTGGCCACACCATCGCTCCATGGAATGCAATGGATTGACTTTAGCTGTGGGGTGCATCCTCTTCCCCTCCTCCTCAGGCCTGCTCTACGACCTCAGTAGCTCCTGAAAAGCCTTGACTGAGCAAGTTGAGCACTCCTTTCCTGTACCAGGAGTTTTTGCATGATAATGGTAAGAACAATTCTGACCGCAGCAGCTACCTGAGCAAGATGGGGAAGAAAGGATAAGCAGTTGACTTTCTTAGTCTTGGTAAATCATTTACCTGAATCATAGTCCAAGTGAAATGGCACCATTGTTACCATATTTTGTAAAAAAACCCCAACCCTCCAGTAGTTACTAACTTGAGATAGGGCAAGGGTAGAAACTTACGGGTGACTAAAGCCAATCACCTTGTGACCCTGTGAAGAGCAGTCTTAATTGAGGCCCTTTGAGTTTTGCTAGGCTGCCAGGCGGCGCAGCAACTCCAAGTGGGATGATTCTTGGAGCTCACCATCACTCCTCTTCGTGATACTTGAAAGACCATCGCTGACAGTGAGATGTAGACTGACTCTTCCAGGCACAACCCATGCCAGCGGAGAAACATCAAGACATTTGACATGAGCATTCCACTGAACCTCAGGGAAATTTTTGAGGGGTACCTTTACACACATACATATATAGATGAAGACATTTCTGTGCCTCTGTGTGTGTGACTTATGGTATGAATGTTGTCACTGTGGATCTATAATTAAGTCGTCATCATAACAGTAGTAAGTCCTTTTGGATCACTTTGTAACTATTAAATTAGTCAATGACTAAGTGCTACAAAGGGTTACAAACCCTTTTGTAACCTCATATTTTTGCATCCATATCCTTTGCACCTTCAACCTTTTGCAACCCCTGTCTCTATGTAAATCATGCATACTTGATTCTAATCAGATTTTCCTATGTATGCTTCATCTATATCATAAACAACAGAGCTAACTTCTCCATCGAACTCTGTTAAAGTTTCACTTTCACAAATTTATATTAAATTCTGCTTTTTGCCATTACCTCTGATGGTGTTCTTTAAGGAGCCTAGCCACTTATTCATGACAGTAGGCTAGTCTTTTACTCATATATCCCAAATAACAATAAGCCTGCCTCTGCAAAGAAGATCAGAAATTTTGGTCAAGCTGTTTAGAGCTGCTGCCAGCCCATCAGTGTGGGCTTGGGTGCTCTGGGTGTGCCACCAGTCATGATCCTCTTCTGCCCCATTCATGGCACTCAGGATGCAGAGGATCCTGCTACGTGCCCCATTTCTCCTCTAGCCATTGGTCCCAAGGAGGTCCCAATGGCTGTGGCCATTCAGGAGATGACGACATCTTCAGCATATAATATTATTTTCAGCCAAGATGGAGGAGAAGGATCCAAGGTTTTATGCCCAGGGGTCTTGCACAAACAAAAGAAAATGCTGTTTTGTTTCCAAATGAGCATCAGCAACAAAGATTAGAGCCCAGTGACCATAGTGGCGTGCTTAGTGCATATGTGTGACAAGAACAATATGCCAGCTCTTAATGAGAAGCAGAAATTTTTGGCTCTGACAGTACTGCAAGATTTTCAAGACTTTACAGCCACTTTTAACATGAGAGGCATATGTGATGTTTTTCTTCATCTATAGCTACAAAAGTACACACAGATATCAAATGTACATGTGAAAGAGAGGAGAAATGATGCATGTGTAACAAAACAGACGGTGTGGTGATGACAATTTGTAGGCTACATATTGAATTTATTTAATTTAGTAGACAATAGCCTGTCCTAATGTTTTAAGCCAACAAAGTATTTCCTGGCTCTCAAATGTTTGCTAAAATAACTTTTTTCCTTGTTAATTTCCAGTTCTTGGCTGCATTTTGTGCTAATTTCAAACATATGTCATATACAAAATATGTTAATTTTGAAAGCTGAATCTGGCAGGAGATGATTGTTGAACTGGCATAGAGAGGTTTGGGACAAACAGACAAGCTCAAAGCTGGCAAGACGCATTTACGAACCACAATGTGTATTTTTTTAAATCTTTTCCAGTTATTTCCATGTGCACACAGACAGGAATAATGAAGGAAAGACAAATGGTCTGTAAGAAAATTTCAGTATGAAATGAAAACACCTTTAATTTAGACATCTGCTACCTTTTAATTTATCCCATAAAATTTAAAAAATCAGAGTTCAGTGTTTTATACAGATCTTCTGGTCCTTAAATACCATAGATAAAAATTAGGGTAATTGAAATGTGATGATG
This sequence comes from Struthidea cinerea, assembly GCA_013397865.1. Lineage (NCBI taxonomy): Eukaryota > Metazoa > Chordata > Aves > Passeriformes > Corcoracidae > Struthidea > Struthidea cinerea. The sequence continues at coordinate 81,503 of VZTI01000334.1, forward strand.
TTTATGATACATATTTACACTTTACTGAAACAACTGCTAATGAAATTGGCCATAGAAGGGCAGGTTGTTACGATTTTTTTTCAAAAATCATATGGACTACTGCCAGTTCAAAACTGTTGCACTCCACTTGTTCAGTATGCTGCTTTACAGAAGTGATATCTTCTCAAAAACACTCCATGAAATATTTGCATCAGTTAAAAATAATCTCTCCTCAATATTGACCTCTTTATGGGTTTAACCCAAAACTTATTCAATTTCACAGTCAGTTCACGGTCATTCTTGTTTCTTCAACATTTTTGTATTAAAATATTTATATATTTTTTGTATATGAAAAGATATTTATATGCAGGAATAGGCATGTATGTTTAATTCTTAAACTACTACTGCACTTATTTGTGCATAGGTATTTATTGAGCTGATTCTATCAGTAGGACTTAGTATCATTTAATACATACAGGAATTTTGGTAATGATGAACTTAATTCTAAGAGATATATCTTTAAATAAAAATAAGTATAGCTGCAAACTGAAGTGTAAAACTCTCTCAAAAGAATACAATAATGCAGCATAAGACAGTGCTATAGGGAGGGACTGAATATCTGAAGATTAGGATATAGTCTTAATTCTGTTTTATTAGTTGGATACATTACAAACTCAGATTATGGGAGCACTTGTCCTTTATCCTACATTGTCTAATCTTTACTTAGAATTAATTTTCTGTGTGATTTAAGCATATGTGTTTCTTAAAGATCTGGATTGGAACAAAAGAATGTGTTAAAATTTTCCTTGGTTGGGCACTCTGAAAAATTTTGGTAAGAAGTATTGATAATGCCAAGCATCAAAAAATACATATCTGATGTTAAACTACCTAAATATATTAAAAATTTTAGTATAAGAGTAAAAACAAGGAAATAAGATTATTAAGTCCAAATTAACTCATTTACAGTGAGGAAACCACACTTTCTGACATTATGAAAATGAAAAGACTGAAAACAAATATTTTTTTTTATAAACCAAAACTTTTGTCTGTCAGAATATTTTGACTTCACTAAGACTACATTTTTTGGCAGAAAACTATTGCATTCTGCAAAACAATTGCTCACCTCTCACCTCAACTAAGCAAGGATCTCCTTAGACAGCAAAGTTATGAATAACTTCTGTAGGTGGGCAATTCCACGTTTATTTCTACTTATAGTAGTTGATATCCTGCTGTCTCAGACAGACACATAATTTCCCAAAATGCTGAAGAATACCTCACTACAGATCTTCTGTCTGAACAAAGGCAGAAATTACAAAAGAAAGAACTGACAGAAAAATTGTCGGGCTTCTTTGATGATTTATCTGGATGCTGAGGGAAAACAAGCCCAGGTAATGCTGTGACTTCTAACATAAAGCAATTTCTGCAAAAATCCTGTTGAAAGATGGTAACTGGAGTACGGTTACTTGTCTTGGAAAACTATAGAAAGAATTTCCTTGCAATCCGGTACTGTAGGATGGTTACTTATGGATCATGCACTATACAATGAAAATACGGTTATAGCATTGGACGATTAAAACAAACAAAACAAAAACCAAACCAACCAAACCAACCAAAAAACCCAAAACCACTGTAGTAAGCTTCAATATATAAAATGTATGGAATATAGAAGTCTGATTGAAAAGACCTAAAATATACTTAAGTGCAACTCTGGATCTTTTAAAATTATACCAATAAAAGGTTCTCCCAGAAGACCGGTTGTCTTCTGTACCTTAAACCAGCAGTTTAAGTCTTTTAGACTCCTCTGTGCTCAAGGGAAAGAAATAGACCTCTCCATAAGGAGATTCATCCTGTCTCTCTTGGATTGCTATCCCAGATGCATAACTTCCCTCTGTAGTTTACATTTTATTCCTCAAATATAAAAGGAGAAATTAATAAGATAACAAGAAGACAAGTAGCACAAATCAGACATTCACTGCTGAGATAATTAGAATTACTGAAGTCCTGTTCACTGGTCATTTGGAAGTGGGGTAAGAAAACATTTATATCCAGTACATAAAATGAGGAAAAAACTTTCCACTTGAGTTTTTCTCTCAGGACTCCAGAAAATACTTAAGTGTTTTAGCACTGAATCTGTGGATATGGAAATAGCAAGTTTGTGGATAGACCAGTTCTCTTTCTACAGATATTGAAAATGCACTTCATACTCTCACATAGTCTGCAAAAAATGGCAGGGGACAGCAAAACAGAAAGAGTCAGCAGACAAAAGCACAGTGGCCTATATCATGAGAGCATGGGTAATACCTTTACTGTCCTCAGGCAGGGACTGAAGGGAGTGACATTCAATACGCAGAACAGGGAGAGCTCAGCTATTCTGCACGTAATTCAATGTAAGTTTTGCTTTTTATACGGGATTTCTTTTTCTTTACTCACATTAATTGATCTCTTGTTCTGCAATTTGCACTCTAAGATAAATAGTTATTAAATGGTGTCTTTAGCAAGAGATCCAGCTCAAAGTGAAACACAGCTTTCTTTTTGTTTATTAGATGGAAAACACATGAAACTTGAGAAAAGAATAAGAATTTAGCTGACCTTGGTGATCTGACATTTTACAGAAGGAAAAAAATATTGCAGAAGTCAGATTTATCACAGATTAATCAGATTTTAATCTTACAGAAATTTTTGGTTATACTTAAACTCTTAGATTTGGGTAATGCATATCATCTTATAAATAAAGTGCATTGAAGTCCTGTTGCCCCAAAGAAAGAGTTGAAGCAGATTTTTTTGTTTACAATGGACTTAAAATAAAATCTTGATCCCATGTGCATTTATTTCAGAAGCTTAACCTTACTCATGGGACTGAAAATACTATGATTGAAATGCTTGATAGACAAAATTGTCCATAAATTCTCATTACTGAGCTTTTCTCATTTGCTTATACATTTGTTAAAACTCAACCATGTGGGCTGAAATTTTACAAACTGATTGTACATTGCAGACTGCTCTCAATGGTTTGTTCCTCATCATTTCTCTGAAAGACGTTCAGACATTTGAATTATTTCAGAGGAGACATAGTATCTTTCTGCCTTAAAAGAATGGTTAAACTTCCCTTTGAGAAGCTCCATTGCCTGCTTTTTGGGTCAGTTACTTGAATCTGGGATTCCAGAAAGCTTGCTATACCATGAAAAAGGCAAACTCTTATATTAGGAGTTTAAAGCAGGATAGATTAGGACTGCACAGTCAGTTCTAAATCTGGGACAGCATCACTGAGGGTTTGACTTTACAGTCGAAATGATTTTTTAACTGCTAATATTGCTGGGGTTTATTAAATACATAGAAAATGGGGTTGTGTTCAACAGTTCCGTTAGCAGCTCCTAGAATGTACAGCTGGGTCTTCAGGAAGAGGTAGGCTTTTGGGAAATATTGAGTGTGTATCTGCTTGCAGATATACAAGATATGATTTTTCCCCCAATCAGTCATCTTTCAGTAATGTTGAAAAGTCATCTGTTAATTTTATAGTCATTTAGGACTTTATGGAACATTACCCCCTTACTTCACTAAAAACACAAACTTAAAAAATAAATACAAATTATGTAACAATAAGAAGATAGTCCATAAAATAAGAAAGAAGAATTTAGCAGTCCTGTCTTTATTGATTGAGACTTAATGCATTTTTAATCCACTGTGAATATGTATCAAGATTAGTTAGCATGTGAGAATATATGGAAAATGGATAAAATTTTCCATTCCTTGTCAGTACCAACATTGTTGACAGAAGACCTTTTCAACAGTGTAGAACAGGTTTTTATTTGGGCAACTTTAAACACATTTAAATGTGTAATTAATTTTTTTTTATGAACACATTTGACATCAATAGAAATATATCATTATAGAGAGCAATCAGTGATCCTTGAATTTCAAAGAGGTTTTAAGCAAAGGTGACAGATTTTCTATGTACCCTTTTTGCACATCAATCTCTTTCAAAAACACTAGATTAAAAAAATAGTACATACATTCCTTAAAAAAAATGAAGAAAACCATATATTCATAAAGATTTAATTAGAATGTGAATAGCATGTTTTTAATGGTACAAAACATTTTCCTATTATGAAGTTCTCACAATATATTGATTGTATCAGCATTATATCAAAACAACTTTTACCTGGAAACTTGTGTTGAAAATTTTGACTCCTGCTGTTTCAAAGGGCCTAATGAATTTCTGAATAGTGTCCTGTATTTGGCATAATATAAATGCATATTGTATAAGATTTTTCAAACGGCACATATACATATGATGCATATTAGTTTGTGAAGACAGGCGCATGTGCAATGTTATTTACTTTGGCAATTACTCTTCTAAAAAAAGATGCCACTTACAAAGACTCTTCCTACTTTTATCTCTCCCTTTCTTACACTTTCTCTTTTTTAAAAGTCTTTCTTTTTTTTCCCAATTTCTATATGTCCTTTATCCAGATAATATTATTGATGTCTGATGAGTGGGAAGGGTACAGAAAACTCTCATTTGAAAATTAGGAAGATTGTAATTTATTGGGTTTAATTCTTCATTAGTAAAGGATTTATTTATTTCATAATAATTATAATTTACTAGTTTAAATAAAATCAAGATTCTGTAGAAATGATATCTTAATTGGTTTTTAAATTCTGTTTTTCTGGCAGCTTTTATGTTCATAGGTAGCTTCTGTAGCACTTTCAATTAACTACATATTATGGTTATTCCTTTTTGCACAGATTTCAGCTTGCTGTGCTACACAGGGAAATGGTTCTACTTTTACATAGTTCCAGTCAAAAATACATGTTTATATCAATTGATTTTAAGGGAGTCACTGATCATAAATGGCTTTTATTAAGTGAAACACAGAGAGCAGAGGTGATATTACTGTATCAGAAGAAGATTTGATCTCAGGACCCCCACTCACAGACCATTCTATTTTAAGGTACATTGTCAAATTCCTGCTAAAACACTGTTTGTACTGTGGAAATTTTGGGAGCAGCACAGTACTGATAGAGCAGGATTGGCATTGAGAATGTCTTGGTTCTCTTTTTTCCCAGGAGAAAAACTGAAGATTTTTCAGCCACTTTCTGTATGATTTTATCGCATATGGAGGTGTGTTTCTGCCTAAAATTCTGTAATTTTGTTCTTTATCTGTATTAAAGCTACTTTCTTAAAAGAGTGTTACTACCTTTAAGGGAGCTAAACAACTTCTTAGAATTATGCATGCACTTCAATTTCTGAAGCATTAGATCCCCAATCTTCTTTAATATTTTACTGATGTCAATTAGAGCCTTACACAGGAAAATGTCAAAACGGCCTTATATAAAAAAGTCAAAATCATAGCATTATTAAGCTTGGGAAGGGCCTCCAAGATCTCAAAGTCCAACCTTTGACCGTACACCAGAACACCAGTTAAACCCAAGCACTAACTGCCGTGTCCAGTCGTTTATTGAACACTTCCAGGGATGGTGACTTCACCAGCTCCCTGGAAAGCCCGTTCCAATGCTTAACCACCCTTTCCGTGAAAAAATTTTTCCTGATTTTCAGTCTGAGTCTCCTGTGGTGTAGGTCTTGTAGGTTGAGACTGTTTCCACTTGTTCTGTCACTAGTTGCCCTGGAGAAGAGGCAAATTCCTGTCTTGCAACTCTCTCCTTTCAGGCAGTTGTAGAGAGCAGTAAGGTTTCCCTTGAGCCTTCTCATTACCATGGTAAATATTCCCAGCTCCCTCAGCAGCTCCTCCTAGGTTTTACTCTCTAGACCCGACACCAGCCTTGTGGCCCTTCTCCAGACATGCTCCAGCAATATAAGACCTTGTTTTCCAAGACTGAAAACTAAAAGATATCTTGCAAATATACTCCTACTCATTGTTTTTACTTGCTAAATGAAGTAAGACTAAAGAACACCATAGAGCAAATGGATATTTTGAAGCCTTATTTTTAAGGGCACGCTTTTGGGAACATTGACATTAAAATGTTTTTTGATGACAAGTTTGGTTTGGTGGAGCCTTGTAATTCTGGGAAATAATACTAGCTGGGTTTGAAACAGGCCTACTATTAGATGTACAGAATATAATTGCTGATAACAGAATTGAAGTTCACCCGAGTCTCTTACTTTCTTAAATAAATATGCAAAGGTAGAAATTTAACAGATTGTATTTTGCTTTTAGGTATAAAGCCATGGAAAATTTACTGATGCAAGTAAGTCCATACAGTTGGATCTGAGGGAGGAGTTTGACTACAGATCCTCCCCATGCACCAAAACAATTGAAAATTTGTTTTTATTGGATGGTAGGAAATGTTTGTGTAAGTAGTTCAGCTGCCAGCTCATAGTCACACACGGTGTTTAGAAAGCGTACAGAAGGGTGAAGGATGCTACCAAGTGTGTAACAGAGGCTGCCATTGAAGACGAATGTTCAAAATTTTCACATGAGTTCCTACTGGTGTAAACTATGTGTGCATAAGGGAGGGCTCATCATCCTCATGAGGTTCTCTTGAGCTCTGCTGAGTGTGGCAGGTGAGGTGTAAGGTTGTCCTGGTTTGGACAAATTTGGAGGAAAATATCCTCTGATAGAAGGCAGGTTACAACCACCCCTCCCCCACCAGGTTCGGGAGAAAGGAAATTTTCCTTGAAGGAAAGAGATAAAAACTATTTATTTAACAAACACACAGGAAATAATAATGCTAAATAATGAAATCTCTCGCTGTGGAGAGAAACCTGGGAAGATTTCAGAGTGCTTCTGTAGGTGTGGTCTCTCTCCTGCTTGGAGCTGGGTCAGCGAGGGCATGGGCCCACCTCCGGGCCTCGGGAAAAAGTTCTCCTGAGGTGTTCTGATGTTGTTAAAACAGTACAGAAGAGAAAAAAGGGAAAAACCAAAGTCCCAGGAAAACAAAGTTCAACTCTCTGTCTCTGTCTCCAGAGAAAAGGAGCCAAAAAATACTGGCTGAGCCGCAAGAAGGGTACTCCCTCCACTCTTGCTGCCGCAGAAGCAGAGGAGTGTGTATCGGTGTCCTTGAAACCACTGCTTTGAAAAAGTTTGTTCAGTTTTTTTTCTCTCTCCCCTCAGGCTCAGTTTAAAGGCACAGAAAAGGCACAAAATTAATTTGTGGGCATAGAGGAATGATAGAGGATACAACATCACAAAGTCACCCCAAGACAAAGGTGTGCAATGAGAACATCCCCTACTTACTCTCAGAGCAGGGTGTGGCAGCCACCTGCACGTCCACGACACCATACTTGGACCGGGGAGCTGGTGCACGAGGGCTCGCATGCCAATTTACTGCTATCCTCACACTGCTTTACTATGCAGGTAAATTACAGGTACTTTACTTTTGTCCTAAAAGCCAGGGTAAATGAAATGTGTATCATCTGTGAGCTGAAATCCAGGTTGTCATTTTTGAAAACAATGGGATAACACAGAGCTTCCACTTTTTTTGCCTTCTTCAGTGTTTTACACTATGTTCCACATATATGAGGACTGGTGGTGAGCTTCAGTAGAGAATTTTTTGTGCAGTTCTTCCCAGATTCCCTCCACCTCTGTCACTGTCATCCATTAAAACATATATACTCAAATCAAAACAATTAATAGCAAACAAACAGCTGCAACAATTTAGCATGTCCCTCATATTTCTTTAATTGGTAATAGGATTGCTGAGAGCTTGGAAGATTTGTTTGGTAAACAACTTTAGATTTAAAACCAAGGTGTTCTCATGAAAATTAGACATCTAAAATTTTGTAGCTAAAAAAAAGTTCCCTTTTATTCTGGAAATTAAAAAAAAAAAACTTCACCTTGTTTAAAGTTTTTGAAAATACTGTGTTTTGATGCTGATTTCTTGGAGTTCAGGTATTTTGCATTTAGAAAATAGGTCATTGCAAAATTAAAATGGAAATTGAAAATTCAGAGTGCTAAACCAAGACATTTCTCAGGCAAATAAGTTATTTGTTCTTATGTTTTACCTTGAACTAGAATTCTGATACAGTATCTGTGACAACCCACAGAAATCCACTCCTTTAAAGCACTCTGATAAAGGTTTCTCCAGGAATTTCTTGTCTAAATTTTCTGTTGAGGTAAGTATGAATAGTATATATTTCTCCTGCAATGTGTTTTAAAAAATTGTCATCCATATGGAAATTATCACATTTGTCTTATTCATACACTCTGAACCAAATCTTTTCCAGCTCTTCATCTACTGATTACATAATATTGTTTTGAATATTTCAGGAGCGCTCCTTTGTCACACATATCGTACTAATATTTTCCAGTTCCCATGTGAACACTGAGAATGAACACTTAAATAATCTGGATACATCCTCTAGCTTCGAGGAGAAATAGCATCTGTCCCAGACATTATTATTTTTTTAAAAACAATAGATTTTGCTTAGCTTTAGCCAAAGTATGAAACTCCTTGTGAGCCACATTTATGTCCTGCCACTATAGTAAAGGAAGAATAAATGTTCCATATTGAACAGGTAACTTAAAACTAAAAGCTTTAAAAGTTTGAGAACAAAGAGGGGTCGATTGCTGTATGCAATGAGTGTGTTTTACATCTGATTGTGGTTTAGGGTTGCCAATTTTCAAAGAGAAACACTGTTAGGTCACTGAACTCCATAGAAGTTTATGTTTTCTTCAACGTGAGTGGAAAAGTCTCACTCTTTCTCCTGTTATGTCACTCAAGGAAGTTGGTCAAGGGCTAAAAGTTCTAGCTAGTGGTCAGAAGTGTGCTTTTATTATGCTTATATTTTTCTGACACAGTGCAGTGAGTAAGGGATTTGTATGAGAACTGAAGCCACTAAATCTAGTTTTCAAGTTCTACTTTAAATGGTTTCATATGTTTGCCAGAATTTGGGTTGCTTAAGGAATAACTGGAAAGGAAATAATCAAGGACATCACAGAACTCATTGATTTTCCTCCTCTCTGGCTTCCCTTCCGCTTCTGATGTTGGGATTCATTTTTTTCCTTATGCATTCATGCTCTGTAGACTGCTAATAACTGCTTCTTTCATTTTTCTTTCCTCCTGATTTTTTCCGGCTATCATTCTTCAAGTTTAATAGTTGCATGTCTAGTAGTTCCAAGGTAAAAAAACTATGCCTTTGGACATTCATAAAGTTGATGCAACCCTTTGGAATAAAGTCTACAGTTGCTCCCTAGTTTTAAATAACCAAAGGATGTTGGAGGGAAGGTATAAAAAGTATTACACAATCTTTCTTGTCCTCTTCAATTTTTACAATATATGTATTTTGATGCATTATGCATATGTAATACATAACTATGTACAGTTAGAGTAGTATTATATTGTTACTTATATGTATATGGTATTGTATTTGGTGTATGAGCTGTTTAAATGTATAAAATATATTCATATATTTATCAATATATACATCGGAAACAACAATTCTATATTTGTCACAGATTTAAGGAGTGGTTATGCTCAAAATTGTGCAAAATCTATTTCTATATTTTTCTAGATCTCAGGTGACATGGCACGCTGAAGGCTTTGTATAGAAGCTCAGAATAACCATGAAAACAGAGTTAGGGGAAATATACTTAAGCTATACTGGATAGCGTGAAGTTCCTTGCTGCTTTTGCACGCATACCATTTATAAGCTCTTATAATTCAGATACTGCAATAAAATAGGAAAATATCTGTTAACTGGGTCATATGCATGAACTTCCCACTGCAGGAACATTTGACCAACACTGTAGTAAGTTTTGCGCCTTCATTTCCTCCCCTGTGGCTATGACATAACTGGATACCATTTCATTAATTTTTCTGCTGCTATATCACCTTTTAAAATTTTTTATTGGTTTTTTTTTTGGGTACCAAAGACAGAAATGTGCACAGGTTTCACCCAGATTATTTTTTTCAAGTTATGTTTAAGACCAGAGGGATGCAGCATTATTGCTAAGTGTACTGAGTATTGCTGCAAAGCGGGTAGCCGTGAGATGAGAAACCCACAGAAAACTGTTAAAAAAAATCTACTAAAATTATCAAGAACCTTAGGGTCCACTTAAAATATAGTTTTGAATACTGCTTTTAATCTATTTTTATGTGCCTGCATCACAGATCTACTTCAAACATTAACATTTTGATTTAAAAAGCAAATGCGGAGAAAAAGTGAAAACAAATCAAATGCAAAATTGAAGTACAAGAAAATGTTGCTAATGTCATTTGATTTCATTGACTATAAAATTCCTCTTGGCTGTGAGATACCTCTAACTTTATTTCACTGCCTGTGCCACCAACCTGACTGCATTCCACAATGACACAACTAGATGGATGGACTTCAGCAAGGATTTTGACAATGTATCTCGTGACATTCCCATATGCAAACTCAGGAAGTGTGGCCTGGATGAGTGGACAGTAAGATGACTTGAGAACTGGTGGAATGGTAGATCTCAAAGGGTCATAATCAGTGGCACAGGGTCTAGTTGGAAGCCTGTCACTTCCTGTCATTACTGGTGTCCCCCAAGAGTTCTCTACTGGGCCCAATATTGCTTAACTTGTTCATCAATGGCTTGGACAAAGAGAGAGATGTCTCCTCAGCAGGTCACAAAGCTGGGAGCTGTGGCCAACACCCCAGAATGCAGTCTTGACAGGATGGAGAGATGGGCAGAGAAGAACTGTCTGAAATTCAACAAGGGCAAATGCAGCCTTCTTCACTGTGGAGGAACAACCCCAGGCACCAGCACAGGCTTGGGCTGATCTGCTGGAAAGCAGCTCTGTGGAGAAGGACCTGGGGGTCCTGGTGGACAACAAGCTGTCCATGAGCCAGCAATGTGCCCTGGTGGCCACGAAGGTCAATGATGTCCTGGGGTGCATTAGGAAGAGCATTGCCAGCAGGTCAGGGGAGGTGATCCTGCCCCTCTACTGTGCCCTGGTGAGGCACATCTGGAGTGCTGTGTCCAGTTCTGGGCTCCTCAGGACAAGAGAGACATGGCGCTCCTGGGAGAGAGTCCAGCGGGGGATTACAGAAATGGTTGGAGGACTGGAGTGCCTCAGGTATGAGGAAAGTCTGAGGGAGCTGGACCTGTTCAGTCTGGAGAAGATAAGACTGAGAGGGGATTTTGTCAATGTAAGCAAAATCTGAAGGGATGCTCTTCTTGGTGGTGCCGAGCAATAGCACAAGAGGAAACGGGCACGAACTGATGCACAGGAAGTTCCACCTGAATAGGGGGAAGAACTTCTTTACTTTGCAGATGACTGTGCGCTGGCACAGATTGCCCAAAGAGGTTGTGGAGTGTCCCCATTGGAGATACTCAAGAGCTGTCTGGACATGTTCCTGTGCCATGTGCTCTAGGATGACCCTGCTTGAGGCAAGGAGGTTGGACCAGGTGACTCCCCTGTGGCCCCTTACAATCTGAAAGATTCTGTGATTCTGTCACTAATAATCAGCACATAAATTATTACAACTTCTATGAGGAAGAAATCACCACACACTTTGTGTATGTTGTTAATAATATTAACTTTAAATTATAATAAAGAAGAGAGAAAAAGAATCTTGTGACTGAAAGTTTACGTCTTGTTATTTTATATTTATGCACTTCATAAGTGAAGAAGCACTTTTCAAGTAGGAAAATCTATTAGAGAAGCATAATTTTCTGTGTTCTGATTGCAGTTCATTTCTTACACAAGAAAAGATGAGATCAGATCAAAATTCAGTGGAATCATTCACCCTGCCTGATCAGTTTTTATCTGTTATAAAGATATTGTTGAAAGAGAGCTTTTTCTACTTGTAACAGGTAAAGAAAAAAAAGAACGAGAAAATAGAATGAACAATGCCAGTCATAGAAAAAATAAGAGGGCACTGTTTTGCTCAAATAATTTTTTTTTTTTGGTACAGAAATGGATACTGAAATCCCCTGGAATTATAGTGCAAAAGCCAAAATCTGCATGTCTGAGCAAATCTGGATTTTAGCTTGATTTACAAAACTATACATACAAAAAGGATAAGTATACTTTATTACTCAGCAGCGAATGGAGGGAAGCAGGAGCAAGACTAATGCTGCAGATTAGCCAGAAAACAGTTTCTCAGTTCATGAGTCATCAAACTTGAGATAATGGATACTCACCTTAGTGGGAAGCAACTTTTTAGGCCTCCTGAATGCTGGCTGGTGATGGTTTTGTCACACTTACATGTGCTTATAACTCTGTGTGCGTTTGACAGGGAATTCATAGGGATTGATTAATACTTCTTTTCAATATTTCCTACCATAAATTCACTGTTTAGAAAGCATTTTCCTGAAGAATCATCACTTTGCTATTTTGAGTTGTAACTATCTCAATTCTCCCTCCAGAAAAAGTGAAGATGTTGCATATTTTACAATACACTGGTGGAAGACACGTAATTTTGCCTACCCCAGACATGTTCCCTGTACAGATCGAAACTTCTGAAAGGAAGAAAGAAGATTGGGATAGGCCTTTTTTTTTATTAGAGGTGAGAGATCTCTGGTGCACTAGTTTATGTCCAGCTCCAGTGAAATTATAGTAAATGTTCTTTGAAAGGAGGATAGGAGCAATATCAAGACTGACTGAAAGAGAGTACAACAATGTCAGGTTTTGCTCTTCTTGTTTCTGATCCCATAACCAAAAGTTAAAATGTAATATTGTTCCAGGTGGATACCACTAGTATTTTAAACTGCTGACTTCTGTGGAGACCTACCTTTCACAGTCACTGTCCCCATACAGAGCTGGGAAGTCATGTTTTCTTTCCTTCACAGCTGTGCACTTACCTTCTCTCATACCCTGTAAAGGCATGATAGACTAGACAGACAATAATGGGCAAAAGCATCATCACTTTCAGCTGAATTTAGGTTAATATTTCAGTTATCCAGGCAAACTTCTGAAGGATTTGGTTCAGAATGTTGTCAAAGTGAAACATTAGCAATAGAGGGTTAAAGAGGCAGTAGTGTTTTGACCCTGGCTGGACTCCAGGCATCCACCAAAGCCTCTCTATCCCTCCCCTCTGCAGCTGGACAGGGGGAGATCAAATGTAGAGTCCATGAGATGAGATAAGGACTGGGAGAAATCACTCACCAAATACCATCACAGGCAGAACAGCCTGGAATTAGATATATTAATTGAATTTATTACTAACATCATCAGAGTCGATGAATGAGAAGTAAATAAGACCTTAAAAACACCTTCCCCCACCCCTCCCTCCTTCCCAACTCTTCCTCCTACCCCCAGTGGTGCAGGGAGGTGGGAAATGGGGGTTATGATCAGTTCATTACACATTGTTTCTTCCACTGCTTAGGGACAGGAATCCTTCCCCTGTTCCCGTGTAGGGTCCCTCCCACAGGAGACAGTTTCCATGAACTTCTCCAATGTGAGTCTATCCAATGGGCAACAGTTCTTCATGAACTTCTTTACTTCAACACGGGTCACTCTTCAACAGGGTGTAGTCCTTTAAGGACCAAGGACAGGCTGCTCCAGTGTGGGTCCCCCACAGGGTCCGACCAGGAAATCTGCTCCAGCATGGTCTCCTCTCTGCACAGGTGTGCAGGTGCCTGTCAGGACCGTGCGCCAGCACAGGCCTCCCACGGGTTCACAGCCTCCTCTCAGGCATCCATCTGCTCCAGCATGGGGCTCCTCCATGGGCTGCAGGTGGATTTCTGCATCCTTGTGGTCCTGCATGGGCTGTGGGGGCACAGCTGCTTCACAACGGTGAAGGGAATTCTTGGCTCCTTCTTCGCTGACCTCAGTGTCTGCAGGGTTGTTCTCACATATTTCCACTCTGCTCCTTTCTCTCTGCAATTACATCTGAGCAATAATAGGGTTTTTTTGCTGTTTTTTGTAAATATGTTACCACAGAGGTGTAATCACCATTTCTGATTGGGCCTAGCCTTTGCCAGAGGAATGTCCATCTTTGGAGCTGTCAGGGACTGGCTCTGCCAGACATGGAGGAAGCTTCTGGCAGCTTCTCACAGAAGCCACCCTTGCAGTGCCATGATTACCTAAGCTTGGCCATGTAAACCAAATACAGAGGCTCAAGCTTACCCTTAATTTTCAGCTTATTGATTTGGATACCAAGAGTGAGATATTTGACTATGCAGGTATTCTGCTTGGAATTTTACAAATGTTCAGAAAGTCTGGTATTACAGGCTTGATACATTTGAAGTAATGTCATCTGGCCTCCCAGGAGCACTGGTATGTCATTTTTGTGAAATCAAATTCTACATTGTTCTACTTGTCCAACAAAAATCTTTTCCAGTTGGTTTGCTGTTTGTTTTTTTTTTGTTTTTTTTTTTTTTTTTTTTTTTTTTTTTTTTTTTTTTTTTTTTTTTTTTTTTTTTTTTTTGTTTTGTTTTGTTTTGTTTTGTTTTGTTTTTGTTTTGTTTTGTTTTGTTTTGCTTTGTTTTTAATAATTTTTTATTATTTTCTTGGAAAGCAATTGCTATAATTTGCTTTAAGATAACAAGTTAAACTGTTTCAAACATGCTGCATCAATACATGTGTTTGTTTTTCCTGAACAGAACAAATGACTCAGACTAGTTTGTGTGAGATGATTACACCAGAGTTTGACTCAAGAAGGCCTACAATATGTCTGACATATTTCAAATAAAAGGTGGGAGGCATGAATTTATAATTTTAGCTGTTGCTGAAACACATTACAGTAGGCAGAACTGCAAGGAACTGCAAAGTGATTAACTGACATCGGGAAGTATGACATTTATTTAAATCTAGTTCTGCATTCACAGTTGCCTTGCACAGGGACTTTGATGCATATGCCAAGGTTATAATAATAATACTCTTAAGGTCCATTTAGTGCAAGGCTGAGCAATCACAGTTCCTGTTCAGTTTACATCAAACTCAGTTTTTTTACTAGCAATGAGAGAATTGATGTTGCTGACACTATGAATAGAGAGTCCTGCTAATTGCTTGCAGGCATTTTCATCAGTCTTCTTTTACAGTAGAGAGGCTGTTCAAAGACTGGCAGTCTTGGGCTGTGGACACACAAATGTAAAACTTGGTATATGCAACAGGTGTGCTAAGTTAGGGTGAATAAATGCAACTGTACATCAGCATGGAACAAATTCTAAAAATATGACATGGTGTGCAAAATGTGGGTAGCAGATTATTTTTTATCCTTGCTCAAAGGGTGAGACTGACACTCATTTAATGTTCAATCCATACCAGATTAAATTACCTTGAAAATCCAAGAAATTAATGAATGTAAAGTAGAAAGATATCAACCATTATACAGGGCAATTAATCCAGAATTGCAGTGAATTCAATATTGCTTCATTTTATATTGCTTACCCCTCTTTTAGGACACCCCAAAATAAATTCTACTTTAAAATCCTTACATTTATAAATAACTAATTGGACACCTTTCCTTATTTTTGACTTGTAACTTCTAACATTAGCTTTTTGAACTTTTATCCATAAACCTAGAAGGCTATTAACCTGTTATATTTTTAAGCCATGGTTCTGATACAACAGTTATGGAGTTTAAAAGACCCCCACAGTATCGCAGCACCAGTGATAACTGTGCTGCTGGTGAGCTGATGATAAGTTAACGGTGAGTTGGTGATACCATGCAAACATAACCTGCAGCTTTGCACTTCAAAGCCACGTGAACAAAACCACAGGTGCATGGTAGCTCACCAGAGCTAATATAGGAATAGGTTACTGAGAGCCACAGGGTGCTTGGGTGACACATTCCGTGCCTTAAATAATGTCTCCCCTGATGGGGGAGAGGTTTAGCGTCTTTGCCAGGAATTCAGGAGGCGAACGGGAACTTCCTCAGTCTCTGCTTTCAGACTGTTGTTTATTAAGTCTTATCAGAGAAAGAGAGTCACTTGTGTGACCCAGACACAGCACAGGGCAGAGAATGCAGGAGAAGTCCGCATTATCAAGGTTAGACAGTCTTTTTAAAGGTAAATTATCCAATTAAAATGTAAAACGAAAGATATTTTCACTTTTCCACCAATGTTCAATAAATCACTTTGTCACGTACACAGGAACTGCGGAACTTTTTATCCAATCACTTTAAACTACTTCTACTGCAGAATATGGAGTACTAGAAGAAGGAACAAAAGGCTTGGAGAGCAACAACAATCCTCCATTTTGAAGTTTTTTACCTTTTCCCTATTTACTATATTAACAAACCCAAAGACCCTAAATTTTCACCTTGTGATAATCTTACATAACATTCTGTCATCTAGTTCACACCAGTGTAGATTCCAACTCTTCCCAAAGGGTAGGTAATTTTCTCCATGGGTGAAGGTCAAAAACAGTGTTGTCCAGGGGGGTAGAATGCTTCAAAACAGGCAGAGAGATATTCTCTGCATTCTGGATTCCAACACTTGGGGTCCTCTCAACAACACCCGTGAGCACATTCCCAGTGACAGTTCCCCACCTCTAAACCTCTGCCTCTTGCGTGAATGCTCATACAATATTGGTATCATCTGAGTCACATACATACTCCTTTTGCCAAAAACTTCTGTTTTCTTTATTGTCATTCACTTTTTTTAAAACAGTATCTGGCCACACATCCAGTGAACATTTTTATCCTCTTCGTAGTATGTAAGGGGAATATTATTATAGAATTGCAGAACCATTAGGGTTGGAAAAGGCCTTCAAGATCATTGAATCCAACCCTTGACCAAACACCACCATGTTAACTAAACCGTAGCACTAAGTAGCACATCCAGTCATTTCTTGAACACTTCCAGGGATGGTGACTCAACCACCTCCTGGGGAAGCCCATTGCAATTCTTAACCACTCTTTCAGTGAAGAAATTCTTCCTGACATCCAGTCTAAACCTCTCCTGGCACAGAATGAGGCCATTTCCTCTTGTCCTGTCACTAGTTGCCTGGGAGAAGAGTCTGACCCCTACCTTGCCACACCCTCCTTTCAGGTACTTGTAAAAAGCAGTAACATTTCCCCTCAGTCTTCTTTTCTTCAAGCCGAGCACCACCTTGTCAGCCATTCCTCACAGGACTTGTGCTCCAGACCTGAGACAGCTCTGTTGCCCTTCTCTGGACATGCTCCAGCACCTCAATGCTTTTCTTGAATTGAGGGGACCAGAACTGAACACAGGAACTGAGGGTGTTACCTCACCAGTGCTGAGTACAGAGAGAGACAATCACTGCTCTGGTTTTCATGGCCATACTGTTTCTCATACAAGCCAGGATGTCATTGCCCTTCTTGGCCACCTGGGCACATGCTGGCTCACATTCAGCTGCTGTCAACCAGCACCCTCAGGTCCTCTTCCTCCAGGCATCTTTCCAGCACTCTGCCCCCAGCCTGTAGTCTGGCATGGGGTTGTTGTGACCCAAGGGCAGGACCTAGCATTTCACCTTGTTGAACCTTATACCATTGGTCTTGGCCCATCGATCCAGCCTGTCCAGATCCCTCTGCAGACCCCTCTCAGTCTTGAGCAGATGAACACTCCCACTCAACTGACCTGATAATTGCACTGCAGCTGCCCACTGTGGATGCATTAATCTATTGTACATTTCCGTCATTGTGTTTATAAATTCTCTTTTCTTAAGCCTGCCTACCTACAGAATACTAAGTGGATTTCAAAGTGGGATTAATTTGTAGGTTTAGTAGCCCAATCAGCAGCAATCATCAATAATTCTTTCTCTACTATGAACCACAAAGGTGGGGAACTTGTGACCCAGAGATTGAATGCAGCCCATGCCTATATTTCCTCAGGCTCATTGCCACTTCTTTTTATGTATATTTATTGGCTATTACTAGAGAATGGGCTAGTGTAAAATATCTTTGAAAGGCTTATTTGGCCCTGAGCAGGGAGAGAGTTTCACCCCCCAACCCACTGGTAATGTCAAAATAAGTATCAAAGATTAAATGAACAGTTGAAAGAAAGAATTTGATTAGTAGAGGAGGATCAAATTACAGTGAACTTTCCTCCTGGGTTGACTGCCCATAATAATGACTTTATTTAGAGCTAAATTACTGAAAAGTGTCACTTTAAAATGTGCCCTGTATCTATCTCAGTGTCACGTTGAAGTAGGTGCTTTGTGGAATGATAGGATGGATGAAGTGGATGTATTCCAGAGTTAAGATAAGCCTTAAGTGTTCTTTATATACTAGGAATTTTAACTGATAAGGCAGCTTCCAGTCTATTTGAACATATTCTCAAAAGTCATGCAACCTATTTTCAAGGGAAGCAGTACTCTACCAGAGGGACAATGTGGTGCTCCTCACCGGGACCCTGTCTCTGAGCCAGGAAACCAGGCATATTTTACAACTGCAAGCAACTTCACAGAGATTCTTCTTGTGCCTATGTGATTCTTCCTTACACAAGCCGTTCTTTTTTGTTCCTAAAAGAAACCCAGTCTGCCAGCTGGGTTCCTCAGAACAGTTTTGGCAATAAATTGCGACTAGTGTGTGAGAGCTTTCCTTCACTTGTGGCGCTACTTCATGAGGCAAATATAATGCAAGTAGGCTCACTGCAGATAAATTTTGTGTTTTATTGCAAAAGTTCTTTGAAACATCAATGACATTATCTGCAAAAGACCACAGGCTGGCATTTTTCCAGGCAGTATTTTGATCTAGTGAAGAGTAAGCTAAGTTTAAAAGAAGAAAAAAAATAAATTCTGGCTGCTGCTACTTGCCTGAGCATCTAAGCATGACGTGCCCTGTTATGTCAGTCCTGTTAAAGTGTCACATTAATTTTTCCTGCTTGCTCCTGGTTAGTGACTTGCACATGTTCCTTTGTAAAAATGTTAAGAGATATCCATAATAGGATAATTTTAAAAAAAGTGCACATTCCACTTGGCCTTTTTTTTTACATAGAATTAAACAGAAGTAGGGTGGATTTTTTTTTCTCTTAATTCTTCTGGAATCCTCACATACCTACTCTTGCATTAGAAAATGTGTTCTGAAATAAAATTAATACTTGATTTTTACTCAGCATATAAAATAGACTGAATATAATTTCCAGATAAATATTCCATGGAAACATTGAAGAAAACCTGCATATTTCAGTCTTTGGTTGAATCTTTGCCATTTTATCTTGATTAGTGTGCATGCTGTTTTACTAGCCATTGACCCTGAGAGAAAAAAGCAAAGCTTAAGGCATTTTCAATTTTGTTTTTGGACAGATTGTAAAGATTGGTCAGATAATTGCTTGCCTGGGGTATAATTCATAGAATCATATACTCATAGAATGGGTTGGATTAGAAGGCACCTTAAAGATCATCTAGCTCCAACAGGCTTGCTGTGGGCAGGAGCACCTTTCACTAGATCAGTTTTCTCAGAGACCCATCCAACTCAGCCTTGAACGCTTCAAGGGATGGGGCATCCAATATTTATTCAGTGGGTATGGGCAGGGCATTGTCCTGACTACAAAGAAGGGGCAGAGTTTAGCACTGTGTGGTCACCATAGTGCCTCTGTCTGGGGAAACCACATGGACCTGACCTGAAGGGACTGTCAGTCATCTTGGTTTTGTTCCCAGTGGTGAATACATTTCTGAGGGTAAAACACCATACACACACACACACACACATATATATACATATATATATATATACTTTTTTTCTATTAATTTTGCTGCTGTAATTGTGTGTGTCTTATTCCAATTTGTGTTTTTTGTAAATTGTTATCTCAACCTATAGTCTCTGCTTTTTGTCCCTCCCTTACCAGAAGGGGCAGGGTAAGGGGAATGGATTATTTGGAGTTTGATTTCCTGCTGGTGTTAAAACCAGCACAGGAGTCCATATCCAATTCATTGAGCTCAGTTAAGAACAAGATTCAAAAGCATAAGAAGTGCCGTGTCACTTTTAATTGTATATCTCCTGTATATCTTTTTAAGAGTCTACAAACCTAAGATGAGAACTCTTTGGTATGAATTACACTGTGTACAGCGTTTCAGAATAATCACTTTGACTTGCATCAGGCCTTGGGCGTTTAGAAAAACTAACAGACACTTTGATATATCTCTGCTTGAACATCCAGGCCCAAAA
Organism: Struthidea cinerea; assembly: GCA_013397865.1. NCBI lineage: Eukaryota > Metazoa > Chordata > Aves > Passeriformes > Corcoracidae > Struthidea > Struthidea cinerea. The sequence goes on from VZTI01000334.1 coordinate 101,430, forward strand.
ATTTAGGAGACTTATTCCAGAAGGTGTATTTGTGGTTCATCTTCTACTGTTCCACTGAGAACAGTTCACAGTCTTTTTCAGCTTTATATCTGGATATTACTAAGACTATTTCCCACTTCCAGAATGGACTCAGAGCTCTGTCTTTAACCTCAGTCACACTGTGATAAAACCAAATGAAGTAGCATTGTCAGATCAGGAGACCTAGGATTTGGGGAACTGCTGTGTAGCATTATGATAGAAGTGAGCTCTAAACCAGGGACAGCAGCAGCAGCGCGGCGAGAGCAGAGCAGCGCACATAACAGGTGAGCTGACTCAGCAAAGAAGTTGCCTTTGCTGTACTTAGCACTGGGATTGACAAACTGAAACAAGCTCTCATTTGTAGCTGCTCTGTGGTTACTGCTCACACACAGATAGCTCTTTGCAGCTGCAGAGTAATTCAGTTCAGCTTGACTGGGCTAACTCAGCTTAGACCACGTCTTGTTTGCATGGGCTGACAGCAGGCAGAAAGGTGGCTGTCATGGCTTGGCTGGCATAAGCCTCACATTTTCCCACCCCTCACTTCTCAACATGTACTGAACACTGACGTATTTTTATGTGATTTTTTTCTTTAGTGAGATCCTTTTACCTACTAGCTTTTTGAGTTGTACAAAGACATCTTCTAAAATTATTGTCTTGATGCAGCATTGCACAAGATTTGACTAATTCAAATGCAATTACCAATTTCCTCACTTTAGTGAATGCATTCAGTTTTGATGATCTAATTTGAAAAAATGTACTGGAAAAAAAGGAAAGGGAAGAGAAAAACATATAGAGGAGAGGCACAGTGAGAGCAGAAATCTAAAAAGAATTGTTTCCTGTTGTCTCCATCTGGGAAAATTAAATAAATTAGTGAGAAAGATATTCAGATATGCTGAGCAGAATAAAGCAAATCAGGAGAAGGCCAATACAGGAGTGATATTTGAATACAAAACCTAAAGAACTTTGAATAAATTAAAAGCAAGATATATAGATATATATATATATATATAGTTCAGTATTATTTTTGGTAGTACCTGTATTGCTGAGGAACTCATTCCCACTGGAATTTACTTGTGAAATAAGTATTTGCAGAAATTTGCACTGGATTTAGACTAGCTTTGATAAAATTACACGTATTATAATCACAGGAATAATAATCACAGGAATATCATCTTCATGTTTTAAATTGGAATTTGAGCACTTTGTCTCTGGAAAACACTTTTTCATGTGGTAAACTACTGCAAAATTAGTTATCTTTTGTTATGTGCATACCTTTCCCTCAGATATTTATGATTAGTTTGAGATCACCAAATCACATGAACCACTGTCTTTTAAGGTTGTTAGCAGATTCATTATTCCTAAATCACTGGAATAACAAAGTCAGAGAAAGCTAATGCTACAGGCCATGACAGCCAGTAAAATCATTGATTAAAATATTTAATAAGCTTACGTGCAAGACGGAACTCTAGATGGAGCAGTTCCCTTTGTTTGAACTTTGCTTGCTGGGTTGATGATGATTTCACTTTGTTAGTAACTATTAGAAAAATGGCTGGCCAAAATAGGACAACACAGTTCTGTTGAAACATTCAAACTCAGACTGGATTTCATAATAAGAAGCTCGTACAATAGTATAGGAGGAAAACCTGAAGTGAGTGCTCCCCTTCCTAAATTTATTATTTCAAATAACGGCAAAAGGTATTTTATGAAATATAAAATTAGTGTAATGCAGCAAAAAGTAATTAAATACTTGATATCAACCTTCTTGAATATATGATTTGCTCTAATGGCAAACTAACATTTAAAAAGGAGAAATATGGAAAAGGTCTACCAAAATATGGGATTTATGAGAACTAAAGTATTGTGTCATGTGTCAGTGTTACCAGATTAATTTCAAGTGCCTCAAACCTCTGCATGTTGTGCCATTTAGAGAAAAGCTTCATGCAGTCAATTTTCAGTCCTATCTCATGGGGAAAGATGGAGGGTGGCCAGTGGCCAAGCTTTCCCTTCTGAGTCCTTGTTCACAATGAAGATAGCCAGGAAAATATAGCCAGTTGTCTCAGAGCGCTCTGCTTGGACTTCTGGAGCCTCCACAAAGAGCATGCACAGCTGCTTAGCTCTGTGAATACTACCAGTGTTCCCTCACCTGTACTTCTCTAAACTTTCTCAGACAGTACACCTCCCTAACATGCTTCCAGAGAAGTAGTCCCATTCATCTAGTGTGTGTGTCAATATCTGTAACAGTACAATCACTGCTGAATTAGAGATACAAACTACAAAAAAAACAAAAATAAAAACAAAACAACAACAGCAATAAAAACCAAACACACAGACAAAATAACAAAAAACCCCAAACCAAAACAAAACCAAAACCAAACTCAAATCCAAGAAAGAAGACTAACCTCCTCTGGCTGGATTCCCTCTGTTCTTCATGCAAAGGAGACTCAGAAGAGTAGATTCCACTTAAGTTCCTTTTCCTAACTAAACTTCCCTCCCAGAAAATTAGACACGGAAGAAATGGCCTTTCATACCTGATCTTCCAAACCAGAGCTGATGCTTGAGGTAAAGCTGTTCACATTAGCATAATTCTCTTTCCCTTCAGAATAAAACTTCAAGGAAAGCATCTATTGGAGTCTTGCTTTTTGTTAATAGCCATTCCTCATTTTGAAACTAGCCTCAAGCTAGCTGAGCTAAATAATATCTAATGTGCACAAAGACCAGATGATGGGAAATTAAAGGACTCAATTCCAGAGAATATAAGATTCTTTGCACACATAGAATAATGAACACTAACAAAAGAAAGTTCTTGTGCCAATACGTAAAAACCTGCAACTGAGAGAATGACAGTTAGACGTCTTTTAGTTCTTTCATTTTTTTTCTGCGTCCTCAGCCCTTTACACAGTTGGTATCATGGGCCAAGTTTTTCTAATGGAGGTGTGGATTAATGACCTTTTTGATGGTTTAAGCCAATTGGCTATCATTCCAGCCTGCCTGACATGTATTCATTGACTGTTGATAAATGCCCCCCAAGGTTTTTCTGTTGAACTGTGATCTATCAGTAGAGTACATATTCAATGAAAGAATAGGATTTGTTGAGCCTCTGGCAAAAAAATTAGATTTGCAGATACAAGATGCTGAGCCACATTGCTAAATGTGATGCTGTGAAAGAAGACGATCTATGGAATACTGTTTGCCAGTGGTTGAAGGTCTGAGTCAACAGAAATATTCTCTACCTCTCTCTTGAACTAGATGAATAGTGTCATTATGGATTAACAAATTATATGACCTGATGCTATGATTTCAGCACATTAGTCACTCCACATTCACATGCAAGATAAAATAAACTGGGGGTACACATTTTCTAATTGGGAATTTCTAAATCAATAGTCATTCTACAAAAGGAGCTATGTTAACAAATGAATATGGGTGGTTGGCAGAAAGCAAAATTATGCCTGGAAGAGCTTACAGATCACAAAGGAAAGCAATCACTTAATTTCTGTTGAGTGAGTACCAGTTAGCAAGACAAACACTGCACTGTACCAATTTATATGTGATTAGAACAAGGCAAAAGATGAGAAAAATGCATGGGGTTTAATGAAAGGTTATGAAACACTGGAATATTAATTCCAGGGTAAATAAATAGTGGATTTTTCTCAGAGCACAGTACCTAACATCAGATTAATCCCAATATAAACAGTAAAATTATTGTCCAGTTCCTGTGAAAAAATGTCACAGTTTTGCCATTTACTGAATGGCAGTGAGACAGGTGTCTTTACTAAATTTTAGTATACTGCCCAGCTGTGAAGTGAATACACAGCTGAAAAGATCAGTCTAACTTTGCTAGATAAATTAAATCCACTGAAGATCTAACCAAGAGGTGACTGAAAATGTTGTTTCACAGACACAGATGTCTCTTGCACAGTTCATGCAGACAGGGCAGCCCGTATCAAAGAATTACATTTCCATTGTCAAATTAACTATGAGCTGAAGATTCAAAACTTCCACAGTTTGATTACTTCAAAAGTCTCTTTGTTTTAAAGCAATTCTCATTGTCAGAGTGATTTACTTGTCCCTATACTCACACAGATACACATTTGCACACATGGACTAATATAACTTTTCTTAATTCTGTAAGGTTTTTAAGTAGAAAATAGATATGAAAAAAATAAGAAAAAAGAATACTTCACAACAGGATCAGGGTCCCAGAGCTGTGAAGAAAAACATATTTTCATAAATCAAGTTTGGATATTGATTTAAAGTTTAGAGTATTATTTTCTTTCACTGAAACCATATCCAGTTTTTTTAGTGAAGGTCCCAAATTCCAATGTAACCACTGAAATTTAAAATAGTTTCCTGAAGGAAAACCAAGTTTTCATCATTTTACTTCAGTGTTCATAGAATCTCTAAATAATCACTTCACACAACACAAAGTGCTCTCTAAAACAGAGACCTACCTCATAAAAATGGACCTCTATCTTTGCAGTTGTGTTTCCTTGCATCTTTATCTCTCACAGCAACCACAGTAGTATATAGGATTTCTCAAGGACAAATGATGTAAAGAAGAGCAGCATTGTTAATCTGAGTGTTATGGATAAGGATCCCTAAATTCAGTAAGCTTAAAAGACCTCTCTCTAAACTATTTCAATCGTTCTCTCACAAAATGCTTTCAATACACAGAACATGCTCTAAAAAAAATGCTATGAGCCCTAGAGGCCACAGTGCAGTAGGAGTAGAAACTAGATGTTTCACCTAAGCAGAAGAGTAGACATAGTACAAAGCAAGAAGGTAAAAAAGCCTCAGAAGGAAGCCTCAGTTTTCACACCTTCCTGAGTCTGGATCTCTGATGAACAACTTCTTGTATTTTCCAGTTCTGGTATGATAAAAGAAAGTGAAATTATCTGGATTCTGTGCTTTTCCTTTAATGGCAATAAAGGAATCTCACAAGGACAGATTTCTTGGAAGTGTTTGAGCTATCCCCTCAAAGCTAATCTATCCAGTTGTGTGTCCCAAAGCCGGGACCATGTCTACATAAATTTGCACAAGAATGCTCATGCTTTTCACCATACCAGTAGATATCTGAAGTCTGCCCTGAGACTTTTAAGCCCTACTCTCCTGTGGTGAACAGATTCTGTCATTGTCCAGTATAAGGCATCTGACTGAAGAAGAAAATACAAGGAGGCAACAGCCCTTAACTTAAAGTTGAGAAAGGGCTTGGCCATAGGATTTCTGCTAATTTGAGCACAGATTATTTCTAAGCACTTGTCTGTTACGGTCACGAAAGCCTGGTGTCTGCGCAGAGAGAAGAAGCAACAGTTGAGTGCTACTGACAGTTGAGTAGTTAGTGTTTTCTCTGCTAGATGTCAGCAATGGTTGCTATTTGATTGCTGGAAGCAATGTTTTCCAAACAGTAGGCAAAATCCTGCCTCTGCAGATTTCAATGGCAAAACTCAGCTGACTTTAGTGGGCTCCGAATTTAATTTACTGACACTGTATTTTAAAACTCAGAATTTGCCAGAGGCCAGCAGTCCTTCAGACAAAAATAATTCTTAAAAAAATACAGAACAAGAGGGGAAAATCCATTTCTTTCCTAGCAGCTAAAAATCAGTGCAATGAGTACAAGAGCAAATATTCTTTCTCACTGTATCTTAAGGGAGTTTTTAGTGTATATGAAATGTAATCTCTCTTTGGATCACAACAACCTGTTCGTTGCATTCAGCCAAGAGCCACTATTCCTACGTATGCAATTGGGTGATTTGTTATAAATGTTGTCTTAGAGTCTGATGCTGCTGATAGCTCCACTTCCCACCAGTAAAACTTCCTTTAATCAAGGAGATTAAGGTTTTGGTTCTCTCTTTGTGAAAGTGCCTTTGCCTTTTTTTAATACCTCCAATGTAACTAGAAAAAATATTAAAATTATCAATAATTATGTAAGACTAAGTCGACAAATTAAAAAATACGTCACTCCCACTGTCACTAAATGCAAGATCCAAGACACTGACAGTCTCTAGTAAGTCCCATGATGACTGTTTAGACTGGTTACAGATGCTGATAGTCTGGAAAAAGATGTATGAACATATATCTCAGCAAAATTTTTTCTTTTAGATGCTGCAGAAAGGATTCGCCAGTTGGGGCTTTAGTGTCATCCTTTGATGTAAATTTTTATATGTAAATGGAATTCATGCAGAAGATGATTAAATACTTCCTCCTCATTCTTCCTCAGATATCACTACATATCTGTGATTAAAACAATTTGATCTTACAGACATCATTTTTTTTTTTTAATTAATGGCATAATATCATCCATTACTTAGCTTTAAAATGTCTATATCCTTTATAAGAAGTTAGAGCATGAGAAAAGGTCAGGTTACTACAACTTTGATCTTCCAGGTTCTACCACTAAGGCAGAAAAAAAGCATTAAAGTTTTCTTCATTGCTCTGTGTTGTCTGTATTTTACATCTTAGGTTTTGAGTACATTACAAGGTAAATACAAAGAACTTAGCACTGAAATCATACTGTTTTCTACAAAACTGTATTGTAATAGCCCAGTATTTTGTTTGGCAAATAGTTTCATGCAGTAGGATGGGAAAACTAGAAGAACATATTTTGTTCCCCTCTTTGAATACAGTAGCATAGATTTTCCTGATTTTTAAAAACAATTTTTATTTTCATGCAATAAATATTAATTTGTTGCTTGACTTGATGTTAAGATTTAATTCTTTCAAATTATTCATTACTGCCATGCACAAAAATTGATCAATTAATAAAAAATATAAATAAAAATACATGTAAAAAAATTAACAATTTTCACATGAATATTTCTGTTTCATTTCCTGTTAAGATTTTCATGGCTTAGGTGTATACTCATGGGCACATAATGCAATAGTTTCACAACTAACTTTAGACCATATGTTAGGATGCCAGTCTTTTTTGTAGGAAGCACTTAACTTTATTTGTTTAATTATTTTCCTCTCAAGAATTCCATTTTCTTCTAATTTGTGAGTTTATTTATACAAAGAAAGCTAGAAACAAACAAATGCATTCAATTTTCTTTTTTTTTTCATTTGATCTACTCTGATTCCACAAGTCAAAATGTAAGAAAGTGAAACAAAACAACAAAAGAAAATCTTCATCATTAAAAGACAGGAGGAAAAATGAAATCATATACATGGCTTTGGGAGATTACAGCAGATGTTAGTTCCTCCAACCATAATCCTCAGCATCAAGTAGTCCTTAAAGACTCTGTGGGGAAGTGGTTTCCAAAATGCCTGGATTGTCATGATACTGTGTTTGAATTCTAACTATTACTCATTTCAGTTAGGCTCAGTTTCAGGAAATCTGAGAAGCTTTGAAACATATGTGCCTACATTGCTAACTGTTTTTCCCCCCCACCCTCCGCCTCTTCCTTTCATTATCTTCTCCACACAACCTTTTCTTCATTTCCCTTGACTTCATTCAGCTTTCTCATGCTGGCATTCATAATGAATAAATTCACTGGTACAGCTAGGAATATATTACTGTTGAATATTCCCTGCAGCAAAGTTCCATCAAAATTGCTTATCACTGACAGATGCCCACTCAGAGATGCAAAACTGCCTAACTCAGTCCTCCCTTTCCTACCCAGTTTTGTGATATGTGAATGAAAATGGACGTGGGAGGATGACAACCTTTGCCTCTAAGGTACAAATCTCTTAAGTGTTCTAATTATTTTGATTCCCATCCAGGCTGCTGGAAGTTTACCTATTTCATGTGTGCTGGCATTCACCAGCCAGCAAAAATAAGGCCAGCTTGAATAACCTCGTTGTTTGAACTGCTTTCCAAAATTAATACTCTCAGGACATTCTTTCAAAAAAACAGGAAGATGGGAAATAACACTCTCAAACTGTATGAATAGTTCTTGGTTCACTCGTGTTCACACACACACACACCCACACCCACACACCCCCTGTGCAATCCCAGCACTTTCTCTTGTGATGGATTCACTACTTTGCTTCCTCTAGCTTTTTCTGTAAAGATAGGAAAGTGCTGCTACTATTAGCATCACTAAACTACATTATTGAAAATTTGGCCATCACACCACAGATGCAGTGTTTCAAGTGTGATACTAATGTCAAAAGACCTGTTGCTATTAACAGATGGCAAGGCATTTGGGACGTGCTGGTGAAAGCTTGTGCACGACTTCTGCCTCTGAGAAATCAAGAGGGTGGATGTACCTTTGCACTCTGCTCATTTATGACTGCGGATTGTGCTTGGATGCCCGCATTGGGTGTACAGAACATTCACCATGTTATCAGCAAACATAACTAGATGGACTTCTTAAGCAGTTATTCATGCTAAAACACCCAATAACTGCAAAGGGTTTCAGGCACTGTCTTCCCAGCATTCAATGATGTATGACCTTTGACATGATCCTCTACAACATCCTTCTCTCTAAATTGGAGAGAGATGGATTTGATTGATGAACTGTTTGCTGGATGTCAATTGGTTGGATTGTCACATCCAGAGAGTAGAGTTCAATGGCTCAATATCTCACTGATCTTCAGATCCACATGGAGATCAGCATCAAGTGGTGTCCCACAGGGGCCTGTACTGGGATATCTTAATATCTGCTAAATATCTGCATCACTAATATAAAGAGTGGGATTGAATGTACCCCCAGCAGTTTCCAAATGACATCAAGCTAAGTCATGTAGTTGATATTCACGAACAACAGGATGCCATCCCAGAGGGGGACTTGAAAAAGATCAAGAAGTGGGCCCTTCAACAAGAACAAGTTCAAAATCCTGCACTGGGGTTGGGGCAAACCCTTGCTGTCAATACAGGCTGTGGGAGAAATATATTGAGAGCAGCTCTCCCAAGGACTTGGACATGCTGGTGGACAAATAGCTGGACATAACCCAGCAATTTGTATTTGCAGCCTGGAAAGCCGATTGTATCCTGGGCTGCATCCAAAGCAGTGTGGCCAGTAGGGCGAGGGAGGGGATTCTGCCCCTCTGCTCTGGTCTGGTGAGAGCCCACCTGCAGTGCTGCTTCCAGCTCTGGGGTCCCCAGCAAGGGAAGGACATGGACCTGTTGGAGAGAGTCCAGAGAAGGGCCGTGAAGAGGATTAGGGGGCTGGAGCACCTCTCCTATGAAGACATGCTGAGAGAGCTGGGATTTTTCTGCCTGGAGATAAAAAGGCTCTGGAGAGACCTTACTGCAGCCTTTCATTACCTAAAGGAACATAAAAGAAAGATGGGAACAGAATTTTTTAGCAGGGCCTGTTCGATAGGACATGGGGTAATGCATTTAAACTAAAAGAGGGTAAATTCAGGCTAGATATAAGGAAGAAGTTTTTTACAGTGAGGTTGGTGAAACACTGGCACAGGTTTCCTGGAGAAAACAACAATGGAACGACATTGGACATCCCTGCTGCGAGGCACAACCTAGGCTCCACTTGTAAGTGAAGTAGAGGTATGAAAACCTGGTTTATTGAAACTTAAAGAAAGAGAAGCTCACTCCTGCAAGTATGTCAATAGAGTCTACTTGGCAAATTTGAACTGCTTTGTATTTGTTGAGATGGGGGCCAACAGAGTGAGACTTCTACCTGTTTTTGTTATACACAAACCACAGGAAATCTGCTCAAGTTTGATCCACTTTTTCCCCAGATACAGAAAGCAACCACATACTGTCTCTCTTATTTTATATCAAGACTGCAAAGCACAGAGCTATCTCCAGAGAAAACAAAGTGCCAGTATTTTTTTTACTCTACTACAGAGGCTGAGACGTAGTAGGAAGAAGTATCCTTTTGCACTGAAGTGTTTTGCACTGCCTCCCCCTTTAACTAAGCATTTCTAGGAAAGTAGACAGGACTGCTGAAACATCCACAAATCCCCACTGCAAAATAGATCCTGTCTCCACTTTTTTCTCTTCCAAATTTCTCCTCGTTCTTCAAAGCCAGACGCAAGATGTAAACTGAAGCAAAAAACCCTATATGTATTCTACATCTATCTTGTGGAAAGCGCTGAATTCTGCACACTTGTAACACTGTTGGTTGCAGCATGCTGTGTACCTGGGTTCAAAGTGAAGTTTGTACTTTTGTTCTCTTGCCAGTACTTTTGATCTATTCCAGAAGACTACTGCATCCTTCTTTGCCACTGTATATCTCCAGCATGCTGTGTAAATTTGAGCTTGGAAAAAAATACAATTTAATACAAGTACAGAAGAGAGAGAAAAAGAGACTTTAAGAAGCATTGTTCTAGGCTTACAGTACTGAGACAAAAAAATAAACATACGTGAGCTCTTGTATTGGTTACAGTAAAGACAGTTTAAAACACAGTGCTCCAGACCTACTTTTTGCAAGAAAGAAGTGTTGAAAACTACTGAAAACAGCTTTCCAGCTCCATTTCTCTCCTTTCTTCCCCTCCCCCACCAGCACCCCTATGCCATTAATTCAGCTCAAAGATATTTTGCACAGGTGTTTATGTAACTGTGATACACTGGGAAAATTCCAACTCAAATTGATTCAGCTCAAAGACCTCCTAACCGCACTTCCATCAGCAGAGTGGGGTGGTCTAGATCCATAGTAAATGGCCAGTTCAAGAAATTCTGCAGACTTTCTCTAACCTCCTAAACCAGGCTTCTTAGAGCTGGTGTGTATCAATGAATCCATTGCTAGTAATGAATTTCCTGTTACAAAAAATATTGGACTGCTGTAGCAAGCAGGGTAAAAGTCTAAGTGACTGTCTTGCTGTTTCTTTTCCCTGTGGTTTGCTTGGAAAACACATCTCCAATTGTTTTACCATAAGCTAAGTTGGTTCAATGAGTTGCCACTAGACAATTTTAAACTGGCTGAGAAGGTTTTAAGTCCCAGCTATTTCAAAACATTACTTTGCAAGGTTGCAAAAAATTAATGTTAAGAAACAAAGTTAGCTTGTATAGAAAAGGTATTTATTTAACATTATAAAATGCTAAATGCTGAATCATTTTTTGATGCAGAATAAAAAAAATATTTGGGGAAATTGCTCTCTTGGCAAAGTTACATACATTCATTTGAAACAAAGGATCGTTTAAAAGCAAAATAAAGGAATCTGTGGTGCACATAGTCATTGAGAGTCTTTGGCTGTAAATTCTCCTCCCTTTTCTCTGTGGAAGCACATGTCTTTGCCTGCTGTTCATCAGCCTTGATTTTGATGGGGTGATTTTTAGTCAGCTGTCTCTATCATTTTGGCACAGACAAAAATCCTTTAAAAAATGTTACACTTCATCAAAGTGTATCATGAGACTTCACGGTCATTATCTCAATGGTTGCTCTGATGTGCTACAATTGGCAGGGCCACAGACGGTGGGGGGTGTATTAGAAGAAAGCCAGTGTTTCATGTGGAAAGCTGGCAAGCCTCTCCAAGCTTCTGTCAACAACTCAGCGGTCTGATCCGATGCACTGAGTGCTGATTATGCTCTTGTTTCTGTAGGAAGTAAACAAGAAAATGAATTCCACAGCACAACACAGCCTCTTTGTATCTTTAAAATGGCGTGGCTGGAAGCCAGCCAGCCTCGTTGAAAGTTTGGCCATTTGTGTCATCAGGGCCCTGGTACTGATGGAGGCTTTGATTACAGCTTGGATCCAGCACGGAGACCTTTCATGGACAACCACTCAGCAAATAAAGGCATTGATAGGTTGTTGGGTCAATTTAGCCATAAGGGCGTAGAGCAAGGTCCTTTTGAAAAGACTAATGGATTAGCTACACAACCAGTCCCACTGTAGGGCCTTATTTCTCAAGTAACTTCATGACTGCTTTCCAGCTTGGCAGGGACTCTCTTCCTCTAAAGCTAGCTCCAGTGCGTTCTTGTTATCAATAGTGCAGCTCAAAGGATTAGACACAAAGAGCTTTACAATTTAATGAAAACAGCTGTTGAAACAACAATTAAGGCAAACAATAGTTTGCATGAAAAACTATTAATTATGCAAAGTTATGCAGAAAGTAGAATACTCCTTTATTCATAACCACCTAATGTGACTGACAGAAAGTTATACACCTTCTCCACAGTTGATTTAAATGTTTCAGCAAGTGGTGTTGCTTATAACAATATTCACCATTTTTTGCTTTGTTAACATTTGAGCAGCTAATGGTTCAGAGCCTATGAATTCTCTGTGGTATGGCTGCAGTAGGAACAAGTAAAACAGTAATCTAACAGCTAATATTTCATGTCGAGGCAGTACTGAGCTCTGAAGTTTACAGTGCTACTTTACTACGAACAATGCCTCACAGAAGCAGTATGCCATATCACTATTTTCACATATTCCTCCCTTTTCTACCCTGATCCCTTTACACAGTCTCTTCCATCATGTGCCTTTGTGGTGATGCCTTAAAGGCAGGCACTTGGTCAAATCACTCACCACAGGTTGCGTCAGCAGTATCCACTTGACACTCCGTTTCTACCTTCAGTGAACTGCTAGCCCCCTGCCTCCTTTTCTCCCTTCTCACTGACTCTCAGAAATTCATTGCTTCTCTATTTGCAGTCTCCATCCTTGACTAGCAGTGCTGAGAATTGACTTACAGTCTTTTGAATACAGTATGTTCCACATCTTGCCTCCTTCCAGCACCTTGAGCCGCCGTACCAAGAAGTCCCATTTAAAATGTTATTAGCTTTGCAGATATAAACACTGTCTTATGCCTCCAACTACTGTTTATTTCAGCTGCCAGTTAATTGGCATGCTCTAACACCCTTATTAAGCCAACTTGAAAATATTGCTTCAGAATGCCTTGGGAATATAACTAATTTCATGCTAGAACCTAATAAGTAGGATCTGACACTCTTTCATATCTTCAGTAATCCATTAGGTGACTGTAACTTCTTTCAGCGACTGGATGAAAGCTTTATTAGTCATAGGGTCTATACTCCAAACACATCACCAGAATTAGTACAGTATCAGCACTAAAATGAAATTTCTGACTTTCTGACTAAATAGACTTTCAGTGATGTCCCAGAATGCAGTTTCAGCTTCCACTTTAAAAGCTTTCTGCTAAACAGGATTATAATTCTATTTGAACATTTTTTTTCCCTTGAACAGTTTTAATTTAACAACAAATATATAGCAGTGACTAAAATAAAATAAAATAAAATAAAATATTAAGTCCATACTGGATCAGCTCCTCAAATGATGCAAATTGTGCCACGTTATTTAATAATCTCACACAATATTTCAATATCCTGTAAAGCTACTTCCTTCTAAAATTCATAGCATAAACTTGCTTCCCTCCTCCTCCTCATCTGCTAAATATCTCCCTTTTCCCCTTTTTTTCTTTCAGTTGCATAAAGTAAGGGTTTTTTAATCCATGCTGGCTGGTGCTTAAAAGTGGGATCTTCTGTTATCAGTATGTCTCTAGCAACCTGTGAAAGTTCATTAGCACATTTGCTGGCAATAATCCAGATAATGTATATTTGTTCAAAATCTCAAAAATAATTTTATTATGAGAAAATGCAAGCTCATTTTCCATTGTGAAGTTAGACAGAAAACAAATGTCCTATACAGCATGATGCAATTTATATTTTTCATTAGAGACTTCTAAACAGCATCTGAAATTTGAAAGCAATTACACCAGTTATCCAGACGTGATTTTTCAATCATTTTGTTTTTTTTTTTATTTTAAAAAATTTCTTCAGCAGCTCTTATTCAGTGATACTTCTCATAACTGTCATGCTGGCACAGCATTCCCTTCTCTTCATTAGTCATTCAGCTCATGGAGCTTAATTGGACAAGGCTAGAGCGAATTTGACAAACATCACAGCAGCAGAAAAAGCAATCACTCTTTCAAGATGAAAATTTGTTTGATGTCTTACTGTGTAACTCATTTACTCTCCTTGGGCATCATGTGACCTGAATGTTAATCAGCCATTGATTGGCTTCTCTCCGTGGACAGTCACGTGGCAGGAATATTAATGGACTGGGACCGGTAGCGGCACTGGTAGGCAACCTTTGGATTGGCTGCCAGGTTAAGATAGGGAGATAAGTGGGTGCTTGATGAACACTTGACAGAACTTCACAGAAAATTAAGGCCCTAAAATAGCATGAGAAAGTCTTGTCAAATCAAGCATGATTATCATTGAATGCTTAAGGAATTCATCATCTGCATGAAATTGATACACTTCAGTACCAGCAGGCCCTGCAGTCAGCAGGGACTCATCAGACTTTTATTTATATGTGTTCACCAAATCACATTAATTCTGAGAGCTAAAACATGCTAAGGATGAAGGTTATTTTCTGTTCAATCTAATTTATCTATGACAATAATCATCACTAATAATATGTCAAATTAGATTGCAGTCATTTTATGCATGCATGCTGATTTGGAAAACAGTGTTAAACCATCCCATAGTAATTAACAATTGCTAAAGGTGTGCAGGGCCTAAAGTCAGCCTATCTAGATAGAAAATTATATTTTATAGAAGGGATTTATAGATATGTATCCTTATCTGACTCTGAATATAAATTAAAGCCTGTAAAAGTAGATGTAAATTTTTATTAAACAATTAGGGTTAATAATCTTTGAAGGAGGTGTGTCCCTCTCAACAAATTATTTTGGGCTAGATTCTGCTACTCTAGAAATGAAAAGGAGTTATACCTTTGCTTCGTTAGAATGAATGGTTCTTTGTTCTTCGTATTTTCCTTTTTTTTTCTTTTTCTGTGGGTTAACTTTCTAAATATTTACTAACAGCTTCTAGCTTTTAGTACAGATTTAGCAAGGTTTTGCAAGTACTTATACACAAGTCTATTCACTGTACAAGCATTAACAGCAGCAGTTGTACTGTAATTACATGTATTATAACAATGCACATTCCACAACATCTGCCAGTGTTATTAATTTAATACATTCTGATCTTGATGTGATACTGGTGGGTGGGGGTTGGTGGTGGTGGTGTTATTGGGTTTTGCTCCCATTTTTTTCTTTTAGATGAAAGCAAGATCAGAAATTGTGCAGATTAACCCACCCAGAATCTCCTATTCTTAAGGAATCATTAAAGCAAAAATTGCTTCTGCTGAAATGCTGTTAATGGTGCTTTTTTTCACTGTAGGTATTTCATGGTACTGATTGCTTTAATAATACTTTTACAGTCTCTTGACTTATTAAGTATTACTGTATTGCAAAATACTTCATTTAAAAGTGTCTGCTTGGTAATGAAGTTTTAAGGGAGCACTTATATCCTTTTTGGCTGTTTTTTGCACGCACACGTACACATACACACACAAAAGCATGCTTTGGCTTACAGAATTACATTTTAAAAATAAGAGGAAAATAATCTGTTGTTTCTTATTTTCCCTACTCTAATCTCTCGTGATCCTGGTACTGCCTCTCTCTCTCTTTGGAGACCCTCTTTATTGATTAAATGAATCTGCTCGAAAGGCTGGTTCCCAGGCTCTTTGATCTAATCCGATCTGATCTTATCCGATCACTTCAGCAGGACATTGGGGAATTAACAATAAGCAGCTTTACCACAAGTGTTTAATAACTCAACACAATCTCCTTATGGCTCCGAGCTGCTCATGTTCTCATCCAGTCAACGGCTCGCGGTGTAACAGATTGGACATCCCTCTGAACCTGAGGAATTTTCATGCACTGTGAAACTAATCGCTTCAAGTTCCTTCATAAATCACACAAAGCAGATTTCAGCATCTTAGCAAATTGAAAAAAAAAAGGGAAAAAAGGAATGGGGGGAGGAATTCATCCACTGAGCTAAGGACTTGGAAGGGGCACGAGGAGGGGAGGAGGTATAATCTAAATTCTGTCATCTTATTTAATGTGCTTCTCAGCTGCTTAACTTTCACAAGCATAAAATAATTCAGGCAGACTGAAGCTTTACAACCCTTCAAGCCCACATTGACCTTATTTTTTTCCCCATGATAGAAAACATGTGGTTGCTGTAGCAGTTGCATTACTTTGTCCCTGTAAAAATCCCTGAGTTTGCTCTTGGCATGAAATTAGGCAGGTAGCAACATCACACAGACTGGCATGGTATTTTAACTTCCCATTGCAGGTGGCTACTAACAGTGAATGGATGAGCAGATGGGATGCCTTGATGCTGACAGGAGAATCAAGGTTACTTTTTTGAAATTCAAGAGCAATAGCATCTCCAAAATGGATCCTGTGTGAGATTTGTTTAGCCCTTACACCTTTTCATGTTACAGTCCTCCAGACAAATCGAGTTTTACTTCTACCTTCCATGTACCAAAAGGACAATCACATAGCCATTAACATTTGGGCTAACTCTAAACAGAAGAAGCTGAGTTGGAAGAGACCCACAAGGATCATTGAGTCCAGCTCCTGGCCCTGCACAGCACCATCCCCAAGAGTCACATCATGTGCCTCAGAGCACTGTCCAAATGCTTGAACTCTGTCAGGCTGGTGCTGTGACCACTTCCCTGGGGAGCCTGTTCCAGTGCCCAACCACTGGAAGGTGAACAACCTTTTCCTAATATCCAGCCTAAACCTCCCCTGACACAACTTCAGGCCATTCACTCGAATCCTGTCACTGGCCACCACAGAGGAGAGATCAGTGCCTGCCCCTTCTCTTTGCCTCATGAAGAAGTTGTAACTGAGATCTCCTCTCAGTCCTCTTCTCCAGGCAGCAGACCAAGTGAGTCTTCCCCTCAAGGCCCTTCACCATCCTTGCTGCCCTCCTATGGACACTCTCTAACAGTTTAATGTCTTTCTCATATTGTGGCACCCAAAACAGCCCCCAGCACTCGAGGTGAGGCTGCCCCAGTGCAGAGCAGAGCAGGACAATCCCCTCCCTTGCCTGGCTGGCGATGCTGTGCCTGATGCACCCCAGGACAGGGTTGGCCCTCCAGGCTGCCAGGGCACTGCTGACTCATGTTCAACTTGCCAGGACCCCCAGGTCCCTTTCCATGGCACTGCTTTCCAGTGTCTCATTCCCCAGTCTGTCCCTACATCCAGGGTTGCCCCATCCCAGGTGCAGAATCCAGCACTTTCCTCTGATGACCTTCATATGGTGGGTGATGGCCCAGCCTTCTGGATTGTTGAGGTCTCTCTGCAGGGCCTCTCTGCCTTCAAGGGAGTCAACAGCTCCTCCGAGTTTTGTATCATCTGTGAACTGGCTCAATATCCCTTCCAGTCCTGTTGTGCTGGCTGTGACTGATGACTGTGTTGTCTTTCAGCATATCCAGTATTTCCAAGAATAATCTTCTCCATAACTTTAACAGGCACCGAAGTCAGACTGACAGGCCTGTAGTTTCTGGGGTCTTCCTTCTTGCCCTTCTTGAAAACTGGGACAACATTCCCCAGCTTCCAGTCAGCTGGGACCTCTCCAGATTCCCAGGACTGCTCAAACATTATTGAGAGAGGTTTTGTGATGACACCAGCTACCTCTTTGAGGACACTTGGATGAATCCCATCATGACCCATAGATCTGTAGGGATTCAGCTGAAACAGTGAAAAAGATCATTACTCAGAGATGGGAACCAGGCCTTTTAGACACATGAAGAAGTCCTTAAAAAATCTGGCAGTTTTGCTGTACAGCCAGCTCATGTGGCCAGTGCCTTTGGGATTCCATTGAGGAAGTTTAACATTTATCCAACGCCTCAAAATTAAGTTCACTAAGTCCTTTTACACAGATGTAACGACTCCTACGCAGTAAACAAAAAGCATTAACAATGCAAACATAAATATCAAATTAGATTCACCTGAAATATACGTAAACCTGATTTCAACAGTTTTGTTAGTTTTAAGGAGACATGGAAGGTGTTTCATAATTACTTTTTCTGCCAACATATTTATCAAAATATATCAAAACCTGGTTTGTAATAAAGGTGCTAAATAGTACCAATTTTAAATGTAGCTATTAATTTCATGGTTTCTTTTGAGTGCAGTTATCTACTGTCAGAAAGTTCCTTGCTGGATTTCTTAACACTTTAGCTTATTCTACAGTATGGCTATAAATGAGAATGGATGTCTAACCAAAGTATTCAGATTTTAGATCAATTAGAAATTCTAAAATTATTCTAAAATTAATGAAGCTGCAGTTCATTTTCAGCTAACATATTTGAAATTCAATTTTTAAATTCAAATATAATTATGATCTTCAAATACAATTCAATTATTCTCTTACTTGATAAAGTACCTTACTTATAAACACTACTCAAAGTATCTCCATAAAGGATTTAAGGTCAATTGCAATTCTTTTATCTGTAGTTCAATCAAGAAGCATTAAGGAAGGCTTGAAGACTGCATATGTCTAGCTGAGTTCATCTGAATCGTTCAAATTATAGCAATAAATGGAAAAATCTCCTGTAAATGGAGTCTTCTTTGATACATATGGAATTGCTTGCCTCCTATGAACAATGCTTTTTGTCTGGTTAATATCACGGGGCTACCATTTAAGGGGCCTTTAATTCTCTTTCTTGCTCAGTAGCAATCACGAGCCACCAGAGACTTCTTTACTCTGTATTCACTCAACTTTCATATTAAGCAGTGATGATGGCAAAGTTATGGACAACTTTGGTGAGAGTTATGATGTGTGGATCATTTGAAAACCAATCACAGTAATTCAAAAATATTGTGGGCTAATCGTGGATGATTTCTGGAAAAAAGTCCAAGGAAGAAACAAAACCCAGTGTACCTTCCTAAATTAATTTAGGTGGAAATATTTTCCTAGCAATGAAACAATATTTATAAAATTGATATACTACACAGATGCTCCAATAGGCAGATTATTTTGTTGCTATTTTGTTTGGAGTTCACTGGGATTTAATGTTGATTTATACCATCTACTCCTAAAAATTTTCCAGAAATGTTTCATTTGGCAACTGGATTTTTCAAAATTCAGCAATTTACAGGGCTGACTTGTGTACGTGACCATATGACCTTCTTTTCACTATCCCTCTTCATCCAAATAACCACAAAAAGGCCACTAAATTTGAGAAATAATTCTGGAAAATATTGTTGTATGACTGCCAGTTTGAGGCTTTCATGACACTGGCTTAACATTTTCTAAGAAAACAGCTTTTTCAGAACACTTTTGATTGAGGCTTTATTGTGTCACAGGAAGCACAAAAGTTAATTTTAATGAACTTCTGTTGTAATAGTCAGTATTTCTTCTCTTGCCATCGCAACTGTTGTGGTTCTTTAAAGCCTAAAGCCCAACAAGTTTGGGTAGCATACCTGTTGTACCATTTTCCCCTAAGGTGCTAGATTGTGATTCTATAGACAGCTCGATTTGTGAACCTTGTAGTGTTGTGAAACCAGAGCCTGGAAACCTGAGAAAGGCCAGCAGCTCAGCAGAAATCTTGGAGACCTCAAGAATGAAACCTTGAACTGTTGTTCACATTACTTGCACGCTTCCCTACAGAACTGAATCGCAAACCTCTTTTGCGTTTACATTTTCTATATAAAATATTTTTACTAATTAAGAAATAGTATAACTTTATGGGTTATTTTCCCATCTATGTTTTGGGTTTTGTTTTTTTATTTTTTAAAAAATTAACCAATCTATTTTACATTTCAGAAATTGAAATCTGTGTGGTCGTTTTCAGGGTTAGATTTTATTTTTCAAAAATTCCAGGTGGACAGAAATGCTGATTTTTAACACTATGTTTGTAGCGGTTTGATGCGACATGACTGCATGGTTATGTCACTTTAATGTTTTTCAGAATCATAGTAATCAGATCTTTTTTGATATTCCCATGAAGGACAATAATGGGAATGGATGCTCGCCTGTAGCTGGTTTCCCTCTTAGCTTACTGCAAATGGGATGAAGGAAGATCCAGAATTTTGCCTTAGTGTGAGAGACAAATGTTACTTGGAGCATTACACCCCAAAATTATACCGAGGTTAAAAATTTCAGTCTATGGGTAAATCTGCGTACTTAGCTGCACAAGCTGACATAAAGATAACAAACACACTCTACTCATAAAGCTGATTTATCAGCGACTGTGGAGAAAGGATAAATGTTTAGACCTTTATCATGTTCATTGCACAGTCTCTCTGTATCTAAGAGAAATATGCCACAATAAAGACCATGACTGACAGCCAGTGTTCTGAAACAAAGTAACTTTAAAGCCTATTAGTCATTATAGAAATCCTCTTTGTATAAAGTACTGTAAGAGTTGGGAAGGAAACTAAAGGTCTTCACAATTTTTACCATTTGCTGTTCCTACTTCCAAGACCAAGTGTTTTGATTGCAGTTTTATACGGGTACATTAAATATAAATAGAACCCTAACAAAACCAAAGACTGCATTTTTCATATAGGATGAAGGCTAAGAGAGAACCACAGATAGTAGATATCAGTCGTTGTTTAATGACCAGTTGAAGGCAGTTAAGATATCTAAGGACGAAAAAGGTATGAGAAATAAGTGCAGAAGTGTTAGGTATTTATCCAACTGTACTGACTTCATCCAGAAGGTTTCTGTCCTTCATCTATGGCTGCACACCAGTGTATTGCAATGGATAGGGCAAATCATGAACTGCAAAGTATGAAGCAGTGGCATGCAGTGATATTACAGCTGGAACCGAACTGATGCAGTGCCATCACTTCGTTGCAGCACAGCCTGTCAATAAGCAGGCTACCTTATGAGACACCATATTGTGCTGCGTTGGCACAACGCACCTTTGATGACACGGGTTGTCCTTGCATAGCTTACTATCTCTCCATATGAAAGTAATAGGGTATAAAACCCAATAATATTTCATGTTCTATATTAATAAAAATACATTTTTTGTAATGTAAAGTATAATGAAATCAAACTTTCTTCAAAGCAGAACACCAGGCTTCTTCGTCAATTGCTTTAATTTTAAAAATACAGCACTGGAACTGTAAGATATCTCCTCCTTTCAAGGTCACCAAATAGGCACTTTCAAAGAACATACATGGTAATTACGCAATGAGTAACTAAAACCTAAATTCAAAGAAGCAACTCTGCCCATATCAGAAAGGACTTAGTGCTGAGTATTTGAGAAAACCATGAACTATGCCACTATTTTTCAAATCTTTTTCTCCAGGCCAGGCTTGGACACCCAGAGTACTACGTTATATTAGTTTATATTTTCATTTTTATTAACTATATTCCACTGCTGACGTCAATGAGCTCTGATATTCTCAACTGAGGCATTAACCTGTCAATAAGTCCCAACTTCTTTAGTCTTTAAAAGGACAAAAGTCATGGTACTTGGGTGTTAGTCTAATGCCTGTTTAGTTATCTAAGCAAACTCCTTGGGAGTTGTAGGCCAGATCTTTTTAAAGGTGTCTAGATGCCTAACAATATGGTAGAAATAACCATATCCTACAGGGATCTTGTAGTGATGGATTTACTCTGTCCAACATGTCTACAGTTAGGGTAGTTTCCTGTGCTGTCCATATAGACAGCACAGAAAGGGAACTCTAGGTTGTCATTCCTTTCACTCTAAGGCATTTTTTTTGGCAATAATTTAGATGACTCATATTTTAAAAGTTCCAACTTCACTCCATTGTCCTTCAGATGTTCCCAGCTAAGACGCAGACACTTGCACCGTAAGCCATCTAGGGTGAGCTGTGTCTTGCTCTTGATGCTTGCTTGCATCACTGTGTAAAAGAAAATCTACTAATCATCCCACTGTGTTTACACACTCCCAAATTCTGACTCTTCACACACCAGGCAAAAATTGTTGCTACTCTGCAGTGTCCCCAGTTAGAGTACTCTAAAGTTTAAAAACTATTATAACAACATGTAAACACATTCTTGACATCAAATACTGCAAAAAAGGCTTCATTCCTTGCAGGCTGCTGCTGTTCATATGTAAAAGGGCATACTGTGTTATTAAAAAAAATGCTTCCCAAATGAAAGCCACAAATTGGAAAAGAAGACTTTAAAATAAAGTGCATACATTTTATCTGTTTTTGAAATATCGCCAGACTAAATCATTAAGTGCGGATCTTGTTGCACAAAATCTGCAGAATTCAACCACAAAGCCACCACACCAAGGCTGTTGTGCCAAACAAAACACAGCAAACTAGTTATGGTCAATAAAATCTCTAAATCAAATAAATGCTCTTCGTGCTTAGAACACTTCCTGATGTCAGGGAAAATACATATGAGTTTTCTTAGATATGGGGAAATGTGGAAATGTTCTGGCATCAATTTATTAGTTAAAAAAAAAGTCACAATTCAAGATTGAAAAACAGAAAGGCCAGGTAATCCTTTATCCAGGTTTGTAGATTTTTAGTGGGTAAGTTTGTATCCGTTGAGGTACTCACAGGATTAAGGGTTATTGTTGTAGGCCCAGAATATTCTTTTTTTCTGATGAAACTTTGAGTCAGAGATGTAAGAATTATGAGCAGCATGACTAAATAGTTTGTTTGAAGATACATTCATATGTTTGAGTGAGTGAGGTTTGGAGAGGAAGAACATAGGCGCAAACTTGAGAAAGGAATCAGGTAATCTTCATGTGCCATGACTTATATCAGAAGTACATTGCCTGTTTTCAAAAGACAAGCATTTGCTACTTCTCCAATAAAAACACATGCCACTGAGAGTGCAAGAAAACGATTTTGCAGGCATAATTCTGTGTTGGTCTGTCCCTGGCAAGCAGCAAAGCACCTACACGTGCTCACTGCTCCCTGCCCAGCAGGCCAAGGGAGACAGCACAAAGACCAAAATGAAGAAAACTCATGGGTTGAGGAAAAAACCAGTTTAATAAATAAAGGAAAGATAAAAAACAAGTGATGCAAAGGTGATCACCACCTCCCACAAGCAGACTGATGCACAGCCACTCTCTGAGCAGCAGGTATCCCAGAAAACATATAAAACCCAAACAACACGTTCTTCTGCTACACCAGCTTTATTGCTGAGCATGACAATACATGGCATGGAATATCCCTTTGGCCAGTTTGGGTCAGCTGGTCCCTTTGGCCAGTTTGGGTCAGCTGGTCTGACTGTGACCATTTCTAATTTCTTGCTTGACCTCAGCCTACTCACTGTGGAGTTAGAGAAAGAAAAGAAAAGAGAAAGCCTTTACATTGTGCAAGGACTACTTTGTAATAGACAAAAGATTGTTGTGTCATCAACAGTGTTTTAATCATAAACCCAAAAATACAGCACCATAATGCTTGCTAACAAGAAAGTTAACTCCATCCCAGCCAGACCTATACAAATTGAAGCAGTTATGTGGCATACTGTACAATGCATTCAAATGATTTCTCTCTATAATAACTGTATCCAGTTGCATTGCTTTTATCAGCAATTGTTACTATGTGTCATACAATACATCACACTCAAAAGGACTCTGGTTTTCTTCACTGTAGTGATATTAGAAAAAATTTCTTCAAAATACTGCTTTGCAATACCTAAGCCTTTATCAGTCTGGTTCAAGGGTTGCTGCCAGTTACCCAAACTGTAATGATTAAAGGACTATCTCACATTAAATACTGTATCTTGTCTTTCCTTGGTCAGCTTCAGGAGCACATTAAGACAATAACATTGTCCTAATTTGGAAAGGAAACAGATCTCAATATTCACCTCCTTGTAAAATTCCTATTCCTGGCAATCAGAAAGTTGACCTTCCTACCAAAGCAAGATGTTAAAATGGTTAACAAATTTGTTGAAAGTGGCTGGTAACAGAAAGCCTACAATTAAGATGATCTTCTTCTGAAAGCTGCCACAGTAATCAAGGTTGTCATGTCAAATCAAATTCTTGATTATCCTTGTATAATTTTATGCATCATCACAGGTCCAAAAACAAACTGATGATAAAACAATTTTGTTAAGCAAAATTAATTTTATTGGATAATTCATGCCTCTAGCCCCACCTCCCTTCCCAACCCTGACACAGAGGTGCTGTCTTTTTCTATATTGACTTAATAATTTAGAAATCACAGACTTTGTGGGGGATTATATTTTCATCTTAGGGAAGAAATAATTAAAGACTGAGTGTACTTTTAAAATTATTGTACTTGATTCTATAACCAGCCTTTTTAAACTTCTTCTTGAAGGAGCACTCTTACAGAAGCAAATAAGCTTTCACTGGCAGGAATCTGGAGGACCGGGCTTTACTAGACGAATAGTTTTCACATGCGTGGTACAAAGATCTATAA
Organism: Struthidea cinerea; assembly: GCA_013397865.1. Taxonomy (NCBI): domain Eukaryota; kingdom Metazoa; phylum Chordata; class Aves; order Passeriformes; family Corcoracidae; genus Struthidea; species Struthidea cinerea. The sequence continues at coordinate 125,505 of VZTI01000334.1, forward strand.
GCATTTCTTTAAAATCTTCAAAGAGTTAGTGACCAAAACAGACTTTTACAAGCATCTATGAAATAAAGACTACTACCCTATTTTAAGGATGAAACTGCTGACAAGCAGGGAGATCAAGCTGTTTTACTCAAGCTAAATGTAATCATACAGCAGTGATCCTTTTACCATCCTCAGGTAGATTATTATGAAAAAAGGCTGGCATAGCATTCTTGATTACGAAAGCATGAAAAAATGTAATAGCCAATCTTAGAACACCTAGTGTATTTTTCAAGAAAAGTGATGAAAATGCTTGTGAAGAATAGTATAATTTCTGCATGGTGCTGGAAAGATAACTCCCACAAGAATTTTAAAGTTTTAACTTCTTTTTGCCTTCATCTTGGAATGAAAAGTAGAAATTATGTAAACATTTATGACCTGAAAATCTGAAGAAAAAAAAAAGATTAGGATCTGGTCTGCAAAATATTCAAATTAGGCTCTATTCCTCCAGTTATCCATCCATACGTTATGTGTGTTGTCTTTGCAATGGTTTCTACTGAATGGTCATTTTGACCTGAAAATAAGGATATTTCTGAGGAAACCTGTGGTCGAGTTTCAATGAAAAATCTTCAGATTCAAAACGAAAATGGTACAGTGAGGAGGAAGAACCCTCTACTTTAATGTCAATCCAATTTTATCCATCAGAGATTTGCAATGGACATTACATTAATGGCACAATAAAAGCCACCATATTTCAACTGCACACAAGAAATTATCTTGTGTGAGCACATATTATAAAAGTTCTTCAGAGGTTAGTAAAATTCATATAGTTTTAAGCATATCTTGTACTTGCAAACCCCAAACCCAAAACCTGTTCTTTTGCAGAGTTTCTGTATTCATAAACTTAGTCCTACACATAGTTTGCAAAAGACACACAGAGCCTTTATACAAGCTAATGCAGCCTATTTAAAAAATAATTTCAAATAAATTTTGTTTTAAAATAGTTTGCGTAAGCATAAGATGTACAGTTAACTGATGAAGTAAATGAGAGAACTTCTCAAGGAAGATTCATTAGAAAAACCGAGGACCACAACTTGCTTGAATCCCTGTTTCCAAAATATTACAAACCATAATCTTCTGTAACTAGCTACTAATTCTATAAACAAGAGTCTATTTTAGATCATCCATGTCAAATGCTGATGTGCTATAATCTGTAGAAAACATCACAGCTAGAGTTAAGGACTTATCTTGCAATTACCCTTTTGAGAAAAAAAAAAAACAGAAAGCAACAAGTATTCATATTTTTACTAAAAGCCTAAATACATATTCTGTCATCTTAAGCTTGTCCTTACCTCTATTCAAATTGTACCAGAGGAAAAAAATGTGGTTTGGAAAAGTTATTTCATTTGCTGCTTTGCAAAAATCAGGAAAGGTAAAGAAATATTAGTAATTAACTTTTCCTGCAGTATATTCATGCGTTTAGTGGCTCATAAACTTCTAGACAACTAGAATTGCAGCGGAAACGCCTGCATCTGTTGTAATCTCCCTTTTGTATGTGGAGGGAAAATAATTCAAATTACTTTCACTTGGAAGAATTGCTTGCACATTTTTCTGCAAACTTCCATCACTCTGTATGAGGTGGTATTGTGATCAAATTCGTCATCTGGTCATAACCTCACCATCTCTTGGCACCATATTCTAAACTTCAAATGACTCCAATATTTTTTTTGATTCCTGAGTGAAGGGAATCATGTGTAAATCAGCCCTCTAAGGAATCCATAGCTATTGCAGAAGTTTTTTTCTCCCACTATTCCAATGCAATAACTTCCCTGCTGTTACTTTAAACATTGTAAATAATTTTAGTTCTTTTACAGTAATTGGAAACTTATGCAATTTTGTGGCTTAATATTGCATATGTAAATATAGACTAATTGAAAGTGCCAACTAATAAATATTCCTAATATAATATTCATAAACCCAGGATATTTCATACAAATATTTGGCTGCATATGAGACATCTGAATTAAATTTTGCTTTGAATTAAAATAAAAAAATCCTTCATTTTATTGAATTAAGCTTAAAATGTCATACTAGACATTGGAAAAGTGAATGAATTCACACAGAAATATTAAGACAACTATAATATCAGAAGATGCATAATCATATTTCTCTTCCTCAGCCTTATTAACAACCTATACTATAAAAATTTACCTCTGGATAAGAAACTGAAATGATTGGTGGTGGCAAAACAGAATCATATTTTTCATGCCAATGTTTCTAATTCTGTCTCTGTTTCATGGCTATCTCTTGCATTACAAGATACGTCCTCAGCTTGCCCATGGTATATTCCTGCTCACAGCTTCTAAAAGGCAGCAGGTGTGGCATGGGACCAGTAAATTTGCTAGTCAAAATAAGAATTATTTAAAAGTAGGAACATAACCTCATGAAAACATAAATCCACTGCACTCTTTTGGGTCCTGTATGCTTAGGAAGGAACGCTCTTTCATGGCAACTATCAGGCAGCTTTATCAATAAGAAGAAGAAGCCACTAACACACTAACACGTGTGCCCTATGGCTAAAGACAGCCTTTCCACCGCTGCCCACAGGTGACTGCAGGTGTCTTCTCTGCACTGACTGCCCCAGGTGACAGAGATCAGGAAGACTTTCTGCAAAAGTACTAGCTGAAACACCTGGGTGAATAAGACATTAACCAGCCAGCTGAAATGGTGAATGGGATGGTGGAGGAACTAAAACAAGTATAAAGTGGAGTCATATTTGTGTCAATAGCGTTTACTCTAAAGCAAAATGACAACTGTGACATAGCTTTATGCATTGTTTCCCTATTGTTTCTCATGTCAAAGTAGCCTGCTAATATGTTGAAGGGTGATACAGATCCTACAGTATTAACGTAATTATGAAAAAACTAAAGAGACCTGGTAGTGATCTTGAAACCACACCTGTGAACCAAGAGCATATGGTTTTATAGAAACTCTCTGTATTCTCTGAATGGGTTACAGAATTTGGTGGGTAGGTACAGTGAACCAGCTGTTGACATCTCACTGGGAGGTGCAACATGACTGGCTGAGAGTTTGCAATGGCACAATGCTTCTGGTAATACACCCACTGGTGTTCCTTCTCCATAGCCATCAAAAAAGTGGTGAAGAATGATTTCTCTTCTCTCTGAGACACTTTCAATGACTGAATTCTCTCAATTGGATCTGTTGCTGGCTCTCAGGCCACAGAAAAAATTAGACTTACATCTGTACAAACATGAGGGTTGTGTCTGTGTACAAACCTTTTTCACATCCTTCTTCCCAAATAGCCTGACTTTTTTTCTCCTTAATGCATACGGCTTTGAGATGCCAGCTATCTGCCAAAAGCTGAAGACTTGCCCAAGCTGACTTTGGCTAGCAAATTAGTCAGCATGTGTTTCTCCTATGTATGCTATTGGCTTAATTAGGTTTAATTAACAAGTGTTTATGTGTGTTGCAGAGGACAATGGCTATCTAGTGAAGGTTTATTTATTGGCAACATATGGTATTTTGGTGAATGATGGTCAGAACAACTATAATGAAGCACTTAAAAGAACTTGTTCAGTTCAGACTTGGAACAGTGAAAATGTTTTTCAGATGTCTACACAGTTCTTTTTTTCTTTGAAAATGGGCCTGGTGCTTCTTTCAGCATGTTGTGACCTAAGGAGATGGGAGGTGGGAAGAAACTGTCATAATATTACATGACTTAAGCAAAAACTTGCATGTAAAACAACAGAGGTACCCGAAAGCATAATAGTATTTTTTTAAAATAGCATCATTTTAAAGACTTACTAAAATTCCTTCTTTGTATCCTAACATGGTTATGTATGTCATAGACTTGACAGTGATAACCAAAGAAGTAGGATCTACATTACAAAAGACACAGAAATTTAGCATTAACTTTTAGTAACTTGTAAAGCAGGATACAATTAGAAATGTATACTCATGGACTCTATACAAGCACAGATATTAACACTAGTTAAAAAGATTTGCCACAAAAAAAATAGGCAAATCCCACATAATAAAAGGTGCTGGTCTAAGCAAACATGGACTTTGTAATATAATGCTTTTTAATAGGATTGGCCAGTAAAAGCACAAATTCAAAACAATAGCTTGCCATTAAAGTTAATCTTCTGATCCAAGGTCGATGCTGACAGTATTTCTGTCTGGATTTTAGCTAGGAGCTCATTGGCAGTTTAACTGCCTCTGAATAAAAATCTTTATTCTTTCATGGAATTATCTTGAATTTTGCTGGAAACAAAGCTCTTCTTTTATTACATCTTTGGATTCTTGCTTTCAGGCCTGTACTTGCAAACTAACAATGGAAAAAAGAGCCACGCCAGTTCTGGCATCCCTTTGGCATAAAGTGGCATGCAAACTGAATTTACAGGCTTCTGAGGAGGTTGCCTTATAAATGGAAATTTCCAGGAGCAAATTTTTATTCCGAATTAGCATTCTCACCACCAATCCCACCTCTAATATTACTGAAGGGACTCTACGCCATGCCCTTCCTTACCCCTCAAATAAAGAATTACAGATCTCTTGTTGGTAGGCAGATTTCATAGCTCCTCTCTCCCTGGAGGAGTCAATACTGGGAAGTTATTCTATACCCCCTCGTGTTATTGCCAGAAATGGAGGAAAGGGAATCTTTTCCCAGGAGAAGAGTCCCTCTGGTTGAGTGAATGTGGCAAAGGAAGCACTGGGGGACCCCTGTACCAAGCAATTACACGCTAATTGTTTGCCTATCCTGTAGATTTCATTATTGATTGTGTTGCCGTTACTGCTCCCTGTCTTATCTCATTGCTGTTTCCAGTAAATTGCTCTTATCTCAACCTGTGATCTTTACCTTTTGTGTCTCCAGTTTTCCTCTTCAGCATGCCACAGGGGAAAGCGGAAAAAGAGGGGGAGAGAGATCAATCGACACATGATTTCAGTGGGAACGCCATCCCTAAACCATTACAGAGACAAAAAAGATATATCAATTGTAAGGGAAAGCATGGTTCATGGTTGTAATGGGACAAATACTCAGCCAGTCTAAAGCTGAAGTGTGGAAAAATACAAGTCATGGGATCAGAAGTCCTGTGTGATTACTTCTGTGGAAGAATTTTATCAGTATATAATTAATAAAGAAATGTCACAAAACCTCTAAATCATTGATATTTTACCAAGACTGGTGGAACCAGATGGTGTTTCAGCTTCTTGTTCTAAGAAAATATTATTAAATAATTAGAGTGTGTAAAAGCTCACAAAATTAAGTTTTATAATGCTGGCAATATGCTTTCAAGAGGAAAAAGAAGGAACTATTTTTGACTAATTGAAATTATATTACTTAAATGCAGTTTGTAGGACAAAGATGATTTAAAACTATTCACAGTCCTTCAGTGCCTCAATGATTCACATGAAGTTTGCATAGTCAGGGCAAATGCAGCCCTAGTACAACCCCACAGGAATCAGTGATATTATACCTCTTACACTAGATTTGATTTCAGTATGTACTTCCTTGTTTTAACAAGCAGACCTACTGCTTGGTTCATACTGCAGTCATGAAAAATATAAACAAGCACATTAAGAAAGTTGAACAATGTTTTTTGGAGGAGAGTATTTCCATCATTACCTTTGTAACTGGATCTCCACAGTTACTGTTAGTGAAATCCTGGAGGATCTGAAGCACTAGATTCTACCCAGAAGATGTGGACATTAGACAGGATTTCTCACCAAAATTTTATGAGTAGGCTTAAAACAAAACAGATTCTCTGAAAGTTTGCTAATAATATGGTAGACAGGAACAGCTCACCAGCTCTGATACAACAGTTTGTTTGTTGGCCAGAGCCTATGTGAACAAGAAAAGTCTGATGAAATATATTCTTATTTGTGGAAGGGTAAGAAGCATCTTCGAGAAATGCTGCTGTGGTTATGAAATAGTATTTCATCAGAAGATGCAGAAATACTTGTAGAAGTTGAAAGGTAGCTAGGGTCTTTTTTAATCCACTCCAAGAATGGCAAGGTAGAATGAAATATGTATAAGAACTATACTTGAAAGCAACATTACAGCAACATTAGAGTGGAAATTCTTTTTGTCCAAAGAAGTAAAGAAGCTCCAAGTCCAGCCTCTCACTGAATGCATGATGGTGTCCCTTGTAACTTCTGAAGCACATGACTGTTTCAATTATTTATAATAGCCCAATGTACACACTGAGTGATGTCTCACAACTTAATGAATGAACAGGAAAAAAAGTTGTTCCTTCCCACCCTATAATCTGTGAACATTGTAGCACACAGACCTTATACATAAGCTGGAGAAAAGAAGTTAAAAATAAAGTATCCTCACATGAGAACAGATTTGAAATTCTGATGACTGGTGCTCAACTGAAACAGCGCTATGCTGGAAAAACAGGGAAGGAAATTCTACTCTTTCTGTCTCCCCTCTATTCCTCCAAAGCACTTAAGAGACTCTGGCTTTCCCAGATGCCTAAGGAAAAGGCTAGTGTCCTCAGCTGTGGATGTAGATGCTCCTTGTGAGAAATATATCCCCTCAATCCCAAACAGAAGCAGAGGACTGAGATAGAAATTAAGACATCAACTGTCCTGAAATTTCCCTATATCCAGGATCAGGCTGTTTTCTCTATAGGGTTCTCCATGGGCCTCTTTTCACTTTCGTTGTACCAGTAGCTGGAATGCATAACATCCAACTGTGTATTCACCAAGTGCTTAAGGCCAAGAGTTGTCAAAAGTCCCAAATCCCTCCATGAACCATGGCCTGCCTGGCCATATCCCTACACAATTCACCAAGGGATCGCACTGCAGTATGAGTAAGGCTTCAATTTCACTTGAAATGGTGGAAAGTGTAACTGAAAACTATTGGAACAATTTTTAAACTCAGAAGGCCCTTTAAATTATCCTCCTTCCTACATTCTTCAAAATCCCTGTAACTGTGGCCTTCATCTTAGCACCAAGCACTACATTGCACAGAGCCAAGATTAGCCCTGTCATAGTGAAAAATAACCATCTGGCAGTCCTGGTAGAGTGTAACAGTGTTCTACTCAGAAAAGAAACAGTGCATTTTAACTATGGACAGCTAGGCTCATATCTAATACTGTTACTGTGTTTAAAAGTAACTTTAATTGTTGTCACTTTTCCTAGGAGGGTCAATGACATTTTTCCATGAGAAAGTGTGTGGTGACAAAATTGAAGGGGTGTGTGCAATGACATTTAAATTTTGTCCTGCTATTCAAAAGTCTCCCTTCCTGGAAAAAATTACAAAAAATATCTGTATTTTTTATAGTATCTGCCAGAAATTCATTCCCAGGTGTCATCTTTCTGATTCAGAGCGGTATTTCTATTTGCCACTCCTCTTCTTAACATGTCATACAGTAAGAAAAGCACTGTTGCTGACACGACCCTGATAATATGACATATAAGCTGGGATGAAAATTATGATGTTCAGTCTCCCGCTCATTGCCAGAATGCCCTTACAATGACACCACTCAGACTAAGTGTTTACTACAGAAAGGAAGCAAAGGAGTTTGCTCTGTATGCCTTCCATGAGATATTTTCTCTAACATAAAGTGACTTTCAAAAGTTTTTATAAACAGGATGAAAATTAGGGTACTACTTTCCTTCTATGCACTGAGACAAATCAAAACTACACAAGAGAAAAAATCTCTTTAACATTCTTAAGCTAGTTCTTGTAGGCCAAACAATGCAAAAGCATTCATGTGCACATAAAAAGGAATTATGGAAAGAGTCATTTATTATATTATTCATCAGATAGTATACTATTCAAAAGATGTTTGACTGCATAGACCTTTAATTTCCAACACAGCATCTACTGCAGTAAAAGCTGGCGTTAAAAAGCAATGACTTTTAGATGGGCAGAGCTTTAGGCTCCATGCAGTAGCTGACCAACTAATGAAAAATCATCAAAAGGCAAAGTCAGAATAGACATAAGAATAACTCAGAATTTCTTTTCCTCTCCTGCTTCTTTCCCATTTTAAAATAATTGCACTCCTCCATAAAGTCTATTAAAGATAACATCCTAATTACATAGTAACTATACACTTTATGCTTTTCCACTGGATTTCACAATAATGGTTGATCTAGATGTCAACAGTGTTGTCAATTCAAGTAGAGTTTACCAAGTATTTCTTCATTACCTCTCCTCTCCTCTCCTCTCCTCTCCTCTCCTCT
>VZTI01000334.1:133929-152408 GCA_013397865.1 Struthidea cinerea
TCCCCTCCCCTCCCCTCCCTTCTTTCCATCTTACAACAAATAAAAACAGAAATTATTACTAATAAAAAGCTTTGAGCAGAAAGTAAGTTAATCCTTTTTGTATTAAAGCAGGGTTTTTTAAAAACAGTGTTTACTCATAGAAGCTGATTACTGGAAATGAGAGACAGGTAATTGTTTCTCTCAGTGGTGAACATGAATTACTACTTTGTTTCCAAAGGAGTTTCACACACCCTCTCAAAACTGAATGGCATGTAAGGTGAAATGCAAGATTGAAAAGATAGAAAAGCTCTTTGTTGATTTTAAACTTAGTTGGGAAGACAAAGAGACAACAGAACCATGGGTTGGCATCAGACATGCATGACGCAGGAACATTAGTTATGTAAACAAGGCAACCTGAAAGGATTAATAAGATAAATTATACCCTAGTTATCACCATCCAAAAATCTGAAAGAAAATATTCTATTTAAACATCAAATCACACATTCCACAAACAAGGGATAAAAGTTGACAATCTAGACAATAAAACAGATTCTTATAGGTGCTCTACTGGTTAAAAAGGAATTGAATCCATGCTCCAGGTTTTGCAGTAGCAAACATCTGCCTTATTCTCCTTACACTAACCAACAGTTTGGGCCAGAAATGTCAGGCACAAAACCTCCAAATAAGCAATTTTGCATAGTCATAAGGGTTGTGCTCCAGACCCTTCACCAGCTCCATTGCCCTTTTGTGGACACCCTCTGGCTCCTCGATGTCCCTTGTCATGAGGGGCCCAGAACTGAACGCAGAATTCAAGGTGTGGCCTCACCAGCGTGGAGTGCAGGGGGGTGAACCTGTACCTAGTGCTGATGGCCACATTATGTCAGATGCAGCTAGGAACCTCATATCATTGGCCTCAGCCCATGGATCTATTCTATCCTAGAGCCTTCCTTCCTCCAGCAGATCAACACTTCTGCCTTGGTCACTTCTTGGTGTCACCCGCAAACTGAATGAGAGGCCACTTCATCACCTTGGTCAGTAGTTCCAATCTGACAGATCTACCACAAGAAACCAAGGCTGATTTTTTGCCAGCCATGTGCCTGAGTACATACTGCTCTTAAATATTCCCCAGCACTACGAGAAATTAATCATTTATTTTTTATTTTGATGATAGACATGAAATTTTCCTGTTGTATTTCTACTTTTTGAGGCCTGCCTACACAGTCTCCAGTTTGTCTTTTGGACTTACCCGCCCTCTCTGCACAAATCCTTCTAAGTCTTCTTAAGAGGTGTTTCCACCTAACAGGCAAGGCCTACAGGCACGTGCCTCACCTTGCCCATTCAGCCACCAACTGTCTATGGATTTTGGGAATGCTTCTTATTTTTCATAGCCTTCTTTCTTGGCAGCCACGGCTTTCAAATTTTCACAGAGATCTGCCCCCCAGGGAACTGGGAAGCGTGCTTGTGATCAAAGTGAAAAACCGGGCACTTTGCTTTGTTGAATGTGATATCACTGGCCTTGGCCGTCCAGATCCTCTGCAGAGCCTTCTGGCCCTCTGGCAGATCAACACTCTCCTCCCATTTGGTGTCATCTGCAAATTGACTGAGGGTGCCCTTGATCCCCTAGTTCAGGTCATCAATAACAATATTAAACAGAACTGGCTTCAACGCTGAGCCCTGGGGAGCCCCACTAGTGACCGGCTGCCAGCTGGATGTAACTCCACTCACTAACACTCCGGGCCCAGCCGTCCATCCAGTTCTCATCCAGCAAAAGGTGCACTCATCCAAGACATGGGATGCCTGTTCTCCAGGAGAATACCGTGGAACACAGGATCGAAGGCTTTACTGAAGTCCAGGTAGACTACATCCAGAGCTTTTCCCTCATTTACTAGGCAGGAATACAGCATGTTACAAAAGAAACATGGTGTGCTTTCTCAGAAATACCTTACTTTACTCTTTTGTTGCATTTTAATGCTTCCGTCCTTTCATAATAAGAAGAAAAAAACAAAGAAAAGAGAAACTTTTTCTTTCAAGTTTAAAGCAATCTTTTCAACTGGATCTTTTCAACAGGAAACCTTGAACAATGGCAAAAAACTCTTCAAGAATACATGGAAGATATAGAAGTAACCTATGTTTCCAACCAAAATATTTATTTCCAGAAGACTTAGCCCATGAAATGCTATAGATCTTTCAACAGTTAATGCACTTCTTGGGCTACTGCATAGCAGAAATTGCAACTTTTCTGTGCTACCAAGTTGTTCCTGGGTATTTTCTCCTATCAACATGCATCAATGGTGCTCACATACAATGAAGAGCAGATAACTCAAGGGAATATAAAAATTTTGGAAAAGTTTACCAGACCATTTTAATAAAAAAAAAATTCCATTAGGGAAAGAGGTATTTTAAAAATAATTTTTCAATTGTAAGTGCTTTCAACTTCATAATGTGCATATCTGCTGGTAGGTATAGTTGGAACATATTATAAAGAAGCAATGACATTACAAGATGCAGAACATCAATGTCTCATCAATTTGGATGCACTTGCACTTCTTAAACAAGCCATTGTGTTGGGTTTTGGTGGGTTTTTTTGTTTAAAAGTTTTTGTTTTGATTGGTTGGTTGGGGTTTTGTTTGGTTTTTTGTTTGTGGGGTTTTTCCTTCTTTTTGAATAAAGAGAGTGAAAATAGGTCATTTCTGAAAGACAAGAATGCAAATTCAAGGTAGGAGCAATAATATAGCAGGAAACACAATCAAGATTGTTGGATACTGAAAGCTGTGACCATTTGTTGACCCATCTACTAATTCCAGTTGACACTACTATAAAAAGTCTCGGTCCTTAGGAAATATCATATGTGATTTACAGAGGGGGTTTTTCTGCCCACTAAAAAGAATCAGACTTTCTTAGGGACAGACTAGGTCTTTGCTTTTCCTCAGTACACTGCACTTCAGATGTTAGAATCTAGATGAAGAAGGAAACCTGGTAGATGCTCAAAAGAGCATCTGGTAGATAGAGTATTGTAGAAGTGAAAGATAATTTAGTCTGACTTCTACCAGCAACTCACAGCCACTGGGTTTTCGTTCTTATTTAAGAAAGGCTTATTAATTCTCACTAAGATACATCACAGGTCTGAGAAACCTGAGTCAAGATTTATAAAATGGATAATATAAAAAAAAACAAACCAAAAATCCAGAAGTTACTTTTCTAAATAATGTAGGACCTGAACTACAGCATGAAGATAATCACATTAAATGAGTTTTATTATTTCAAACATACATATAAACATGTAGAAATGCCTGTGATTTGCTGTTTATGAGAAAGATCAACATATATTTGATTTAAAATGTAGATTGATTGATTTTTTCATACTTTCCATAGTTTTTATCACTTAAGTATAGATAAAACAGAGCTTTTTAGTATCCATAAACCAAACCACACACTCTCTAGAGAAATGTCTGCTTATATTCCCCAAACTGCTATGACTTCCAGCAAAAGATTGTTTTAAAGTTGTTTTTGGCTAAAGATTAGGAGAAACTCCACCAGAAAGAAGACATGGCTTTCGACCACACATTATCAATGTAGCCTGTGGTGGCTAACATGAAATCTGTTTGTCTGCGGATGTGGCTCCTTCCCTTTGGAGTTACTGCAGCTCTATTAGATCTAGATGTATAAGAGCACAAAGCTGTGATTCATGTTGCTTGGAGTTCTTTCTTCTCATGTTAGCTCAGTTGCTAAATCTCTGGGTACACCAAATGCCTCTTACTATTTTTTCAGTTGCACCTCTTTTCTGACTAAAATCTTAATATTTGACAAAAACAAGTAAAAGGTATCTTTGTGGTCACATCTGACTACACACCCCAAATTATTCATGAAGTAGATGCAATTGGGGCAGTACAGAGGAACCTGCACAGAACTGTTCCACGTAAAAAACACTGTTATGCAGTTACCAGGTGAAAGTATCTGATAATAGCACCCCCCTTGACACAAGGAGAACGGAACAACTGGCAGTGTTCCTTTAAGAGGAATGTCGACAACACTCTTCTGAAAAAGCAAGCTTCTCCTCTTGATGTACCTATTGGCTATCTCTATATTTTGTGGAGAGCTAAGACAGTGTTCCCAATGGCTGCTGTTGGTCCTCTCTCATAATATGCCAATATGCTGGCATATTGTCCTAGTTTGGACAAATTTGGAGGAGAATATCCTCTGATAGAAGTCAGGTTGCAACCACCCCTCCCCACCAGGTTCGGGAAAAAAAAAATTCCTCAAAGGAAAGAGATAACAAGCTATTTATTTAACAAACACACAGGAGGGGAATAATAATGCTAAATAATGAGATCTCTCTCTCTGTGGAGAGAAAACCTGAGAAGATTTCAGAGGTCCTCCGTAGGTGTGGTCTCTCTCCTCCTCAGAGCTGGTCGGCGAGGGGCCACCCCCCCGGGCCTCCGGGAAAATTCTCCTGATGTGTTCAGATGTTGTTGAAACAGTCCAGAAGAGAAGAAAAGAACAAAAAAATCCCAAAAATCCTAGGAAAACGAAATTCAACCCTCCGTCTCTCTCTGGGAAAAAGAGCCGAAGGAAAAAAAAAAAAACCAAGGATACCGCCGAAACAGAGGAGCGTATCTCCGTGTCCTTGAAACAACTGCTTTGAAACGTTTTTTTGTTTTCTGTCCTTCTCAGGCTCAGTTTAAAGACACAGAAAAGACTGGTGGGCATAGGGTAGCGATAGGGGATACACATTATAAAGTCACTCCAAGACACATATAATCCTGTTGTGCTAGTGCCATTTTAGCAGTTTGCATTGATCAATAAAATATGGTTGCTATTCCTTATTTCAGCAGTTGTAAATGATAAATTAAAAATTCAACTAAATGAAAAATTCAATGTTTTGACAGTTGCTTTTTTCCAGTGGAGGTCTGAGTGTGCTCTTTGAAAATTATTTTAATATGACATTAGCACCCAATCATATTTCTTCAGTTCTTCAAGGTTGTTTTGTGGTTATTACAGCAAGTTCCCCATTGCAATGGGTTGAACTACTTCACCCTTACTCCAGAAGGGAAGTCAGTGTACTGCAAAATTACAAGCAATCACAGAATATTTCTTCCTTTCAGAAGCACTTCACGTACCAGTTTCCACCAAAATACTCAGCACATGATTGGTAACAAGCTCTAAATGAGATAGCATGGACACTGAAAGTGGCCTAGCTGTGACCACTAATTGCAAAGCAGGTTAGTGCCTCTTTACTGTATTTTGGCATGCTTCCAATTCTATCTTAAACTTTTTCCACAACTGATATGAGCATAGACCCAAATATTTTGAAAAAGAATCTTAAATAGGGTTTGTGAAGAACAGTTTGGTCACAGGAATATTTGTTTCTGCCCCTTGAAAGCACATCTTTGATGACATGAAAGAAAAATATAAATATCTTCCTACAAAAATCACACAGTAATCAAGTAATTGAAGCTAAAACATAGGCATTTTGCAAAATACTCCAAAGCAGTTATTAAAAAAGTACTTTAAAGAAGTACTCAGGGTTTTTTAGCCAACATTTTTATTGTATTCTAGCTGAAAGATATAAAGCCCTAAAATGAAATTCTATGAGGTTTCTTTAAGCAGAAAAAGAAAAACCAGAAGGTATAAACTCTAACCTTGTTATTGTGACTGCTTCCCTCTAATAACCTTCAACACCTATGGAACCCCGATACTTAATTTACAAACTACAGATTTCTTCCTTTTGAACCAAAAGGAGAGGTCTTTTAGCAGCGAGCTGTAGCTGGATCTTTAATTTCTTATTGAACTGGAAAGAATCACTAGACACATAACCAGCCCTATCCTCAGTGACAGAACCCCCTTAGTCCTTCAGATACCCATGGATAAAAGCTTGGGTTTACAAATATCAGAGAAATGAGTGGGCCCAACCTACTTGCAACAAAATAATAACTCCACTTTACTAAATTCTTTTTCTTAAAATACCACTGACACATGAATATTCAGCAGATTTATGTAAAAGATTAGTTTTAAATGGGAACACAACAACAGACACTTTGATCTAGACTGACTAAAACAAGATTTTGAATTAGAATATTTTTAATATAATGAAAAATGTTATTTGACTAATTTATTCTCTGCTTCACAGAAACATTCTGACTTCCCTTAAAAGTAAATGGGATAAACACCAAACCTAACTTTTTTTTCCAATCTGGAATTACAAGACTGGATGAAACAGGGTTTCATACTTGTGGCTGTTTTTACCCTGAAACCTGAGGGTGTTACTTGGTATGTTAAAAAAAAAAAAAGCCAACCAGTGATTATTTTGTGGGACCAAACCAACACCACTATACACACAAAGTGGTGCAGTAATATCTGAACTGATTGGCTCCAGTGCTCTTTCATAAAACCCGAGGACTACATCACAGTAGAAGCTTTTGGATTCCCCTAGTGAACCACTGACTCTTTCATTTTGTTATGCAGCAGCTGAAGAGCAAGATTAACTTCTGAGTATGTCCTGCCATGATTTTCTGCAGGCTTGAAAGACACATCTTTTCCCCCTCTCACCAGTAAGTAGGCAGCAGGGGTAATTCAAATGGGAAAAGAGAGAATGGTGTGTGGAAAAGAGTATTATGTATTCTAAAAACAGTCTTGGAGAGTTTCAAATTAAAATAGAAAATACAGACATATCACCATCCTATACAAGCTCCAACATGTCATTCTTCACTATACAAAAATGTCAGCCTGGTACTGAGTACAGCTTTGCTCTGGGTGACCAGACCCAGAGTGAAGCACACATAAGATATCTACATGTTCTCACAGTTTACCCTGTGTACATAGGCAAAAGGTACGTCTATTCTCATGCTCTCCTTTAACCAGACTCAAGAATGAAGATAAGTTCACAGCTTGCTTGCTTCCTATCTATAAATGTAAAACATCATGTCAGACTCCCATCTAATAAGCTAAGGGACAAAGTATCTATATCAACTAGAAAACCCTTTTCACCAAAACACAACCAAAATCTTTTTATAATTTCTTTTATTCTGCATAAATTGATCACAAATCCCAGCAGCTTTGCATCTCCATACTCATGAAGCATATTTTTATTAGTGATGTAATTTTTTGTGTGAATGTATGTGAGTGTGCAGACTTGTGTATATAGAGGAAGAGAAAAAGTGGAACAACAGAGTCTCATATTTAAAAACATAGGTCTTAGAACCCACCTGAGTGAGTCATACAGCCCCAGAAACGGACAGAGTGACTTGTAAGGAAAAAATTCACAAAACGTCTAAAGCACAACATTGAATCAGTTAATATGGTGTTACTTTTACATTTTCATTTGCATTTAATAAAATCAGATTGTTTAATAAAAGGACGAAATATATTTTGCCCTGCTTTTGTGTAAAACTTTGGAAAAACAAAAAGAACAGGAACTCAATCTGCAAGAAGAATGTTCCACTATTTTCTTACCATATGATAAAAAGATAAGGTCTTTTGGACTCTTAATTACAGAATTATCTTCAGAAGCTTTTTTCATCCTAAAATATTTATGATTTAATTTAAATTATTCTCCATGTATTTATTTTGTGGTAAAATCTATATTAATATGTCTGTTTTCACAGATATACACATTTGCAAACAGATGATCTAAATGAAGGTGATATTCCTTTGGGCAGGCTGTTTGCATTTTTCAATGTCACGTCAATACTTTCAGTGCATGTTAACACTATTTTTCAGGTGCCAGTAGCAGTTCGCCATTTATACCGAGGAACAGAAGATCTAAAATGCTGAAAGCAGAAGACAGCAGCATTCCCTGGCATCTGATGCTCTTAAAAGGGACACTTTTAACCAGAGCGTATGCATTTTGAATAATCATTTGGAATGAGAAAAGGAAGAAAAAAAAGTGAGGTTACTTTGGTTTGACTTCAATGAATCATGGCATAAACTGAAAGTTTAACACTTCCGGATCAGGTCCTCTTCACAACCCTTCATGTTCACTGAATGCCTTGCCTGGGAATTAAACAGATCAGTTCTTATATCATGCTGTTGTATATGTACATGTTTACGTTTACATGGATGTAATCACTTGTATGTGTGTGTGTATATATATATACACACATATATATGCATAAACAACTTTCTGATTTACCAAGGAACAGTAAATTGTTTTTTCAAAACAATCAAGAAACAAAATTATACCCTGTATCATACAATATTTTGTGTTTTATCCATAATTTTGTATATAACACACTTAGTGATCTAAACAGTACCTGTGAGTTTCCCTTCTTGCTCATCTGATGCAAGAGAAAGCTGGGAAAAACATTTATACATTTTACTATTATTTCGTATGTTCAGGACACTTATAAAATTTACTTTTCCAGAAGATTTGGGAGAACATTAATATTCACTTTTTCATTCAAGTAACACACATACATCTTATTCATAAATGAGCAATTAATAGTCACATACTAGATAGAAGATGGAGTTTAATCAGAGGCTTAAGGCAGTAAAATCTGCCTTCTATAGAGGAAAAATCTTCCTGGGTTGGGCCAGATGCTAGTAGGCCAGTTTTCTGTAATAATCTCCCACTCATTAAGAAAATATCTAACTAGGACCAAGATAGGTAATAATTCCTCAAACATTTTCAATGAAAAAAAAAAAAATCCAACAAAGCAAATGTCTAAAGCAGCACTTAAAGATAAATTAAACTCTATTTTCCACTCTCTCATGCTTTTCAAATACTTATTTTGCCAATAAATATTTTCTTCATTTTTACTGGAGATTTACTGTAGATGTCTTGCAACGATATAAAAAATGTTCAGGGCACTATCAATATAATCAGCTGTTTGACTGGAAGATTTCTATTTTTAAAGTTCTCCTACATTCCTATTAGAAGTTAAAAACTCTGTGGAATAAAAAAATCCAAACCACTGAATAAGAAACCAAACCAAAGCAAACCAAAACCCCAAAAAACCCTAAACAAAAGTAAGTGACAGAAGGATCACTTGAGAAAGAATTATTTTTTTCTGAACTCAAGAGCTGCTTATAAAGCTTTTCTAGTTGTCTTGGTTTGAAAGACAGGCGTCTGCTAAGGAATGCAGAAGCCTCCCTCTGAATGGAAAATGTAACCCCCCCTTCCCTCTGAATTACTATAATTTTTAAATTAAGGGACTTTCAGGCAAAGATATGAGGGATAGGAATAACAGTTCTTTACTAATATATATATATGTATAACAAGTCAAAGGAACAGCAATACCTATGGCAGTGACAGCGAACAGCACCACAAACCCAGTGCCGGCCTCTCTCGGCTGTCGGGCCCTTTCCCCGTGGGTGCAGTTCCGCTCACAGCCGGCAGGGGCGCTGGCGGCTCCCGGTGAGCGGGGCGGGTGCGATGGTTCCCCCGCGGCTGCAGGGGGCGCTCCGGAGCGGGCTCGGGGAGCAGGCGGTGATGGCGGCTCGGCCGAGCCGGGAAGGGATGGAACAAAGGCTGCACAAACCCCCTGGGCAGCTGATCCCGGTGCCCGGCCGGACCCTCGGGAACAGCAGGCTGGGACAGCAGAGATGAGCACAAAAAATCCTGGGTGGTAGGAGAGATGCACCAAACTCCGGAGCTGCAGCGGGAACCCCAGGACGTCTGGGCAGGAACCCTTTTTCCCAGTCCAAATCTTGGGAATCTCTGCCCTACACAAGAAAACCCCAGGTAAAAGAGAGTAGCCAGCTGGACCCCTCCCCTGAACTGTGGCCAGGTCTTTTGTCTAAGTATCCAGTCATTACTGTCTCCTAGCAACAGGTATGGGGAAAATTCTTTAAGAGAAAAAAAAGCCAAAAGGAGAATTCCTAAAAGCCCAACACTAGTACTGTATTCCAGATAGAGTCTATTCCAGCACTTCTTTGTGCAAGTAAGTA
The DNA here is from genome assembly GCA_013397865.1 of Struthidea cinerea. NCBI lineage: Eukaryota > Metazoa > Chordata > Aves > Passeriformes > Corcoracidae > Struthidea > Struthidea cinerea. The sequence goes on from VZTI01000334.1 coordinate 143,794, forward strand.
AACCAGTCCCACATGTTCTTCATAGGCAAAAGAAGAAGATACTAATGCAGAGCAGCAAAATTATGAAAGACCTTAAAATAAGAAAGAGTGGGCAAAGAGGGACAAATCTTCCCTACCGTGAAATTCTACATCCAGAAATATTTCCATGATTGCCCAGGTTTCTTGAAAAGAAAGCTTTGCTTGACAGTTAGGGTAACATAGGTGATTCTGAATGGTTGATTTTCTCTCTGGGAAAAAGGAAAAATATATCTTAGGGCATTCAGTATAGTTTGCTAAACATATCAGATACCTAGGATTTAATCCTGCCTCATCTGAAGCGAATGGGACCACTTGAATGCATAGAACGCTAGAGTTAACCCTGTACCTCATTCATTGAGAGTCTCTCATGCTTTTATGACTGAGGGGATGGGGACACACATCCACTTGACTTATGCTATTAAACAAGGTAGGATAATGTGTGAGGCAGAGAAAAGGAGATGAGGTTTATGTCCTACACTCAAGGGAAACCATTAGAAGATGACCATCCTGGTGCAATACTCCGTAAATGACCTGTTGCACTTCATGGACCTTCTGTGAGGTGTCCTACAACTTGGGATAGAAGTAAATTGGGATAGAAGTAAACATGCTTCTCTTTCCTATTGTTTTCAAACACAGGGGCAAAATATGCCAGGCTTTGTTGAGCAATTTGCTTGTGGGGAGTTTTGCTCAATTGTGAATTCAGAAGTTGTCTTGTGGTTTGGCTGGCTAGTTCAGAGAGAAACAACAAATACTCAAAACTTATTTAAAGACATGTGGGACCTTTTCTGCACCATCTGACCAGTTCAGCAGGAGCCCTATGTGAACCACTTAAAGAAAAATCCTTTAGAACACAGTCTTTTCTCTTCCCATACTATCGCAGACTAAGACAGACCTAAAGTTCAACAATCATCTGTGATTTTTTTTTCTCCTTGTATTTATTTGCTGTATTTTTCCCGCCAATGAAACTGATAGTTTAATGAAAGAAAGTATACAACCCTCTAGTTCAAACTAGGTGTGATTTCAAAATAAAAAATCTGCTTATTTAAATGGAGACTTGAGATAGGCATTCAGGTGTCGATATACATTCAGACACATCAGAATTTATAAGAAACACAGGCAAAATTAAGCTACTAATAAAATCATGTAAATAAAACCAAAAGGGACAAAGCCTTACCACATTAGTTAAATGAATTAAATAGCTCTGCTCTTTTAGAGGAGTTGCGTTGAAGTAACTGCTCTTCACTGCAGGTAGTACATTTCTCTTGAAAATTAAATGCCATATTCTGAATTGATCTGCAACACTGTAGAATTTGTCAAGCAAAATACATGTAGGAAATATCCCTAAATGTTTACCCACATCTTTCTTTTGTTAGAGAAATGTTTCTCAGCTTTGTTGAACTAAAGAAAAATATAGAGGAAAAAGAAAGGAGGAGAAAAGAGGAAGAGGAAGAGGAAGAGGACAGGACAGGACAGGACAGGACAGGACAGGAGGTATTTCACTTGCAGTTGTGAAAAGAACTGATAAAAGTGGTCTTGTATTGTTCCACCTTCAAAGCTAATCATGTAGCTCTTTCATTTAAGTGAAACACCTTAATCAAAAACAAAATATGGGCAATATAAGAATATTTACTTCAATGTATAATAATGCTAAATCGTGCATGTGCACCTCTTTTCCTGTACGCCTTGTGCTGCTTACTCTCTGCTTTTTGGGGTTTACATGGGTGAGATTTGCAAACTATTTTATTGCAGAATTAATGAAGATACAATGGTTTCACTTATGAGATTCAGTCTGTTCCCAAAGTACAATCTACTGCCAGCTTTAGGGCATAGACATTCTCCTGAGCTATGCCCTACAGTCATGCTGCATCAAGATTTTCTTCTGCATGGATGCTACTTAACTCGGACAGCTGAGCACCTGAGCATGCATAAGCACATTAACAGTAAAACTACAGCAGAAAACATGAGAGGCTGGGTAGAAAATGTTTTGCTACCAACTATTGAATTTATAATAGTAAATTATGAATATGCGCATACTTTTCTTTGCTTTTGAGCTCAGGTGCATAGATGGAAAATCATTCTTGTGCAAAAGACACACCCAAACACAACCAAACAACAACAAAAAACCAACTGAGACCCAACACAACAAAACATAACCCCTCCCTGCCCCCACCATCCCCTCCACACCAAAGTAGTGTTCAACATCCCAACTATACTGTACTTATTAGCTCTCTTGTTTTCACAAAAGATATCCTTTCAGTGACTTTGGCTGCTCTCTTCTCAACAAGCAGTATTATTACCAACTCTTCATCATGCTTTCTTACTGCTAAATATTCAGATATTTGGACTACTAACCATGGTTACTCTACTGTCTGTGTAATCATGATGTGGTTTTCTGCAGTAGAAGGCATACCGGTATTTTAGAGGCAGTAATATATAAATGGAATTAAACAGCATGGATCTATTTTTCCTTTCCTTACCAATTTTCTGCTGGGTGATGCCAATGATTATGAGCATATTCTGAGTGTATCAGAATAGATGGACATCGATGGACAGACCATAGATGGACAGGCAAGACATGCCTTTTTGATTGGATGCTTCATGTGGACATTCACTTCAGGACTGAGTAGATGATACATATTAGCGACAATTCTATGTGTATGTCAAATGGTGGAATTTATCACTTCATATTTTGTAAAATGGATATACTCTATTAATAATCACAGTTATCATTACATGTTAGCCTCTCAGGATATGAACTGAGACACCTGCATTGAATGTAGTGGAAGGGCAGTGTAAGTAGAAAAACAGAGAGGTGGACAGTGCTGGATGACTTAGATAGTTAATTATTTTCTTTTTATACTGTGAGTAACTGTTACTGTTTACCTTCTTGCCTGAAGTTCAATGGTGTTTTACTAACGAAATTTCCACATTTGTTAAGAATTGCATCATGCCAGTACTGAAATGTTCAGTCCCTGTTTAATTCCTCTCCCCATTTCTCCTTCTCATCACTATCCTCGTGCAGCAACTTCTTTCACATAATTCCTCCACTTCTCATTGGGTCCTAAAAGACATACTTGTTAATTCCATTCCCACAAGAATACGGGAGCCCAGAGCTTTTAGGGCATGGGGAAAGCTGGAAGCAGACTTAATGCCTTTTTGCCATCAGTGCTGGAAGAGCATCTCCACAGATGTTGCAGCCATAGCACGCCAGCACATTACAGCATCCACATTATGAAGAGACAGCAGGACAGGACAATTTGCTCTCATCTACACTCTACCAGACTGACATCTGAGGTCTGGAGTAGTAGGTTGGTGTAAGAGTAGCTCATATAATGTTTAAAACCTCAGTAGGCAAGAACTTCTTCTGAAGGACTGGGAGGCAGAAGTATTACAGGAAACAGCTGCCAAACTCTAGCCAACTTTCAGTTGAATCTGCTCCCTATTGGCTGACAGGGAGCCATGGCTCCACACACAATATTTCTGTATCACATCTGTACTTTACAGATTCCTAAAGGCTGCTGCTTTCATACATGGAGAACAGATACTAGGATAAAGGATAGGGCTTCATGTACCTTAGCAGCAGCAAGCAAGTTGCTGTTCCTAATCCTGAAATGCTAGTGCACTTGGAGCCATCTCTCCCTCTCAGACAATCCCTTTCTTTGCACAGTGAAACTTCCTTCAGCCATTTCAACAAATGTTTGGAAAGCATCATTTCCACAAGACTATTTGTCTCAATGCTATTTCCCCTGTGGTTGAAGTCTAAGGGTCTTTGGTAATCGGTAGACTTTTTCCAATGTTATTGACAGCTTAGGGGAGAAAACCTTCTATTAATCATGTCAAAAGACTATATATATATATGGAACCAAAATGGGATGGAAAAGTTTTAGTATTTTGCCAGGCAAGGAAAAATTGTATCCCACAACTAGTCCACTGAAGTGCAACAATTAACTGTACCTTTGTGGCAACCTTCCTTTTTTAGGTAGCTTCCGAAAAGGGGGATAAAACTTCTACACTTGGATGGCGTCATTGATAAAAACACATGTGTTTTGCATACGTATGTCACACACAACCTACTATTCTGGATGCACAGCCCTGATCTGGTGAAGTCTGACACAGAGGTGTCTTTTCTCAAGTAAGTATTGTCATGGACTTCAAAGGGACTATTTCCAGGAGTAAAACTTTGTCATGTGTGTGATGACCGGATCAGGGAGCTGGTATGATCATGCGCTCTCACTTACTGTACAAAATATACACACATTGCTCCTTTAGCTGTCACCTCCTGCAGTGGAGGCCTCATTCTGCTACAGGCTGAAGTGGGATACACTGGCAAGTGGTCTTTATTAGAAACGTCATTGACACTGTCAAGCATCCTTTAGAAGGTGACATTGCACCTAGAAGGTTATCAGGCAAGAGCCATGAAGTCTACAACAATTTCTGTGTCAATATTGTAAACAGGCAATACATCTGACCTCTTTTTGGACTTAACAAAACACAGATGATTAAAGTTCTTCTGCGCCTCTTTCACCCCTCTGTCATCCATGTATACACTTTCCCCAAGCTTTGTCTTGAAGTGCTCTGCAGAAGTAGTGAAGTTGAGAAAGAGCTACTTTAATTATAAGTGCCACAGTAATGAATTCAAGTACACTCATTTATCATAAAGGGCTTCCCCATCTGTCTCTAAAGTATGCTCAAAAATGCTGTGTATTTGATAACATGAATGTTGAGAATTTAACACATTTTAGTTTTAAGCACTCCATTTTGGCTAGCTTTTTGTAAGATTGTACAACTGAGTTTTGACTAAAGGAGCAGATTGGGGGTGGGGGGGGGAGTGTGTGTGGGGAGTGTGTGTGTATGTGTGCGCGCATGCACGTGCGTGTGTGTGGTCTCTTCCTAATTTATTTGCACTTCAACCCACTGGGATCAAGCTGCAATCCCTGTAGGCAAAAGAAGATTAGGGAAAGCGACTGACTGTTTTTTCCCAGACACAGAAGGGAAAGCGACTTCTCAAGTACCGCAAGTTTTTCTGGCCACTGTACAAATTGTTCCTTAGTATGGAGAGTTTCCAAAAGACCTAATTAGCAACTCGCTACAAACATTTCTTTGCATTAGCTAATGATCCGGCTACACTTGTAAGCAAACAGTACCAACATATCTAATCAATGCAGAAAACCAACAGAATGCCTATTAAACATCTGGATGTAATTTTCTAGTTAGACTTAGAACAAAATGAAAACATATGCAGGTTTCTTTGATCTATGCCTCAACAAAGAAATTGTCGATAAAAAAACACACTGGCCAGTCAATGTGTCATTTTCATAAAGCCCAGTCATTTCTTTTCAAATGTTCCCAGTTTAATTTTTTGGTTTCCTGCAATCTCTAATTTTACCATATTGTGTGAAACCAAAAGGGTTTCTTTGGATCTGATTCTGTTTGAGGTTTTACTGCTACACGATCTGCTACTGACTTGTTTTTTTCAAATTCAACTCAGGGATTTTTTAAGGGTGAAGGAATGGGGGAAGTGAATACAGTCATGATGGTAAAATGACCTAGTGCAACTTTTTGAACATTCTTGCCTACAAGGAAAGCTACTAATTAAAAAGAAATCAAATTACAAAGAGGGTATGCAATGGCTATTAGCCAAAAGATAGCAAATAATTAGAAATGTAATTGCTTTACCCTGTTCACACCATTTGCACTTCACAAATACATGAATATTTAAAAAGTGATATTGTTTTGCATATATAATAATTATTAGTCTTTCAACTGTATAGACAGTCACTACTATACCACATGTACTGTACGATTCAGGTACTTTTTTTTTTTATTTCATCTGCACCACACTGGCATTAAAAAAAAACCAAACCAAACCCTAAAACAAGCAAAACCAGATAGAACAACCCCCATGCCCATGAACACATGCATGTTTCTTACAGCTGAAAATCCAATGATCCATCTAAAACTTTGAAAGCATAAACTCTATTGAATTGTAGAATTGCTTCCTCCATAGACTTGCTCTCACTATATAGAGAGTAGAAGTGTGGGACAAATCACACATTTGCTAAATTGTTTACCGCCCACCTGCAGCTAACTCCTAGTGATTAACATCATCAACATTTTTGTTTTATGTGCCAGTTTGTGCAAAGTTAAAAAATATTGCCTGTAAACAGTACTGTGAACAGTGAAGGAAAAAATAATAAACAGTGCATTAAACAGAACATCATACAATACATCGTTTCCCTAAGAAATGGATGCTACATCTGAAACCCTTTCAGACAGTGGTTTTTTTTTTCACTAAAAGGTTCAGCTGCTTCCAGTGTGAGTTTTCAGTACGTAGCCAGTTTAGGATTAGGCCCTTTGCTATACGAGGTAGGAAGACTACACTAAAACTCTTACAGTAAAAAACAACTGATTTCAAAGAACAGAGTCAAATGGATGACTAGGCAGAATGGTTGGAGGGGTTAATACTGAAGGAAATATTTTAATTTTAGTTTTAAAATATGAAACAGAGATTTAAAAACAATTATTTTTAATCCAGTTGGAGAATTTTGTAGGGTATATACAGCATTGTATAATGATGGAATAATGATCTGGTATAAAATGCTACGTACGCGAATACAACATGCTTAGCCATACTTTGCTGCCTTTCTGTGGTGTAAATAGTGAATATTGCCATGGAATGAGAATGTTCAGTTTCCTGGAATTAATCCAGATTTATACACATCCAACAAAAAGAATTTTTTTTATGTTCTAATGAGCCAATGATGATGCATTATAAACTAGTTAAATATCAGATCATGTTGGTTATTACTCCTGCTATGTAATGTCAGTGGCTCTCATTTGAAAAAAAGCCATCACATTTGATTCTGCTCCTGCTTGTACAGCTCTTCTATTTCAAATATAATGGATAAGATGCAAAATGCCCTTAAGTGTCTGATTCCAGAACCTAAGTAGGTTAAAAGCACTTGCTAATAAAAACCAGGAAAACAGAGCTTTTCTCTTTCTGTTAAAACATGCCTTGGACGTTTTAATGTTGACAAATACAGGTAACAAGACATTTCAGCTTTCATGTAGGTGAGCAATTAAAAAAAACCAAACCCCTTCTGTTTATGTTCCAAAACACAGTGTTGTTTTAATGTCATATCTGTCAATATCTCATTAACAACTTGTGCCAGCAGGTTAAGCAAAGTACAACGAAACTTAGGTAAGTGTTACATTATTATAGACTCCATAGCTACTAGGTACACACACAAAGTGTATAATCATAGTTTGCATTTTTATGGCACCTTTCATCTGAAGATCTAAGTACTTTAATAAGCATTAAGTAATTAAGCTTTCCATTGCTACGAACAGAGTAGAGAGTTGGCTTGTCCAAGAGAACAAGAGAAGAGCTGGGAACAGAATGCAAGATTTGTAGCTTTGCTTATGCAGGCGGAACACCAGAGAAGTTTACACTCCCATCCTGGGAACCAGTCTATCAAAGCTCACTATCAAGGGTATTTTGCCTCATCTCTTAAAAACCATTAAAAGCCCACGTATTTATTCATGTGTTCCCCAGGATGCACATATGCACCCTATGCATAAACAGAAACACACATACATATATACACCTATAGGTGCAGACACCATTACGTGTACATATACACATGTACACAGACAAGCACGGCGACACAGAGGTATCAGTGCTCACTGACAAAACTCTGCAGTCCTGGAATGAAGTCCAAACTTTTCACTGCAGAAGACTGAGACCGTTTCATTTCCTTTTGTGTTGGTTGTGTTTAAGTAAAACTGGGAATACAGAATATTCTGGGAATAATAATGGGAAGTTATCACTCTTGAATGAGTAAAGCTTTACCTTGATATTGCAGAACATCAAATTTCCTATCGTATTTTAAACACAGACTGCTTTCTTTAGGATAGAAGATGAAGCACAACCCAGTTCTAAGGAAGTAATCTGTGTCTAATAAACATTAGTGGGGAATTGTAAGAAAATGCAGACATCATCATCATCCTTACCGTGTTTAAATGATGCGATTCAACATACTAAGACCTCTTTTGAAGTAGCACACAGGTGCTAACTAACAGCACAAGTGTGTCTTAAGGCGCTGTTTTAAGTCCAAAGGTACTTCACACTTCAGTGTGGAATTCTGCTATGAATAAGGTGCTTGCTAATAGAGGATGTGTTTTGAAGTTTACTTCCCACTGCAAGCTGTGTCACCATTTGTCATCTCCTCAGCAAGCACACACTGTCTGAGGAATTTGTTTGACCCTCATCTATCTCAAGTGGGCCTATAAACCAAAATTCTTGACAGCTTTTCTCTATCAGGCCCCTCTTAAAAAGAAGCCGGTTTTCCCCAAAGGACAACTTCCGTCTGATCAGAGGGTCATTCCAACCCACACAGCAGCTGGCGTGCCCTGAGCCGCGCAAGCACGCGGGAGGGTTTATCCTTGCTTTCGGCGTTTTCCGTGGCGCACTGTCAGCAGGTGCCACGGCCCCGCCGCTGTCGCTTGGCGAACGAGTCGGGGCTGCGCGCCCGACCCGCCCGCCGCGGTGTCAGCGCGGGTCGCCGTGCCGGGCGGGCTGTGCCGGGCGGGCTGTG
>VZTI01000334.1:167734-179625 GCA_013397865.1 Struthidea cinerea
AACACTTGTATTTTTTTTCCCCCCCCCCCCCCCCCCCAATAATTCAGACCCTAGTCTTAATGTGTTTCTTCTGTTGGATGGCATGCTTATTATTCTAGTAAGGTCTAGGTTCTACTGCTGTTATAGTCTTAATTGAATGTTGATAAGGACAGAATCCTGAGTGGGAGTTTTGTTATTGACTTGCATACCGTAAACGTATTTACTTGATTTGGGGAACTTTATGCTCTAATTTTTAGAAACTGTTATTCCAGGTACTTCTCCAGCTGTGTAAGAATTCTGACTTTCTACTGCCATCCCAATCAAGTGGCTCAGTATGACAAGTACTGAAAAGATATTTGCAGAAATTCCAATGCAGCTTATGGGAGTGAGAGCAAAATAGGAAGTAGTTTTAAAATAACAACCTAAACTCAATGAAGAGTCACGGGGGCTGTTTCCTGGTAGGAGTGTAGCAGTTAAAGATATACTTTTTATGCTTTTTATGCACTTTTATCTTTCTGTTCTCTTTGTCTCCTTCTTGTTACTGTGTAATGCAGTGTTGCTCAGTTGTCCAGAGTAAATCAAGTTCTTGATGACCTTAAAGGTAATACTGCAAAGTGTGCTGGAAAATTTTGGCGACCATGCTGCTTCTAGAGCACCATAACAGCTCATTAGAGTCCAGTCAGATGAGAAGAGGGGAATTCGTTGATAGCTTATGTTTCTTCCAAAAACCTCAGCTCCCATCTTGGTTCTCCTGATACTTTGGGCTGTTCTCCTGCCGGATGGATGCCTCTTGTTGAGTTTATTTAGCTCCCTGATGTAGTGGTCACCCAAGCTGGCCCTTTCCCATTTTGTACTATAGTAATGTTTTCTGCCTGACTAGTTGTTGAGGTGTTTGGCAGGTCGCTAGATGTCTACAGTACAGTTCAAAGAAATCGTGTCCCTGGAGGCAAAGGTGGCAAAGACCTCTTCTGGATTGGAGTCAGCCTTTGATTCGCTCAGCATCTCTTGGAATCTAAATTAAAGTGGGAACTCTGTGTCCTGGAAAACAGCTTGAAAGTAAAACAAAGCTGTGTGCTCACTTCAGAGATTTAAATACTTCTGTGTGTATTTAAGGTTGGCTTAGGCTTGGAAACTAAACAATGGAACTAAAATTTAGATAAACACACCTTTTGTAGTTGTAAGTGCTTAAGCAAGATGGGCTGAAGTTAGATTAAAGGAGAAATGTGGTAACTGCCCTCTAGCCAAGTTTAAGAAGAGTCTTGACATAGTGAAGATATGTGAAAGGAGCACTTCGACATCCTGAGAACAGATTCTTTGTTGCCAGTTGGCTTTGTTTCAACGGGATTTACAGCTGTAAATGGGATGGGCAGTTGTGTACGGTGGTTCACTGAAAGTTGCACACAGCCTCTCTCTATTACAAAGCATTGAAATTAGACATCTGAAATATATCCAGTCACTTTACACTTGAATGGGATCCAAATCTGTAGTAGATATCTGGCAAGTGTAGCTGTTGTCTTGTGCATCATATGTAATTTATGTTTAAATTAATGTGACCTTTCCATAATTTTAACGAACATCTAAGAGGAATTAGATAAAAGTAGTTTAGGTACTGAATTAAAGCCCTCTAATTTCACTTTGGAAACTATTTAGCATTCTGTGGCTTTATAATTTTAAGTTTTTATTCTGTTAGTATTTCTGCTACTTTTTCCTTTCCCCACTCCCACTTACGATATGGTGGTGTTTTGGTTTTTTTCGTTGCTAAAGATTTTTCATCTCAGTCTTCTGGGATTTTAATATCATCATCTTGTGGGTGACTGATCTCACAATTAAAATGAGTAGTACAAATGTGGGGCAGAGGGAAAACTATTTATTAATGATAAATCATGCTAACCTGAAGTTTTTGCTCAAAATACAGAGGTTGTTCCTGTTGTTGAAATGAATGCTACCCATTCCTGCTTGTCAGGTTGAATATCAAGTATCTGTTGAGAATAAACCTTCCCATTCCTTCCTATTGGTGAGAGTATTAGTGATGACAGTGTCTATAATTTAAAATTATACAGTTGGAAGGCCGACTTCCGCAGTTTGTCACAGGTTGGTTAATACAGCAGTAAAGGGGAGATGGATGTGGCTACTTGTGCAAGTCTATTACTCAGGAGGCCTGTAAATTTGATTGGCTGCTGCAGTTCTTCCAGAATCATTGGATTTGAGAGCAATAGAAAGATAAGATATCCAATTACCCAAATGATTTGCAGGGTTAGCCAACGTTGTCATGGAAACGCAAGTTGGAACAAATTAAATTTTAAGCAATAAAATAATCTTAAAGCACGTCTGGGAACAAGAAAATTTGGCAGTGGCACTTACCTGAATTGAATCTTAGCTTGACATGCTGTTGTTTGACATTGATGTACTATGGGGGTCTAAACTTTTAAATGGCATGTTGCTTTTATTTTTATTTTTTTTTATTTTTATTTTGCAGCCATTGCCAAGATGGAATGTAGTGTATTAATTTTAAATAAAAGGGCATTCATAATATATGCATATCTCTGTGCTCAACCTGGATTCAATAACTCATGAACAGCAAAGTTCACAGAATGCTAGCCTTAATCATTTGAAGCTTTTGAGTGTTTAAGTTTCGAGATTTAATTATACCTCCAACATCCCCTGATCCCCTGAATTCTTAGCAACAAATTTTTGGAGGTGCTAGAGTCTTGCTATAGCGAGTACTAACAAACCATGCAGAAAGCTAAGCACAGTGAAATACTTCTTTTTCTGTAATTGCTCTGTGAATGTGTGTGTTTTCTGTTGTTTTTGAAGATCTTGATCACAAAAAGAATAAAAGCTTTGTCATTTTAGTGCACTGCTTGTTTCAAGGATTCCATTGGAAAAATTAAAATATTGAAGGGGTACTAAACTTCAGCACAAGACTAAAAGATACAGTTTCTTACTGCATTTCACAAGTCTTTGGGTATTTGAATGAGTTCTGGCTTGCAGCAGGGATTAAAAAAAATGGTCAAGCATGGCCCATAAAGAGGGCTTTTATTTACATGCCTTATAGACAGATGGAGATGAAAATTGGGCTGAGGTCAAGCCATTTGCAGCATTCTCATAGGCTTCGATTTTATTCTCATCCCCACCACAGATAATCTCAAATGATTCAGTAATGACCAAAAGTGCAACACTGACCTTTACTCCCCAGTGGATTACTGTGTTACATGCTGTAAACGGCAGGAAGTCCATTTTGTCCTTCCAGGAGGAGTTCAGTGCTGTACTTGGCTTTCTGAGTCTTCAAAGTGTAAGCGGAGGCAGAGTGCTTAAGAGTGCTCACCTGCTAAAGCTTTTGTGTTTTAACAGTGTATTCCTTTTTGTGCATTAAAGGCTGATTCTCTGATTCTTTTGCTTGAAGGGAATGAATTAGGACGTGCTTCTTTGGTATTATCAGAACTCTGGGGTTTTTTGCTTTACTTTTAATCATGTTGTTCCTAAGCTGTATTTTTCTGAACTTAATTGCAAATTTGATTTTCAAAATTGGATCACAATAATGGCGTAAATAAAAATGTAATAAATAAGAATACATAAACCCATCCTTCAGAACTTGTGATAGAGTGCTTTCAGACCTGATCTAACTTTGTGATACTGGAAGTTCAGTGCAAGAAAGAATAACAAGCTTCTGACAGAAAATAGATGTTTTTTGCTAAGCACTGCTTTGTAAAATAAAGTCTGGACAGCTTTGGGGAGTCTCAGCAATAATAATAGAGCAGCTGTTGCAGCACAAGGGGTTGTTAAAACTAATGTATTGTAAGATTTAATTTTTGCCTTAAATCACCATGGATGCTATAGCTAAAATTACTTCTGGGGTATGTATTGGTAGACACTGGTTGGAGCAAACCCAAAATTATGCCTGTTGAAACCTCTGAAGCTGAAAGGAGATTAACTAATTCTCCTCAGAGGGAGTCTGTGTTCCTCACTCAGAAGTTAAACTGCGGGTTCCCAAGCTAGGGCTTCTTGCATTAGAACTAAAATACACACGGATGTTTGTTATGCGGTGAAATAGAATTCGGATACTTGTATTGTAATTGCTTTTCATTTCATTGCAAAAATCTGTAGTTTTCAAGAAATCGTGGTGATTTAAGTATGATACCTTACGTGGAGCTTTGGAAAGTACAGGCTATCAAAATGCAACATTATGTGGAATAGGCTATTGTAAAGGAAACAGGTCAATACTTTTTTCTAACAATGCAGAAGGAAAAAAAGTTCAATTATACAAACAAGCTTAAGTCCTTAGTAAAATGCATTGTTTAAATGAGTATTATATTTAGTAACTAGTCTGGCTGCTTTGTTCTTTGTCATTATGTTAAGAATTCATTTTAACAAGTGAGCAAGACAAACTTAAGTACAAACACTTGAGTTTGGCAATGGTTAGGTCAAAACATTTAAGTCCTTAACTAAATGGAACAGAGGCAAAAAAATTACACAAGTGAAGAGGAAAAAAATCCATCAGCTCAACTTAATTTTACAAAATGCAGCTGAATTCCTTCATGTTAATTTTTAATGATACTTCAGAAAGGAGGGAAGCACTTCAGTCAGGGGTCTGACAAGCTAGTCATTTGCAAATAAATCAAAAGACAATCATTACAGCAGCAAGAACCAGTGAATGATGTAGTTTTGTTATTCTTTGATGGGCCTCACACTCAAGTTCTCTATTAAAAATGAATGTATTCAAGAGGCTCTGCATTAAGAACACAAACAGTTAAGGGCACTTCAGATGCTTTGCTAAGAGCTGCCATAGAGCTCAGAGGACTTTCATGAGAGATGCAGGCTTCTGTAGTCTGCTTTACCAAGGAGCCACAGAACATGGGCAATTAGTCATGTTTGTCTATGTCTGAGCAGCTTTCTGCAAGGTTTCCATTGTTTATTCATCCTTAAGACCTCTCTATATCAGCAGTTAGGTAATAGTTATGTTATATTTGAAGGCCTCTAGAAAGAGGAGATAAGTACCTTTATTTTAAGACTTTCAAATTCATGAGCCCCAGGTCTGGGGGCTTACTCTAAGGACACCAGTTACTGATGCCTGGTCTTGATTAACAGAACTGTCCTTGACTCCTTCAGAAAGGGGTTTTACTTTCCAGAATGGATGTGTGTATACACTCACAGGCACGCGCCTGTATGTACTCAAGAGCATTTCACCTTAACAAGCAAACGTACATTGTCTATTGAGCAGTTGCATTTATATTTAAGTAACAAATGTCCCTTTTTCTCAACTCTGAAAACAACCCCTTGCAACTCTTGATTAGCAAAATCACATGAATTGTGCATTAAAACCTAACTTGAACACCTTGCTAGACAACAAAAATATTTTTTAATGTGTTTTTGAATAAAATTATTTTTTACTTAATATTTGAGGGCAGCAAACAGGAGGTGTGTGAAATTGCATAGCATATAAATAATTTTAAGTACTTTATAAATGTGTGTGAAATAACTCTATTCGGCCAACTGCCTTTTAAATGCAAACAGACTTTTTATGATGAATATGATAGGCATTTCAGTTTTCAGTGTAGATGTCTCTTATCTGGCACTTGTAGCAACAGCAAGAAATCTCAAAATAAACTTATTTTATAGCATGTACATTTAAGTTTACCTAGCACTGTAATTGAATTAAGGTTGCTGTTCATATATGGTCATCAATGATGCCCAGCTTTGGTAAAGACAAACTAAGAAGAATACACTTTTTTTTTTTTTTCCTGTTCTGATATTAAGTCAGGTGTGATAACACTGAGACAATAATTTTAATGGAAGATTGCTCTGGAAAGCGGGAAAGTTGATTATGCCCTCTTTGTTAGAAAATAAATTAAAGAAAGCATCTAATTGAGCTTCATTGGAAGGTAATTATAACAAGATGCACATGATGTTACATTCTTTTATCTTACCATGTGATGTCATGTATGCTATGTTATTACAGTGTAGCTCAGCTTTTGGGACTTGGGGTAGAAAAATCCAATAATATGGACAATTTCCGTGTTTTACAGACCTTACTAAAAATAGGTTTGCATTTTGTTTCCTTATAGCAACAATAAGGACGCTTACCTCAGAATAGAGAGACTATTGTGTAGGCCATACAGGCCAAAGAACTTTTCAGTAGGCACTCAAGTAGTGAGTTTCTTACTTTATTCTTTCTCTATCCCCTCTTGTCACCTGCTATGAGTCATACTGGTTTCTGTCCTGAAAAACAAAATTAATCTCACTGGTCTAGGGCAATTAACTCCTTGGATCCTAAACATCTTAGCTAAACATCAGCCAAACAGATTGCTGTGTAACAGACTACCTTTCCACAGCTGATGTGCCCTGCTTTCTGGAGAGATATACTACGTATGTGGAAAAATGCCCTTTAGTACATGTGTTTGGATTTTTTTTTTTTTTTTTTCTTCCTTTAACAGAGAAATACCAACAGATTTGGTAATAGTTAAGTCTGATAACCAGTAATAGTTTAGCCGGTAACTTCCAAGTATTAACTTTGCTATTACGTATGTAGTACTAGTACTAAAGGCTAAACATGGAATTATGGGTATTTTATGGTTGTGGCCCAAACAGAACAGAAAAGACCACTGTGGTACTCTGTGAAATTATAACTGTTTCAGTTGAGAATAGAGATATGTTCACCTCGTTGCAGGGGGTAAAGATTTCCTGTAAAGCAACTGTGACTTCATTGCCCTTAGTTAAGGGAAACCTTCTTATCCTAGGAAGAAACTATCCCAGAACTTCTTTGGAAGCTTCTGCAAAACTTTATAGAGTGGATGTGTCAAACATCAAGCTTTGGTCAGGTGGAGTGCTTCATGTTAGAGAGATGAGGTATTTTACAAGCCAAGATGCTATCATGTATTTTGCCTGTGTCTGCCAGAGATTGGGAAAGAGGTGTTAAAGCTTGCTAATTATATTTAGATACCAAATCACCTGTCTGCTGAAACATAAAACTACAATGGGTAGTGGATCAAGGGTGGATTTTGTATCCTAATCATTGTGTGAGTGATGTATAAGGATCAACATATCACAGTGTCTTCTCAAAAAAACTCAGAATTATGGGAAGGTTGAGGAAAAGGCTTGGTGGAAGAGTTAACAGTTTTAGTCTGATTTAAGTGCGTTTATCTTTGCTCAGCTTTAATACGTTTCATAGAAGGCCTAATGATGCACAGTAGTGACCTCTTGTTTCTTGTGTCTTAAAATATCAAAAAGCCCCCCAACTAACCAAGAAAAATCTTTATGGGTTAATTGTATGACAGAGATTGACAGGAGCTGTTCAGTGTCTTTTACATAGGCTGTGTTCTTGTCTGGATGCTGGTTTTGGTTTTGTGCAACTGTGCTACAGTGACTGAAATAGCTGTTCTTAAGGAAAACTGAGGAAGTTGTATAGGTACCCTGAGGGTTAATTATAATAGTGGTTCTGAATTATGGGCAGATGTATAGGTCTGAAAAGCTGTAAACACAGGTAATACTGAGTAATGAGAGAAAAAGATGCCTTTACCCCACCACGAATCCAGTGTTTAAGTTGACATGCCAAAATGGGAGATACAGATGTACAAGATACATAAAGCTGTTGAAAAGTGGGACTCAAGATCTTTGTCCTGCTGTAGTCTCTGTTGATTTCACTGAAGGATTGTTCTATTCTTTACTGGTTCCTAACCTTATTCTCTTGCTGGTCATGGTTTCACAAATTTGCTTTTATAGACTATCACATTTTCTTATCTGTTTTTTTTTTTTTCCTTGTTTGCATTGTTTTAATTCTCTTTCATTATGGATTTTAAAAGTCTGTACTTTTTGTCTCCATTCTTCCTCACTTCTGTTTTAGTATTTCTTTTGTATTCTCGATGGTACGTTTCTGTCAGTAAAACTAGTTTTACCTTCTAATAGGCAGATAAAATTGATCATGAAAAAAGCATTTTTCTTCTACGCCTGTTGCCTTCATGTTATGCTGCTTGATAATTTGAGCAATAATAAATCTACCTTTTAAAAGGCTTTATCTTGGAGTTAATGGATTTCAAAAATGCTCTGCTTGTTAATGAACTATATACAAGTTCATTAACATGTATGTGTATACAGATTAGGTGCTTTAGACATGGCAGATGTCCTAGGGTAGCAAACGAAATCTCTTTCCTTGTCTGGGCTTACATATTAAGTATTTTTATTTGCAGTAGTATGAAAAACGGGTAATTTTTTTGCTACTTTCTTCGCTGTCTGAACTAAATATAATCCTGTATATAGTTAATCTATGTCAAACCCCCTAAAATGCAGTTTTTAATCAAAATACTTTTCCTCTGTAGACAGAAATCGCCAAGAGATTGAATACAATTTGTGCACAAGTCATCCCATTTTTGTCTCAGGAAGTAAGTAAAACTGTTTAGCTGTTAAAGTGCAATTATGTTGTTTTTCTGTTTGCAAATTAGCTAGTTTTAAGATGTTAATTTTATCACAATACACAAGTGTAAGGAACATCTGTTATAGCTGAAGTGTGCAAACCCCCTGCTTATTTGGTCTAACAAATCTGAGTTCAAACTAGTGACAATGGCACAGCCTCATTCATTGCCTGAGGAGAGTGGGAGTCTGTAAAATAGTAGCAATACAAGAAAATGCTTTCATTTCTAATCATGGTGATTGCTTATTAGATATTCAGTTGTCAAATGTAGATCTAGTGAAGTAAGCATGCTTATGTTCTCTACATAATATGTATCAAAGGTGAGTATTAGCTCCTATGGAAAACAATGTTTAAGGTTGTAAACCTACATTTGGTATGAATGACTATGATTTTAACATGTTGTGGGCAGCTGCTGTTACATTTTGAAGCTTGTTATTTTCAAGCTACATTTTTACCAAGAGTATTTGTAATCCTTGATTTCAGTGAATCAGTTTTCCCTATTTGAAATTTCAGTCGGTTTTGCTATGTGGGCACAGAGTCTATAAATGTTAAAATTGACACTAATGTGAAGTTGACATTATTGTCCTGTCAACTCAATTAAAAATTATTATTCATCTGCCAGAAAACTAATAATGAATTGGTGTGGGGTAAGAGATAAGCTGGCTGCCTTCAGGTTTCTTCTTTCCTTTTGAACAGCTGAAAAATAGGGCATTGTTACCTTTTACCTGGATGTGATGTCTTGCAATGGGTAGTGTGGGCTTCTGCAGACAAACTGGTTATTCAAGTATTTGTGATCCTGGTTTGATATGGTCTGGTCAATACTTTAACACAAATTCCTCCCTACACCCCTTCGTCTTTCAACAGCATCAGCAACAAGTGGCCCAAGCTGTAGAACGTGCCAAACAAGTGACCATGGCTGAACTGAATGCCATCATCGGGGTACGTGGCCTTCCAGGTCTACCTCCTACAGTGTGTATAACTTGCTTTCATATCTTACTGCTTTGCTGTTTTTAAAATAAACTTAATGTTTTGATATCTAACACTGTTTTGATGCCCAGTGTTGCTGAAGTGTTTTTGCTTAATACGGATTTTAGCAGAGCTAAAGGTAATAGTTTACTTTGTCAGAACATAATTTTGTCCAGCAGTGCTGCATGTAACGAAACATTTTCTGCAAGAAATATAATTTTAGGAGAGCTGCTTGTTTATTTATGGGCATTGTAGGTCAGTTGAGCTAGATACTTTTTCCTCATGCTTTTTGTGACACTTGAGTTCTTGGAGCTTATACAACTATTCATTCTTCTTTCTTTCCCTTTCTTGTGAATCTTTCATGAATTTTAAATTAGCAAGCTACTGAATAGAAACTTCACTTGCTTTTGAAGTAGTATTAATTGTCTGACACAGTGTTCTAATAGCCTTTCACCAAGAATGTGCTTTTAAATATGCTAAAAAAGTTAATACTACTTGCTTGTGACTGGTTGTCAATCACAAGTCATTTGCTTTGTATTAATGAACTTTTTGAACCACACATTCCTTCCACTATATGAGTTCATTTCCCCTGCCACTAAGTCTGGAATATTTCTCATGTTTTCTGCCCTTCCGACTAAGTGAAAGAAGTAGCCGAAACAAGAACCTGTCGTTTCTGATTTTATTCATATGTGAGCGCCTTGAGCGGATTCAAATTACTCATTTATCAATTTATGTTAATTGCTTGTGAGAAGATGCCCTGCTGGTCTTTATAGTTCCCTCAGACACTTTGTAATGATAATTAGACATGCTGCTGTACGGATTAACAGTGCCATAGTCCAATGACGTGTACAGACAATGGAACCAGTTAATCCATCTGTGCTTAAAATTACATCCCAACTGGAGATGGAAAAAAAAAATAGGAGTGAGGGAGGATTAAAAGAATGAGCCTCAGCTTGAAAATGTTCCTTTCATCAGTTTCTCAATTGCAGATCTGCAGTCAGTTTGCCTGTGGTAAGCTATTGGCAGTCAATTAGGTGAAATAAACTGGGAGGGTGACCTTCATTTCCTTTTAATAGCTTTTCCTCCCTGAAATGGGGAGCTTCAGTGGATTTTCAGCTTAAATTTTATTCAAGCTGCTTTATTACACTTGACAGATTAGCTTTGCATAAACATGCCCCCCCTTCAAATCTGTGCTGTTTTCCCTTCGTATCAAATTTTGACTGTTACTTAGTTGATTTGCTAATCACATCTTAGAAACCCACACAATTACATCTGTATTTGTCAGAATCTCCTCTATGCTTTGCTTGTGTAATGAGTTAGTTTATGAATACCTGATTTGATCTTTGAAATGCACAACAAGTACATTTGTGGTATTCGATTAGCAAAGATTAGAGAACTGTACTTTCTTGCATTTTTTAAAACAAATTGCTTTTTAAGGATGAAAATGGAATGGAAAACCCTTCATTATGAACTAGTTTTAAAGAAGAGTTTAAGCAGTAAAAGGAAGCATTAAAATATATTTTAAAAGATTCTTTCTCGCCTTAAAATAGTGCTACGTAGACAAACCAAATTTTGCTGTGTCAAGCATGTCATCTAATTCTTTTTAAAGTCTGCACAATACAGTCTTTTAAAAGCTATAGGATCTAGAAGTACCACATGCAATTAAGAACTTCTGGATTTTTTTGGTGGGGGGGAAGGGAAGCTCTTTGGAAGCAGGAATAACAGCTTCTACCACTTTTGTTTTCTAATTATCTTAAATTCACCTGAATTCACCTGTGTCTTATGAGAGACTTCTGAATGATGCCGTACAAATCCAAAACTGTGAGTGAGGAAATTAACATGCTGGGCACAAAATTTGTTTGATCATGTAGATGCATGCATTCACATAATGCCAAAATTAGATGTATGTCCCAGTGATCTTTTACAGTCTTATTAATCAATAGTTACCTTGTGCCACACAATAAGTTTCATGCTCTGACATATGCTTGGTTTTGTTTGAAAGGGAAGGTGTACGTCCTGGAAAATCTGAATAGCATAAAATCAGGCTGACAATTAGGGGGACCTTTGCTCCCCCTCACTGAGCACTCAGGGTGTCAAGCCCTTTCCCCAGAGGGGAGGACACATCAGAAGCCTGTCTGTTCCTACAAGCAGCAGCTGCACTGAGGGTGAGCACGGCACAGTTTGATAGCAGCTGTCAGTATTGTTCGGGGACCCGACTTAGTGTAAAGAACAATGGAAGGGCCATGCTGCTAAAGTGCAGTGCCTTTCAAGATAAGAAAAGATATAGTAATTTAACGGTTTAGACACCTATTATGAGCATGAAAGATCATCAAACTTCTTTTCAGAGTGCAAATCGGCTGGACCAATCTGTAACAGTCGAAGATGCAATCGAGTGGCTTCTGGTGTCACACTACCTAAAATACATGCATAAATCTTGAGGATAGGAGGGAAATTTCATTTTCCTAGCTGATATTAACTTGCCTGGTTTCTCTTGACTGCATAAAATTCTGCATCTTTGCCAGGATTTGCCTTTCCCCCCCACCCC
>VZTI01000334.1:179653-229917 GCA_013397865.1 Struthidea cinerea
ACCCCCCCTTCCTTTCTGTCCTTAAGAGTCATTGTTTCCTGGCACCAGTTGATTTAAGAGTTTCCCAGTTGGCTTCCTTCAGCTAGAGCAATTCCTGTTACTCCTGCACAATGTGTGAATTCTGGAAGGGTACAAAGACTTTTTTAATTGCTGGGAATATTGTTTTGAAATACAAAATGATTTTGAACTATATTTTATACTTTTTATTTCCAGTTGAAAAGAGGGAAGCCTATTAGACTATGAGGATAGAGATTTACAGTCTCACAGGACTGGGATTTTTCAGAGAATTTGCCTACAAAATCAAAAGCCGGGCTTTGGAATAGGTGTATAGGACGTACAAAACAGAATGAATAAATTGACACATTTTCTTAAAAACTAATATAGTTGGACTCAGTGAGCTTGCAAGCAGTGCTAATCCTCTGTGTTGATTAAAAATTCTTACTTCAGGAAAAAACCCTGGATGATGTTTGGTTATTAACAGTCATGCTTCTGGCCTTACACTTATCCTACATGTTTTTGAAGGCTTTAGCTTTCAGCCATGGGGTAGCAGTGTGGCTAAACCATCTCTTTTCAATTTTTTTTTTAAATAGCACCATTTAATATTTATTATATTAGAGTAGAATGAAGTAGCAATTTTGCTAGATAAATAATGAACAAAGGAGAAACCTTCAAGTAAAAGGATAAGTGCCCCCATTAACTCCTTGGCATTTCTGCAGCTGCAGGCTGTGTCCATTTCTGGGGTTAAGGAAGAATTTAGATTATGGTATGAAAGAATTAGGTAGAATATTATGGTTTAACTTGAACTGATGTTTTGACTTCTTTGTGGGTGGCTTCAGGTTTTTTCTGTGTTTTGTTTCATTGTTTGCTTGTTTTTTTGTGGCGTTGTTTTCTTGAGATATGTCTAGAAAATAACAGGTTCATACTAGGAAATATGAGTGACTGTTAAATTGTATGTCTAGAGGTGAACAATGCAAGATTAGATTTACTTTCTAATCAATAAGCCAGTTTTATGAGTAGAATATGCAAATATCTGAATGAGAAATACAAGCAGCAAACTAGAAACTTTCTCTAGCAGTGCATTTTTGATGCATGATTTCAGCATACAACTGAGAAGCCAGGTATGTCTTATTTTGCCTTTTGAGGTGGGTTGCTAATGGTTCTGTGAAATATGTATCTTTTGGACTGACGGTGCTCCTGAGACAGATTGAGTTGTTGGCCTCTGAGAGGCCTCTCCACTGTTGCATGAGGTGATTGGCTAAAGGATTAGCAAGATGTGGGATTATTTTTTCTCTCTTGGCTGTGGTTGCCAGCTATCTCTGGGATTGTAGTGTGTGAAGCTTAAGAGGATGAGGTTAACCTCTTGAGGGTTTATTCTTATGAGTGTGTAGTTAATCCTTAGAAAGCCTATAAATAACTAGGCTGTATGTTTCATTATAAAATAGAAATACAGACTAGAGCAGAAATGAATGCAGAATTTAGTGCAAGGGAAGAGCTAAGCAGCTGTAGCATTACTTTAGATCCTTCTCAGCCATGATCTGCATTATGTGCTGAGGGAGGAGAAATTGCCTAGTTCTTTTAAATTAAATAAAATGAGATCTAGTGAGCACAAGACACTCTCCTCTCTTTTAACATGAACTCCCTAACCACAAGTCCGAGTTACTGAACTCTGGCAATAGGAGCTCTATTGTGCAGCACATCCTGGGTTATTCTTCATATTTTAGAACACATAGAAACCTTAGTTTTATCCTAGGATTCTGTCATGGCAGCTGCTTTTAGAATACAAAGGCTTCTGACTTAGTTTACAAGTTTAAAATAGAAAGCAAGGGAGGAAGGTATTTGTCAGCATGGTAATCAGTATTCTTGGAATACCAGCCCCCAAGCAATGGTCAGATTTCTACTGTTAGTGCTGCTAAGCTTGGAGGAAAAGTAACGAAGTGGTGTTGATGTGTATCAGTAGCTTGACCTACTCAGAAAATCTGGGAGAAAGTGGGTAAAATGTGAAAGAATGGTGTTAACCAAACTTGGTTTCCGCTTGACACCCCACTCCCACCCCCACACTCTCTGTGGACTGATGGGGAAATGAAGAATCTTGGAGCAGCAATGTAGAGGAAGGTACTAACTAAACAAGACAATTTTCTGCAGAAGAAGATATTAGTCATTCTGGAGAGGGCAAAATTGCATCCAAAAGTCAAGTGAAATTGAATTGCAGGCCAGATCTCCTTTGTTGTGCAAGGCTTCATGTGGGGTGGATGGAAAAATCTGCACCTTGGATCTTGCCCAAAAGCAAAATCAAAAGAACTTCAGGTGGCTCTCATCTAGATCTAATATCTAAACTACAAGTCAAAGGTGAGACCAAGTATACAGTTACAAATTTGTGAAGCCTGAGGAGCTTTCAGGAAAGGAGTGAAGGGATGACAGTTGAACAGAAATATTGTTAGCTACTGCTAGAACCTGAAGATATGCAGCTGCAGCTGTGAATGCAGAGAGAAGGTAGATTCTTATGAGATAACATGTGAGGTACCAAATGTCAATTGGTACCAATTGCTAGATTCCTTTTTACTGAGTGGGTGTTGGGGACGTGGCATGTACATGTTGAATGATGTAGAGCTCAAAACTGGTCTGTTTTGCATCAGAGGTGAATGGTAAGTTTGGAAAAACGTGTGATAATAGTGAACAAGAGTCTCAGTGGAACATGTGGCTTCAGGAAGGGTTAGATAGAAGGATTTGATATTGAAGAGTTGATTAATTTTGTGAACTTGTCTCCAAATGATTCTGTTAGACTGGTTCGGAAAGAATGGTTTTGGTGGAATGTAAGGGACTGAAGTTGGATAAAAATGCTGGAATACCACAGTTGAAAGCAAGAATTTGCAGAATGTGGTTGGAGCAGTATGTGTGCGTATTCATATATGTATTTGCCACAGAGGGTAAGTTATTTAATCCTAGAGGAAATTACTACTTCCTCTAGAAGGTGATTCAACTCATCTCGTTTGATTCAAGTATATAGGTAGAATAGCTTACCATGTTTGAAGATAGTGATAAAGAGGATAATATTCATAGAAATGAAGTTATTAAGTAAAAGGAGACAAAATGAAGAGATGGACATAATTCTTCTCTTATAAATGTCTGCTTTGTGTTTATATTTAGTGAGATATGTGGGGGAATTGGAGTAGATAAAGAGTCAGTAGGCTGTGATAAAATATGATGTAACCTTCAGTACTTGTCTGGAAAGTAGCTGGAAATATGGTAGGTCTGGAGGAGGAAGGAGTTGGGTAGGAGAGGTGAATTGGTCGGTCCAGACAAAATAAAAATTCAGCTTTGCCTGCATATGATGAGAAATTAAATGCAAAGAAGGTAGTGGAGTAAGGGTGGAGGATGGTTATGTTCACGGAGTTGGCCCATCCTAGCATGGGTAGGAGTAGAGAAAGTTGTTGGGAGTTAGTATGTTGAATGATGTAGAGCTCTAAGTTGGCCTGCTTTGCAGTAAAAGTGGTGCAAAGAATGAGCCATACAGATTTTGAGAAGGAAGCACTGATAAACTGAGGAGAACTAATTGCCACTGCGTGGATGAGAGTTATGTGGACTGCACAGGCAAAACACACCTCGAACTAGGTGCCAGTGTCAACAATGGAGTCACGGAGAGTAGGAACGTGCAAAGGAAGATGCAGGTGGAAGAAGGTACAGGGGGACACAAGTAGTGTAAATATGAAACATTGGAAATGTGCAAGAGGAAAACACCAGCCATCTTGCTGTGTTTTTCATGCGTGAAGAGCAAGACAGACTGTTGAGATAGGGACTGTGTGGGAGGACTAGACAAGAAACTTGCTTTCCTTTTTCTTGCATAGAGAGAGGCTAGCCGAGGCAGTTAGGATTACTTTAGGAAATAGTAAAGGCAGAACAAAGTCACAGTTTTCACAGCATTTTGCTGTAACTCTTCAATATGCGTAAGAGTTTGTTTCAATTGCAGAATTTCTGTTATCTAGTAACTGCATTCTTTTGAATTTTTTAGAGTACTTGCTGAACTACCAAGGTTGCTATCTTGTATAATAGTTAATTGCCTGAAAGTAATAATGAACTGCTGAAACAGTATCTAGTACTGTTTATAAAGGTGCTGGCTAACTGGCTCTGCAAATCGAATACTTAGAAGCAGCAGTAGTGAGGAAGTAAAAGCAAGAATTGGCAAAAGTGCTTAAATGCATGTTCAGAAATGATTGTTGTTTGGTGTGTCAAAGTCATTGTGGAATGTAGACAAAACATCCAAGAGTCTGGTCTTGGCTTGGAACAGTAAATAAAGATTGGTGTAATGCTTTTCTTATAACCGTCATATTTTTCTTTTTTGATGTCTCTGAAATGTTTTTGTAGTTAGTAGTACATGTGACACAAGGGTGGTGAGTATAATTTCAAATCCTCTATTTAACTTCTGGATTTTAATTTACCAAAAAGCCTTGCTACTTAAACATTTCTGTCATGTTCAGCAAGAGTTAAATTTCTGGAGACTAAAAGAGCCTGGAAGGAAAATAAATACTTTTTAAGATAATCATACGTCAGTAATAAAACCCTCTAGAGTAATATCTGTAAGTCATTTCCAAATTGGTGCATGCTTGAACTAGTTGTTTTTGGCAGCCGTGCAGCAGGAGCATGCTTTTGAAGTGTTGTTGGATGGTGGTGGTATGCTAACAGTAGCTAAAAAGGCAAATACATAGATTTGAGGTTAGAAGGTGAGTAATAGCAGGAATTTATGGTTGCCGCAGAAATGAAATGTGCTGGCAGTTTCTGCCGACCAGAAGCAGTGTGCGCTGACAGCTTCATTCTAGAGACTTCAGGCTTGCATCGGAGTCTTCAGAGAAGGCAATATATACTTGTCTAAAATTAAAGAAACGCTTTGTTCTTGAACTGACTTAGACTGACAGTGATAGAGGACTGTGAATGGTTTCAGAAATCCAGCCTTTGTCTTGCCTGGACCAGGAGATTTTAAGGTCATCTTCTGTGACTTTTAGACTGTGGTTGTGAATTTGTTACTTTCGTGTAGAGTCTGGGAAGTCCTTTGGTGGAGACATGTTTTCCCGAGCAAGGATCATTTTTTCTGTGGTGACTGACTCTACCCCTCCTGTCCTGTGGCATCTGTTTTTTACAAAGGCTTGTCTGGCTCCTCCATTGTTGCAGTCTTTTTCTCCTGGTTGCCTTCAGCTTTGCTGTTTATCCCTTATTTCTTCAGAATTTAGCCTAAGAAAAGAAAAAAACTAACATAATTTCATCTAAGTTAAAAAACAAGGCAAATAACGTAATTAATACAAGTGCCCTTAAAAACATGGTCTTCTGATTAATTTCTATTTAATTTGGGGTTTTTTTTTTTTGCTATGAAGTGTTTGAGACAGGAACTGTTCTTAAGCCAGCCCTGGAATATTCATTTTTGGAAGAATAGCTGTATATAAAAACACACCGAAGATCTGTATCTTTACATAGAAATAGAAACAGTCTACATATGTAACATATACAGAACAGTATGTAAAATATATAGTATATGTCATGTGTTACAATTTATTAGTGATGTGTTAAGGTGTAAAATATTGTGTATCATATAAAATGTGGTGTGTTTGTACATGCTTAAAAGGTTATACTAGCAAAAGGGCTTCTTTAGTTTGTGGGCTGCTTGTTGTGTTGCCATTATAGCTGCTGATACAAGCAAGCTCTACTCATGCTTCAGTGGGTCTGCATGTGGTACAACCTACGGAGTTTTTGGTTGACTTGCAGTGCCTGAAAGCACAGAGGAAGGAAGAAAACCCTTTTCTGTCGGCAAAAGCCTTTGTGTGGGTGCATCTATACCAGTGGAGTGTTAATGCACCTTGGGGAGAAGATGTCACTGAACTGGAAGAATTCCATCTGCTGGTGATGCCCCGCATCCTCGCTTGCAGGGCTCTGCCTGCATGGGGTAGGATGATCCACAGCATAGAGAGGTTGCTAGTGCAGACGTACTCCAGTGAAAACACGAGTCATGCTGGCAGTGCTGTATAATTATTCCCTCTATGTTAATGGGCTGTTAGAAATCCTGCCATTTAAGAATTATCGCTAAAAATTTGTTAAATAGTTAATTGCTGATCACTTTAGTGGAAAAACAGCTGATGGGCTTATTCACTGGGTGTGGTGGCAAATCATTTGGGTGGGGTCACCCACATCTGTCATTTACTGTTTACAAAAGTGATCTGAAGTGTATTATCTCTTATCTTTCTAATTCTGGTGCCTGGGCTTGCCCTCGAAGATGCCAGAAGGAAAGGCAGTGAAACCTAGCTGTTTACAGAAAGACAGGAAGGCACAAGGAAGATAAGAGTTGCTGCTCAGATTCATGCTGAGGGAAAGATAAGAGTCCTTTCTCCCTCGCAATGTTTAGTGGTAATGTAGGAACTAATCAATGGTTGGTTAATAACCTACCGTTAAATATTAATTTTTAAATGCTTTTTGAATTATATTGGGAAGCATTAAGGACCTGTTCCTCGGTTCTGTAGGTGTAAAGATAACTACAGTATTAAAACTTAAAAATGTGATCTTGTGATTCAGCAAAAGTACTGGTACTGGCCATGTAATCAATAGCAGCTCAAGCCTTTCTAGTGCTGGAAGACCTTTGTGTTCTCTTCTCATTGAAAAAATTCAAAATTTCTCATAAAAATAGAAAATATTTTAGAATACAAGCCAAAAAATACATGTACAGAATCAGAATCAAAGAATGGGTAAGGTTGGAAGGGACCACTGGGGGACATCTGGTCCAACCTCCCTGCTCAAGCCAGGTCATCCCAGAGTACATGGTACAGGATTGTGTCCAGATGGTTCTTGAATATCTCCCTTGAGGGAGATTCCAAAATCTTTCTGGGTGACCCATGCCAGTGCTTGATCACCCGCACAGTAAAGAAGTTCTTCCTCATGTTCAGGTGGAACTTCCTGTGCATCAGTTTCTGCCCACTGCCTTTTGTGCTATTGCTTGACACCACCGAGGAGAGCCTGGATCCATCCACTGACCCCCTCCCCTCAGACACTCACAGACATTGATCAAGTCCCCTCTGTAATCTCGAGACTGAACACGCCCAGCTCCCTCAGTCTTTCCTCATCCCAGAGGTGCTCCATTTCCGTAATCACCTTAATAACTTCACTAGGTGAAGGCTTCACCAGGGCTGAGTAGAGGGGCAGGATCACCTCCCCTGACCTGCTGGCAATGCTCTTCCTAATGCACCCCAGGACAACGTTGGCCTTCTTGGCCCCCAGGGCACACTGCTGGCTCATGGGCAGCTTGCTGTCCACCAGAACCCCCAGGTCCTTCTCCACAGAGCTGCCTTCCAGCAGATCAGCCCAAGCCTGTGCTGGTGCTTTGGGTTATTCCTCCCCAGTATGGGACCCTGCATTTGCCTTTACTGAATTTCAGATGGTTACTCCACCCATCTCTCCACCCTGTCAAGGCCCTTCTGAATGGCTGCACTCTGGGGTATTGGCCACTGCTCCCAGCTTTGTGTCATCAGTGACCTGCTGAGGAGGCACCTGTCCCTTTGTCTGAGTCACTGATGAAAAAGTTAAACAATACTGGACTTCTTTTCAACCTTTGAGTACACCATTAGTGACAGGCTTCCAGCTAGGCTTCGTGTTGTTTTGAAGTAGCTTCATGGATTACTTTGAGCATGTTGCTGGGCCTTCTGTGTCTGATTTATTTTCTTTTCATGGTTAAAGTGACACAAGGGCTTAGTGTACTTATAATCACTGAAATACAACTTCTCTGCCTGATTTCAGTTACCTTAGACCTGAAATTAATTTGTGAAAAGAGGACTGTTTGGGGAATGTGTGTGGCAGGCTGCCTTTATCCCAGTATAGCATCAGTTTTCTGTTTTGTGAGAGGCAATTTATGCAACCCTTTACTGCTTAAAAGAAGTTACTGTGCAATTGATACTTGTTAGTGTGGTTTGCATTGTCTGAACAAGCAAAAACAGGAAATGGGAAAAACTTTGAAGAGCTTTTTGTTCAGAAATATAACAAACTTTATTTAAC
This sequence comes from Struthidea cinerea, assembly GCA_013397865.1. NCBI lineage: Eukaryota > Metazoa > Chordata > Aves > Passeriformes > Corcoracidae > Struthidea > Struthidea cinerea. The sequence goes on from VZTI01000334.1 coordinate 187,673, forward strand.
TTACATGTTCTTTCTGACTTGGATATTTGCTTTCTGACATAAATTCTCTTCCCCGTAAAATTGTGGGGTTTTGTTTGCTTTTTTTGTGGGAGTGGAAAATCAATGTGAAGACCCCAAGACGCTACCCTATACATCTTATTTAATATAGCATGAGAAGGGAACAGGATTTTACCCGTGAGACAGTTGGGCCTTTAAATAATCATGCCACTGCCACACAAATTCTGTATGTGTGAAATACATGGCTTTGAATAGCTTTTGCCAGTGTTGTCCTTTTATGGACTTAAATTTCTGTAGTACAATGACATTTCATGTGGTTTATAGATGGAAGAGACTTGCTGAAGACACTTTTCTTTGTTTCTGAAGGGGCATTCTCTTCCCACATTAGGCACTGTGGCTTGTTCACATAAGAATGGTTTTCAAACAACTGCTACAAACCCACATGCTTGGCTCATTAGCTAGACATGCTGTGGTGGGCACTTTAAAGTTTGTTTACTGTGGTATAGTGAGTGTGGCTTTCTTTCTGATAGGATTTAGAAGATGAGGAAGCAAGGAAGCCAAATTGACCAAAATAAACAGATATTTCAAAGGAATTAGTTAGAAAATTAAGAAATTACATAGTATCAGGCTCATTTTTCTAAAACTTGTTTAAATACGGAGACAACAGTATGCAGTAAGAGTTGGCACAGGGTCTATTGTCAGGCCTGTCACTAGCAGCAGGGCTACAAAGAGGATTAAGGAACTGGAGCATCTCACTTATGACAAAAGGCTTACAGGCTTGGGCCTGTTCAGCCTCGAGAAGAGATGATTGAGAGGGGTCCTCGTCAATATCTATCAGTATCTGAAGGGAGGGTGTCAAGAGGATGGATCCAGGCTCTGTTCAGTGGTGCTGAGCAATAGAACAAGAGGCAATGGGTGGAAAATGATGCACAGGAGGTTCCATTTGAATATGAGGAAGAACTTCTTTACTGTGCAAGTGACCGAGCAGTGGAACAGATGGTCCAGAGAGGTTGTGGAGTCTCACTCACTGGTGATATTCAAGAACTATCTGGACACAATCCTATGCCATGTGCTCTGGGATGACCTGGCTTGAGCAGGGAGGTTGGACCAGGTGTCCCCCTGTGGTCCGTTGAAGCCTCAGGCATTCTGTGATTCTGCAGTCCAAGAATCATGAAATTGGTAAGGTGGAAAGGGACCACTGGAGGTCATCTGATCTACTTGTCCCTGTTCAAACAAATCACCTAGATCCAGTTCTGCAGGATCCATATGTCCATATATGCATATGTCCATACAGCTTTTATGTTCAAGGATGGAAACTCCGAAGCTCCCTAGGCAGCCTGTGCAAGGGCTCAGTCAAAAATGAGTCTGTCCTAATGTTCAGGATGAACCTCCCATGTTTCAGTCTATACCCATTGCCTCTTGTCTTGTCATTGGGCCATGCAGCGATGGGCTACAAAGATAAGGCACTGGGCTATGTCATATGAGGAGGAGCTGAGAGACATGGGACTATTTAGCCATCTCTAGGCGTATTGTTGGATGCTCCCCGTTTTGTCCATGTCTCTTGAAAGGTGAAATCCAGAACAGGACATAGCAATCCAGCTGTAGTTTCAACAGTGGTAAGTAGAGAAGAAGGCTCCCCTCTCTAGAACTCCTGGTAATACTTTGTCTAATGCAGCCCAGAATGCCTTTCAGCTGTTTTTCCACAAGGGAACATTGCTGCTGGCTCATGCCCAATTTGGTATGGAAGGATCTTTTCTGCAAAGCTGCTTTCTAGCTGTGTGGACCCCAACATTTATCAGTCTATGGGATTGTTCCTCCTGGTGTAGGATATTGCACTTGCCCTTGTTAAACTTCATGAGATTCCTGTGAGTCCATTTTTCCAGCCTGTTGAGTTCTCTTTGAACGTTAACACAGCTGTCTGGTATATTAGCCACTCTTCCCAGCTGTGTACTGTCAGCAAAAGAAAGCAAACTCGGACCTTAGTTTTGTAAATTGCTGCAGTGGTGTACTGAAGATTAGGGTTGAAATAGGTCAGAAGGAAGTGTCTTGTGGGGACTATTAACACACTTTGTGTGGTGGTATTATCAAGGAAAAAGAAACATCTAGAAGCACTGAGAAGGAAACATGACAGCTACTGCCAAAGCAGAATTGGGAAATGAAGCAGTAAGGAGTGCATATTTGGTATTTCATAAATAAATCTGTTCACTTATGATAGAAAGGTTTGGCTTGGAAGAAATCTTCAAAGATCAAGCCCAACCCCTCTGCCATGGGTAGGGACACCTTCCACAAGACCAGGCTGCTCAAAATCCCATCCAGCCTGACTTGGAACACTTCCAGGGATGGGGCGTCCTGTGTCTCACCCCCCCCCAAACATAAAAAGTTTTGTCATTATGTCCAATCTAAACTTACTTAAATTTCAGTGTAAAACCACAGCCTCTTGTTTTGTAGCTACAAGCCCTGATAAAAAGTCTCTTTCCATTTTCTTACAGACCCACTTTGTATATAAAGATCACAGTAAGGTGTCCCTGGAGCCTTCAGGGTGAACAGCCCCAACTTTGTCTTTTTTTCTTAGGAAAGGTGTTCCAGCCCTCTCAGATAATTTTTGTGGGCCTTCTCTGAACCTGCTCTTGCAGGTTAATGTCCTTCTTGCACTATGAACCCCAGAGCAGGTCATGGTACTCCAGTAGGCCTCTCATGATGTAGAGGGAAGAAGAGGGACAGAATCACTGCCTTTGACCTGCTGGCCAAATTCTTTTGATGCAGCCCAGGACACAGCTGGCGTTGTGCGCTGCAAATGCAATGATCTAATGATTTATCTTCTAGCACCTCCCAGTCCTGAATTTTCAGCAGGGCCATTCCCAAGCCCTTTGTCCCCCAGTCTAGGAATTGCCACATCTCAGGTGCCAGACATTGCATTTGGCCTTGTTGAACCTCATGTGTTTCACATGGGCCCACTTCTCAGGCCTGTCAAAGTCCATCTCGATGTGACCGATTCCCTTAAGTGAATCAATATCACTGCACAGCTTGGTGTCATCTGCAGACTTGCAGAGGTTGCAGTCAGTCCCATTACCTGTGTCATTGATGAAGATGTTGAGTACTGTTGAACTTCATGAGACCCTTTTGGACTCCTGAGGGGCACCACTAGTTACTGGTTTCCACAGAAGTGTGAAGCCATTGATTCTTTGGGTTGAGTTTCATTGACTCTTCAGATGCAGTCATCCAGCCAGTTCCTCATCCATGTAATAATCCATCCCTCAATGCCCTATTTCTTTGAGTGGCAAGAATTTTGTGAGGGACCATATCAAGGACACTCCAGGAGTCTTAAATAGGTAGTATCTGTTACTCTTCCCATGACCATGGGTACAGTCACTTTTGCAGAAGAATGTGAATATAGTCTTCTGAGAGATTGTTTGTTGTCCTGCAATATGTTCTTCCATAATAGCTGAGATACTCTTTGGAAAGTACTTACAGAAATTTAAATGCAAGTATTAATTAATGGCTTAGACTGTCTAATGAGTTTCCTCCTGCCAGATTTAACTGTAGGTTGTGCGTGCAGGGTTTTTGTTTTTTTTAGGATGAGGGAAAAAATTGGATGTGACAGGAGCATAGTCTTGAGTTACTTCCTTTTTTTGAAAGGTTATATTTGCAATATTGGTTTTAAGAATATTTCTAAACAGTGAGGGAAAAGGTTATTCCTTGATCAACTACCTGTATGTGCTCAGACAGTGGCTCTTTTGTGTTTGTTGGCCACAGACATTTGATGCAGGCTCTCACTTCCTTATAAAATTCAAGGAAGCAAATGAAAAACCAGAAGATGTCCCTTTGGAAAAGAAGTGAATATGATAATGAAACTGAACACAGTAATACATGTTTTTCTCTCATGTCTTTCTGCCTGCTTGAGTTGAACAAAATCACGTTTCTTCTGTTTTACAAAAGTTGATATGAAATAGTGTCTTTTTAGGTCTCTAAATGACTTATGTGTTTCCCAGATATTTTTCAGAACACCTCTATGGAGCTTGGGGGCATTTGTTGATAGTTTCACTGATGCTAGTGCTCATAAGATTTTTGAAAATTTTTTCTGTGTTTATTTTTTCAAGTGTTTATTTAGAAGGGCACAAGAGAAGACAGTTATTGTAGTTTGGGACTAGGCATAACCTTTTTTCCACTGTTCATTTACAATCACGTATGAATTTTTAATTCAGTTCTTTTCAAGAGATACAGAAGAGTACATCAGACATCTGTTCTGTTTAAGAACAGAAGAATGCTCTAACTGTTTAATGATGGGAATTTTAAAACAGATATTTAAGTAAAAAAGGTGTTTAATTAAAATAAGATGTTTGAGACCTCAACAGAGCTGTTTAAAGGTGGAGCAGTAGGATTGTAGGAGTTTGTGCTCTATCTTTGTGAGCATGGAGCCTAAAGGAGACCTGTCACTGATTAATTATAGGAACTCTATTTCACAAAGACATACTGTGTCTGAAAGTCTTTGTCAGATTAAAAATGTAATTCCACATTTTAAGTCCTGATTAAAGATCTCTTTATAGCTGGAGTTAACCTAAAATGTGGGAGGTAAAAAGCTGTAGTACCTTTAAAATTGTTAGGAGGTGCTTGCTTAGAGACACAAATGCTGTTTTTTATATGCTGAGTTTTGGGACTTTATGGTTTGGTTATGGAGGTGCTGGGAAATAAAAATCTGAGGCAATAAAACCTACATCTAAACAGTACAGTAATATGAGTTTATAATTCCTTTTCTCCCTTTGCAAATATGAAGAACTTCTGGGTTTGCAACAAAAGGGTGGGTGAACTACTGATGTTTTTAAAATCACTGCTGTGGCTAATTATCTTAGTGCAGTCACTTAAGTATGCATCATTGCACTCTTCTCTACCTTCCCACTTTCCTCTGAAAGTGGACACAGCCTTTGCTCTGCAAGTAATGATAATAATTGGTACTAAGACAGACCTGTTACTCATCCTTTTTTGAGCGCATTTCTTATGGCAGATGTCTAGTTTTTAATTAACTGCTAATGAACATGCCTAGTAGACCATGATACTGCTGCCAACCTACTCCATTTTATATCTCACTGCTGCTAAGCTCTTAAAAGGTTACAGAGCAGGCATTAGTGTCTTTGAAGTGATGGGAAAGTGATTATATGCATAACATAATTGTTTGTAGGATCTACTATGGCAAATGTTTAGTTACTAAATGCATCTGGTGAACATTGCTGTTATCCCTCTCCCTGGTCTTTAATTTCCTCCTTTGTGTGAAGCACATATTCTTTTTATCCCTTCTACAATGTTAATACAAAGTGCTTTTAAAAATTAAGGTTTTTTAAATAAAAAGAATATGAACTTCTGGAAAGGATCATCTTTGTGGATGATTCTTTGTCTCCTAGGGAGAACTTTAAACCTATTATGAATAAGTAATATATAAGCAATAAATAAATATGCTAAAGTCCTAAACAGCAGTGAACTTCAGATAATAAACGTGAAATCATGATATGACTTGGGTGGCTTAAAAGACCATGATCAGGATTTCAGTCTTAAGTCAGTTTCATGTAGTGCCATTGTCCCGGTTTGAGACAAATTTATGGATCTTTGTGTACCATGCACCTTAGCAGCCATTTGCAAATCTACAAAGACGTGCAGAGTGGCTTTGCAATGCACTTTCAGCTCTCATACCACACCTTGCCCATTTCTCCCCACTATCCATGTGCAATACCGCCAGAGAACACAGGACACAACCCTCCCACTCTCAGCTTCAGAACTTTTTATAGAGCATTAATCTGTTCCTCCTTTCTCAGACTTTCTAAACGCATGGTGTGTAGGCTACAAACCAGAGCCAGGGAAATGGTAGGTAATGTGCTCTTAACATTTCTTAAAACGTTAACCTACGCTTCCTGAAATCAAGCGGATTAACTTGTTTGCTTATTAAACCAAGCAGGAGAGAGATGAAAAAGGGTTATCGTCATACACTTCCTGAAGAGTAGAGACAAGAATGGGAACAGTTTAACTCCTGTTCCTTGTTTTGACCTTCCCATGGTCACACTACAAAAGAAGATAATCTGAGTTTATTGTTGGAGAAGGGAGGAGGCTTTTCTCTGTGAAACTGGTTTGGAAGGAATAAATCACTTTTTATTCTTAGGCAGTTGCACACCAAAACTAGGTAATGTAGGGTGATAGTGCAGCTGGGGACAAGTAAGACCAATGCCAACAATGCTGCACAGCACTGCTGATTCATGTTTTCTCAGAGCTGTAGTGCAGATCACTGACCTGGCTGAAGCAATCAATGAGGAAGGAGGTGACTAAATTGCCATCTCTGGGAGAGGCTGCCAAAATATCAGGTTATCTCTTGTTTTGAGGAAATGTACAAGAAGCTACCAAGTTTTGTTAAAGTCTGGGAGAAGAGGGATGTCTTCTTGTTCTTTAGAGACCAGGTCCAAAACACCAAACCAAACTCCTGCAGTCCTGTCAGAATTTACAGTGCTTTTTACTGATAGTTCTTCAGTTAAGTGAAGCTTTACTAGCAATAACTGATTGATATTATAGAAAGTGGTCTACTGTGTTAGCTACTTAAAATAAAAATGATTCTTAATGCTTCCTTCAAAATGTTACCTTTTGTGTTGTTGTAAACACATGAAATTAGAAGAGTAAGAAGTACCTCACTTCTACCTTGTTTTCTAAACATACTAAAAAGGGTGGTGATCAGATGTATGTATTGAAGTGTAGACTAGCAAGGCTGTTTATGTGGCTCTTGAGAATAAATTCCTGATACATGGTGTGAGAGATTTGGTAAATGTGTGGCTTTAAAAAATTGACTAAATGGATTGTGGTAAGTTTGAAGATTTGTCTTGTATATCAAAATAAGTAAATGATTGCTGCATGAAAGTTGGGACAGCAGAAAAGTGAAAAATTAGCAAGTCCAGTCTAGAGTTCTTGAATGTCAGCCCCGGTGTCTGCATAATTTTATAAACAGCTCAAGGCATGTCTTGGGATGGGGTTATGAGAAGTAAAAGTGTAGGAGTGCAGTAGTTATATATTTATATTTATATATATATATAGAGTTATATATATATTTATATNTAATAAATAAATTCGTTCATATGCCAGTGGATGTTATACAGGTATTGCCGACAGTTTGTCTTGAAAAGTCTTCACACCTATGGACACACATAAAATATTTCTGCATTATTTTGAGTTGAGGGTTTTTTTTTTTTTTGGAATAATGGGTGAAATATTGTAAGCTGCAGTCTAGGTATTATTTCAGTAGCTGGCAGCAGTCTGTAACCATTTTACTTGCTCTTACGGGACCACTAACATTCACCTGGTCAAACTTGAGTTCATCCTGTTCAGACGTGTGTTTATCTGTCTCCTTTTTGATCCCGTGAATTGGATGGTACTCTTGTTGTATCTGCCTTGAGCAGAGGGATAGTGGAGAGTGGCCAGGGTGGAGAGGATTGTTCTGTCTTCTATTCATATGCCCAAACACAAGGAAGCAGGAGAGAGCGGCAGAAAATCTGTTAACCTAGAGCAGATTATGGGAGCTATGACTAAGCTAAAGATGCTTTTGAAGCTTCATTTTCTGAAAAAAAAAAAAACGTGTGCTGAGCATTTTGGACAAATTAAAATGGATAGCTGAACTTGGTAAACATTAATAAAACCGTGAAAGTTTTAACTAGAAAATACCTTAAAATTTAAACTATAGGGAAGACATTCTATTGTAAAAACTCTGTTTCTAAAATTGTTTACAGGTTATTTTAGCACATTGGTTACAGCGTTGTATGTCTATGATTTTGATCTTGCAAGCTCCTTTTAAAACAGGTGGAGGTATTCATTAATAGAGAATTCCATGCTATCTAGAATACCTGGATTTTAAGCTCAAAGCTGGTTCCTAAACAGAGTGTTAGGTCATTAATAATTCCCCCTCTTTCCCTTAAAAACCTTAGCTGGAATAAAATGCAAATTAGACTTCACTAAATATTAAATTCAGCATATCTTTTACATTTTTTTAACATTCAGTGTAGAAATGCGCTCGTTCCCAAACGGGGGGAAGAGGTATGTGAGTTTAAATCAATCTTGCCACTGAAACTTTTTTTTGTCCAGAGCAGTGATAATCCTTTCTATAGAAAGAAAAAGGTGTTTGAGTCTTCTGCTGCTGTTCTGTGTTGCCAGAGATGCTGTGGCAGGCAGCAGCTGCCCAAAACAACCTATACTTGCTGAACTTACTCGTCAGGCTGCAAAATAAGTATCCAGCTAGCCTTTTTGGGTAATGGGACATGAGCAGAGTTGTCCACGGACTGCATGATCTAATGCAGTGTATATAGTGTGGTGGGTTAAAGGGGAGAAGCTAGATGAAGAAGAAACAAATAAATGTCAAAATCCACTATTGATTCTCAATAATTAACCAAACTTCTACCTTATCCTTCCCAAACTATGTGCTATACGTTTTTCTTCTGGGGATGATGATACCGCTGGGAACAGCAGCAGCAGTTGCAGGCTCAGCATCTCTCCCATGGCCATGGACCTCCAGTGCCTCTAACGCCGCATCCATCAGGACTTCAGCCTCCAGGAATCCCTCCACTTGGAAGCAGTGCTGGCCTTCTTGCCCTCTCTAGTGCTTTGGGTGGGCAGTCTCACTTGGCAATAAAAGATGACAAGAAGCATCACGATGCAGACCACCACAGAGGTGAGAGGCATGGCAGGCCTGATTAGGACATTGTCAGATTTGCGCATTGCTGCAAATAATGTGCATCTCTAAAGAATTCAAGTTATATAGAATGAGAAAAAACTGTTGGCAAACTAAAATGTCTGCATATATACCACTGAAGCAAAATTCAGCTTGGAATTTTTCAATATTTTAAAGGGGATCACTAGGTGTCACCTGCTCTATACTTTGTAGGGCCTTTTGACATCCTGGAAAATGCTTAGTTGTAATAGCAGTGGCCTGCACCATATTGTGGAAAATTGTTAAACTGCATAATGGTGATTTTTTTCAAAGAAAGTAATGTTGTTAAATGGGTTGGTGGGAAGATAGGGGAAACAAGAAGTTAAATTTTGAAGTGAATGTGTTCAAAAAAAGATTTAGATAATTGCATCTGTTACTTTAGTTTCATAAGCTTAAATTCTAGTACTCAGTTAAATATTGGGCAAAATTGCACTTGACTAATTTTTGAAAAGAAAATAATTTATTCTGTCATGAAATAAAACTAGGCTTTGTGTATGGCTAAACTGTAAATCATGTTTACAAAATACTGTAATTTTCAGGAAATCACTGTATTAGGAATGTGCAATGAGTTATATAAATAAAAGCCATTTTAAAACTGTTCGTGGCTTGTGTTCTAATTTTTTTCCCCCCTTTTTTATTTCTGTTCTTGCCTCTGTGTCCGAACGGGCATGTCTGTCCATTTCTTGGTTACTGCGGGAGCAGACAGAGAGCCAGGCACAGTAAGTACCAACATTCCTGCTAATGTTTCCACTTCCAATAATGTAATAATTATATGTTGTGCTGTTTGTTTGTTTTGTCTTCTTTTTAGCCATTTTCATGATAAAAAGTGTATGTGTTTTCTGTTAATATATGTCTTGGTTTATGCAGAACACCAGATCATTTGTTTGATGGACTGTGTGTGAGAGTTTTGTTTCTGAGCAGAATGCTTCTAGGCAAACTTGAACTTCAGTTTGCTTATTGGTGGCAGAAAGGGGGCATGAAGCTGCAAATCAAAAAGATCATTGCAAATACATCACTTTTAGTCCAGAGTAAAGATTTTTAGTCTCTAGGATTTTGAAGACTTGGAGTTGGAGAACAGGTGAGAAATTGAAATGTGATAATTTTAAATGTGTCATGATGGTGTTTGGCCCTTGGAGGTTTTTTTAACTGCATCTGTTTAAGCCATACTAATGTCATTACTGCTTAATTTGTGCTTCAGGTGTAACTTCTAAAGTGATATTTTTTTTCCCTGTAGACATAAGATGTAATAGAATTGGTCTTATCTGAAAAGCTCTCTAAAGAAATACTTTATTGCAGCTTTTCATACTGTTCTGTTTTGAGTGATATTGCTGTATTAATCTGTTAGAGATGGTCATGTGCAATTTAATGTCAATTCAAGTAACAAAGTTAATTCTCTTTGTTTATGTCATAGGTGAATTTGGGCTCTATGTCACTCCTTTTCTCAATTAGAAAAGACAAGAACTAGGAAAAGTTATTTGACAGATAGCTTTACAGTACTAAACTTCAGATTTTTATTGCTGCTTATTTAATATATATACAAGGCTTGCTTGACAGTTATTTACTGGAAACTATCTGCATCTTTTACAGCAGCCTTTTAGTGTTAGATTGCTAAGCAAGAAGCATTCATTTCAGCTTGCTTAATGTTATTAATGACAGTGTAACTGCAGAAATAATTTTAAGCTGGGTGTTTATGAAGTCTCTGACTTACTAAGGACGTTTTCCTCTGTGTGGGACATACTTCTTTGAGTGCTGTCAGTTTACGGCAGGAATCTCAGTAACTTGCCGTAAGGGCTAAGGAAGGAGGTTTGCAGCGTGTTGTCTGCGTGCACACATACATGCACAGATGGCTCTGTGTTTTGATTTGGTTGTTATGTTTCCTGTCCTTGCCCTGGTCCCAGCTTCCCCTGCCCTGTCCGTCATGCAGTTTGGTCAAGGGTCTGAGTTTAAAATCAGATGCTTAGCGTTGTGAAATTTGGACTCTGAATTCACCTTGTAGCTGAGAATAGTTCTTGCCTGTGGAAGGAGAACTGTCAAAAATTAAACCTGACTTTTGCGTTGTGGGAGAGTTGCTGATCACTTGCTTAGTTTACTACAGATGTAAATCTTACTTAAACTATGTAAAATTGTTGCTGTAGTTGCTTCTGTCTCCATATGTCTAACTGATGATTGCTTGGTTATTACCTGAAGCAGACTGCTTTTGTGCTGGGTTTGTCATGAATTAACTTTTAAATAATCTGAGGCTTTATATCATAAAGGAATTTTGCCATGTGGATATATTGAGTTCCGGATACTACACTATGGTCATTCTAATTTTTTTGGTCTCAATGTAGGATAATACTTCTTAGCTGACTTAAAATTTAATAGCTGAATACAGGTGAACTGGAACTTAAAATTGTTTAAATACAGTGTTGCATCAAAATCTTGACTCAACAGTAAATTATATCTTCAAAGAAAACTATCTCTTAAATTATGATTCTAAGTTCATCTCTGTGGCTAAAACGATCAGCTGGGAATTATGGGCTCTTCAAACTTCTCTAATTCTGTTGTATTTTTAATGGATTTTTTTTAATATAAAATATATTTTTGAGGATAATATGAAATGGGTCTCAAGTACACAAGGCATAGCAGCAGGTCTGTTTGGTTATTATGTGTGGTTAAAATCACTTAATAACATCTGGGTCATCAAGGTAAAATCAAATTGATTTTCAGAGCAGCACTTTAAAAGTAATGGTGCTGCCAAAAATCCTGACAGGCATGCTTTCATCATCCAAGACACCAAACCCCATGCTGTTTGTAAGTTACCTAAATTCACCATGGTTTGGTACTACTGAGCAGTCCTACAGTATGATTTCCATCAAGTATGTCTAGCATGACCTTCAAGCACTATGAGTAGAAGCTAACAGCTTGAAATGTGAAAGTTTGCAAAATTAAAATTTAGTGCTTGTCTATGGGGTTTTAAATTGAGTTTCTGTGACATAACATTGGGTTAAAGCATATTGTGACAGACTGGAGCATATTCATTTTTAAATTAGATCTGGTTTTTTTTTTTTAAAGTCTCCCTAGATAAATATGCAGTCACGAGCTTTTATGTATTGTATGTTTAGAAATACACCAAAAGTAGTGAAATTCTGGTATTTATAAGTTAATATAAAGACATAGTTTCATTATTTTTTATTTTGACCAGTTTAACTACTTTTGTTATATCTAAATAGCAAGGGCTACATTTTTCTTTTATATACTAGCTCAAGCTCCAGAAAGCAAAATGAAAAAAAGGTTTTTGGTAAATGCATGTTTCTGTAATATATAAGTTAGTAATAATAGTATAGTTACTACATGAATGCTAAAATTATTTTGTCAAATTTAAATTGTGTGACTACATGAGTAATGGGTGGTGGGTTTTGGCTGATGTATCTCTAACCATCCCAAACTGGGTCATGTTATTGTGCAAATGCAGGCATCCCTTCTAATGTGGCAAATTCTGTCTGCAGGTAGCGAAGCCAGGCAAAGGAAGCAAGTTTTGCAACTGAAACTGAAAGCTTTGAGAGACATCAATACAAAAGAACTTTGATGTCCACAGTTTTTTGTTTGGGAAACATACGGGCAACCTTTTTTAAACTCATCATAGGTGTTCATTTATCACTTGTCTTCCCACTATTGTAGTATCCTGTTTGGACAGCATAGAAACGCAGATGTTTTGATGCACTGTGTTGTAACAGTAGTAGTTTGTAGACAGTGAAATCTTACTTCATTGTGTTTGTAGGATTTACATTAGTTGATGTTTATCTTTTGTCCTCATGAAAAACACTGAACTTATTTTCTAAGACCTAGAAAGCATTCATAAATTTTCCCAGACATTTTTTGCCTTCATTGTTAAGCCTAAATGTTGCTATTGCTTTGTAAAGCAAATGCTCTTTCTTACAGTAGAGAAATATTCTGTGCCCTGAGCTCTCTATCCTATTCTTCACTTCCCAGTCTTGGAGAAATGGGGCATGAACAATTGAGTGCTACTTTTTGAGTGATATTATGTGCAAGCTGTTTTTGATTTGTGTTTTAATTCTTTTAAAGGGGAGAGAAAAATCATGAAAGTTGTTATATGGAAGTGTAGTGTACTGATCAGTGTAGTACAAGTATGTTTCTTGGACTTTGTGAGGATAGAATGGCTTCAGACTACAAATTATCTTCAGCAGAGGTTGCTCATATCTAAGAGCTGTGGGTTGCTCTGTTGCAGTTTAGTTTGTAGCTGATAGAAGGCAGCATAAGGTTAATGACAAAGGACAAGGGGATTGAGGTGGTCTAGTATAAATTTTTAGGGATACCTTGATTTTGACAAACATTAGCTAGAAAATACTGAAATCAACAGAAGTCTTATTCCTTGTTAATGTCTTCTGATTGTAAAAGCAATGTAACTTGAAATGGTGGGTGAAAAGAAGGTGAAGTCAAGTAGCTTTCCATCACGAGTAATTTGACACGAAACCTACTGCCTTTTCAAGTCAGCTTTTGGGTTGTTGACATGCATGTTTGCAATAAGCATATTGAACAAATCGAAGTTAATGATTCTGGAGTAGAATAGGTTTGAGCCCAATCTTCTTTTCCATTTCTGGGGGATACTGAAGTACATCTTCCATTTACTGTATTCCTGCCAGTGAGTGCTGACAATGAGCAACTGATGTTTTGGGTGTAGGTGTTAAACTTGATGCTGTTTTGCCTACTCAGCAAGGAATTGCACCTGTTTCTGTGTGTATCTGTAGACAGCACGCGTGTGTGGTGCAGCCGCAGGGCAGAGGTCCCGTGCATGGTTAAATAAAATAAACACAGAGGCTCTACTGAGCACTGCAGGCAAGTCCAAGTTGTTAGCTGTGGTAACTGGCTGTGATGGCCGGTGGCTGTCCTTGGCACAGCTGTACAGAGAGTCAGGGAATCACCAAGCACAGAGCAAGCCTATGTGTGTGCATGTCTTTGGGGGAGAGGGGAGTGAGAGGACTAAGGAGCCCAGCACTAGAGAAGATCTTAGCTGGGACCAGGTGTATTTGAACCATGTGCACAGATGTAATGTAAATGCTGTTATTTAATTGCTGTGATGATCAGATAAAGTCAGTTTGTCCACTCTGCATGTACTTTTCTGTATGAATTGTCTGTGCTGTGTTATAAGTGGGATAATGGGATGAATGAGATACTGTGTGCTCTCAGCCTGTACCTCTGGCACACATACTTGAGGTTTGGAAGTGGTTCCTGTGTGGAACAGTATGGCAGTCAAAGAGGTGCATTTGAATAATGTGCATTATATTCCTGGTAGGAAACCTGCCTTCTTTCTGTGCATCACAACTGGGGTTTTGTTTCACATTTGCCTTCTGGTGGTTTCAGTATTTAACTTTTGCTGGAAGCAGAGTTGCTTTAGGATTGCGAGTTGCCTGTTATATAGCATTTATGTGGTCTGGTAATTCTGACAGGAAGCAGTGCTACATTAACCTTTTTATTTTCTTTTGGGACTTATTTGAAGAAAAGGGCTTCATGTGTATAAAATAAATGATTGAAAGAAAAGGAAAACACATAAAACTGATTTTGACCACTTGCTCTGATCTGAGCTTCATGATTTGCAAATGTTGCATTGGTTAATCCTTAATAGACTGAACTCTAAGTATGAAAGCAAGGAATATCCTCAGTTATATATCTAATCTGTTGAAATTAAAACAAAATAAAAATTGGTGCCATGAAGTTTCTCTTTAGGATATCAACTATGCATGTATCTTTTTACCCTTTTTGCATAAGCTGGTTATTATTGAAGATCAGTCCCAACTGAAAATTTCTATAGAGTTATTAAAAAAATATGATAGCCAAAATTAAAATTCTTGTCCTACTTCTGAAAATAAGTCAGTTGTTACTAGACCTAGTTGGAAGAACTGAACAGATTACTTTTCCAATTAGAAGATAAGGAGACTCTAATACTGTGAAGCTGTTGCTGCTGTCTTCTGGCTGACCCTATTTGATAGTGGACATATAGCAAATACAAACTCTACCAGAGCTGAAATGAGGAAAGGTGGCTTTTGGTATACTGCCCTCACTCTTCCGTGAGCCTTACCATTACAGGGGTGAGAGATATCAAGAGCCCAAGGCTTACATGATCATCTCTTTACCAGTTCTTGTTTGTATTTCCATTTACTTAATTTGTTCCTCAGTTTGCCGGATTTACCATTTGCACTACTTTAAAAGATTCATATTTTCACATTGTTGAATGTATTGTTACATATTTGGTAGTTTGAATTATGATAGTAGCTTACAGTAGCAAGGTATTTTTTCTTTACCTGATTTTAGTCGCAGTTGTTAGAACTTTCTTGAACTTCTGTGGGAAACAAAACAACCTTTTTAATTTTCGAGTTTACTGATAGATTTTGCCATAAAAAGAGCACAATCTTATTTGCAATTTCTGATGTATCTATTGGGAAATGAGCTGCTCTACAACAGCTTCTAGCATGGATACTCTAATTACAAAGAACAGTGGTTTAAATTAATGTGGTAAGTTATATAAAAGTGGTGTAAGTATGACCAGAGGTTATACATTGTGCAGAATAGGCTTGTGATGTAATTACATGTTTGTGTGAGAAACCATCAGTCTTTTGAAGAAAAAAACAAATCTAATAATCTTTGTTTGTCATTTAGGACTCAGTGGGAGCTGGGATTTCCTACATGTGTTTCACAGTTTTGAAATTCTGCACTACAAGCAGTGTAAAATATTATCAGCATTGTCTAGGTAGACTGAATTAAAAAAGAAAAAAAAATCAGATATTGTAGTTACACCTATAGGTTGCCAAAATTTGCAAGCTGTAACTCCAAATAGTAGGTTTGCTAAATTTTTTTGAGCTGTTGCCCCTTTGCCACCCTTCTGCTATTCACACTTTTTTTCAGAAAATTAAACCAAGGAAGTGACTTTATTCTCTTTCCTGCGTTTGCTTTAATTGTTTTATTCTAAACTCTTCAGTAGTACAATAGATATTTTTAGTTATTTTTATTAAGGAAAGTATCTCTTAACTAAAAGGCTTTCCTCCTTAAGAGGAAAACGTCTCTGGTCAAGTTTGAATTGCCACCTTGCTTCCTAAAGTGTTTCTACTGCTTCTTAAAATGTTTCTACTGCCACAAACATGATGGATTCAGTATTAAAATGTTGAAAATTAGTTTTAAGTGTTTTCAGACTAGTGAATCCCTGAATTTGTGTGCATCCAGGAGGAGATAAGGGGTTAAATTCCGACTGTATTTGTCAAGGCAATTAGTTCAATGATCCAACAAGCCCACCTTTTAGCTACAAAACATTTCGGTAAAGACATTATTTTGAGCTTCTTTATACTGAATTTCAATAGACCCTCCTATATGCTTTATGTAAGCCCTTTGGCATTTGTTTAGCTTGAATAGTCATGAATAAAAGAGCTTAGAGTTGGCTTTAAAGTGCAGCTTCTGAATTAGGAAAAAGAGGATTCAGATTGCCTTATGTACCCTGTTTCCTTGTCCTTTTCCTTGGGGCTAAACATTTGTGTCTGAGCAAAACTACCTTGATGTCTTCAGATTTTAAAGGGGAAGCTATTTCATGCACAGTTCACTGGCTATTAGTATATGCTTACGATATATTACGAGTAAATATCTCTTGTCTCTTGGGTAGATCTAAATATGTCTTTTGAGGGCTTACACTGGAGTACATGTTGTATTAGACTTTTCTCTTGAGAGAGATACGTGTATGGATGCAAACGTGTTTGCTTATATATTTATGTGAGCCTATATTTATTTATCTAAGCATGTACTTGGCTTTTAGGATCTAGGCTTACCAGGTCTTTGTGAAAGGAGATTTTTTTCTCAACTCATTCAGTATTGTTCACAGCATTAACACATCAGTGAACAAATTGCCCTCTTGCATATGCTAATCCTGCACTTAAAAGAACTCATTGTAACACATTTTAATGCTTTAGCTGGAACTGAGATGGAGATGGGAATCCGGAATCACAGGCATGTCAGTTGTCATGTGACTGAAAAATGTCTCAAATGCTCTTTGGGTCAACAGTTTGTACTTAGCATAACTTAGCTTGAATGAAAGCAGTCCATGTAGTTTGAGGAAAAGATTAGTCTTTGCTTTTGTTTTGTGTGTGTGTGTGTGTGTAGGCCTCAGTTTTTCAGATCAAGTCTGATTAAACAAGACTTTAGCCTTAATTTCACACTAGTAGTGAATGTTATGCTGGAAGTAAAAATATTTGATCTTTGTTTGCAATACATTTGTTGAAGGAATCCAATTGGAGTTTACTCCAGCTAACAATTGATTACTGCATAACTGTGTTCAGCAAATACTTGTTATTCTAAGCATTAAAGGCAAGCTGCTATTCATCTGCCCATACTTGCAGGTGTAGACATAGCAAAGCTTCATCTATTTATGATATTCTAAAAGTGACTAATCAATCAGATTATATTTAGTAAATCTCTTTTATTATATGGAATCTGAATATTTAAAAAAATAATAAAATCGTTGTTACTTGCTCATGAATAAAAACAGCAAGCCTGCCTCTCCTAAACAATAAATTCAGTTGAATTAATTAGTTAAATAGATGGTGACTGACAAGTGAACTAAACTTTTGATAAGTTGAACAATGAAAAGCCAAGCTCCTTAGAATGTGTGAAGCTGTACATGTTTGTCTGGAGGACTTTGTTTTGAATTAAATTGAATTAAAGACTAAGTAGGTATCACATTTCTAAAGCATCTATTACATCAATTTGAGTTTTTAAGAATATATGAAGAATCCTAAAAGGAATTTTTGATTGACCTTTGTTTTTTATCTTTACAGAGTAATTCTCTGTTGGTCCCAGACAGTCTACGAAGCACAGATAAACGCAGGAATGGCCCTGAATATGCCAATGACATCAAAAAGAGAAAGGTGGATGATAAGGATTCCAGCCACTATGTAAGCAGATCTGTGTCAAAGAAATGATTAATTTATTTGCACATGCTGTGCTTGTATGAGGAGTAAAAGAGCTGTGAAGAACAAGGCAACTTTCTTATGGCTGAAGTAGTGCATGAATATACGTGCTGGAGGGACACAAGATTTAAGTTGTGGGAAGAGTAGTGACTCAGTAGTTTGGGAAATTGTTAAGTAATAGTCCTCAACAGAAGTAGCTGTTTGGGATTCACTTGTGCCCTGGGGCGTTTCTCAGAGTTTGTGACATTCTTTCTGGACTGCTCTAATCGCAGGTTTGTTTGAAATGGAAGATTTTGTTATTGAGAGGGGTTTGGTAAATTTTATTGATAACTAGCTATTACCAGGCTGAGTTATAATTGCAAATTGCATATGCTATCAGGCTGTGCCAACTAACTGAAGTTTGCTTTTGGCTGATATGGCAATTACAGCAGAAAGCAAATTGAAATATTGAAAGTTCACAGTTTTGTGTTCTGCATTTTTGACTAGCTTGCTTGTTGCTTGGTTTCAAAGAGACACTTCAGTACAACAATGTATGTGAACCTCACAAGGTTCACACAGGCTTTCAACTTCAAGTCTAAATGCTCAGGCAAATCACAGGATGGTACTTGAACAGGCCTAAGAGACTAGGACTGGTGTGAGAGTACTAAAAAGCAAAATTTAAATCTAGGAGAACATACTGTCCTTTGACATAGCAATAATGTGGCAAATTGTCTGGTTTATGTGATTTAGATCACTAATTAGTTCTTGGTTACTGAAACCCAAGAGAAAATTAGGTGCCATTTTATTTTCTCAATATTAAGTAGGGTGATTTTAATTTTTCTCCACTTGGATAATGTCTTTGAGAAGCTATTGGATATTTTAGTGCTGTTAATGGTTTTACAAGTTGTATTTCCACCACTTTCTAATAATAATATTTTGATTAGGTTTGGCAAACTTCCCCATGTCACTCCCTCGACTTTAAGGGTGTGATATTTTACTGGCATTTTTCATTTTAAATATTTGAAGATTAAGCATTCTCAAGCTATGCTTGATATAAAAAGGAAGAAGCTGCTTAACTTGTTTTTCTTGTGTTTCTGCTGTAAAGAAATGTAAAGGATGTTATTGCACAGTAGAAGCAGTTTGTTTTAATCCACATTTTAAATATGTTTCTGCCCGCTGTTTGTTTGAAGTGGATTTTATAGCTAAAGGCAGCTTCAAAATAAATAATTGAGCAAAGCAAGGTTATTTTAAAGTTCCAGATTTATTCTAATTTTGAAGATGCCTTTTTTTTTTTTTGAAGGTCCACCAATTATGCAAATACAGAGCTGCTGGGTTTGAGCTCATTTTAGATGAGGCCCTTGTAGGGACAAGGAAATACCGCTTTTGTCAAAAGGGGCATAAATGAGTTGTAGGACCTGTAGCTTTTGGAAAAAGAATGCAAAATTAATTTTTTTCCCCTTTCTAACTTTGGACTAATTTTCATATTAGTACCTATGTAGTTTCAGTGTGTGGCTTTATTAGTGAGGAGAATCTTCTGATATTAGTATAAGTTACAGGAGATGCCTTTGAAAATCCCAGTAGATTTCTATCTATTAAGATGACAAAGTCAGTGAAGTTCACGTAAGCATTGCTTTGCAGCTAATTTTGCCCTCCTCCAGAGTGATGTCTCTGGCAAACAAGTGTCCCATCTACTGTTCTCCCACATTCTCTCGCAATCTCTGACCTGTTCTAGTACTCAGGGTGCTTCATGCTTCTCAAGAGGTGGCAGAAAACAGGAGCTAAAGCTTTCATTTCCTTCTTTTGCACCTGTTGGGTGGATAGCATCCTGAGTAGCATATAGAGTGACCATTCTGTGCCCAGTGGCACTCTTGGATCCCTAATATGTTTGTGGTATTTCTTGGAGCAAGATTCAGCTGTTAACAGAAGGGAAGGGTTGGAACTACCTGTTGGTTTGGGGTGGTTTTCTTCAGTTGGATTTTTTGGGGTGGTTGGTTGGTTGATTCATTGGTTGATTGGTTTGGGGTTTTTTGTTTGGTTGGTTTTAGGTGGTTTGGTTTTGCTTTGTTTTTTTAAAGCATTGTGGCCTTAAGTGAGAGAAAGGATCTGGTGTTACGTGTGAAAGCTCAGACACTTTGAAAGGAGGAGATGGGGGACAGTTGAGTAATCTTGTATGTCTGGTTTGTTTGCATAGAAACTTTTTAACTAAAAATACTTTTATTGGAAATATCAGACTTGTTCCCACAAAAATTTAATTTTTTTTAAGTTAATTTAATTTCTTTGTTTGGTTTTGAGTCAAGACTCATCTTCTGATTTAACCACTCTGTGGTACTGTGGAAATCACTAGACCTCTGCATATCAGAATGTGTCTACTGGAGAATCCTGGCCTCTGTTGGAGATAGGGACTAGGAGGCACTACAGTAACAGCAATCCTTAGTGGAACAGCTCAGCTGAACATAGATATAAGGGAAACAGTCAAACTGCAGCTTGACAAGCTGCAGTAGAACATTTCTGTTCAGGAATGCCCAAGTATTTTGGTTTTCTTGGGCAGAAATGTTGAAATGCCTTGGCATTTCTGAAGCTTTTTCTTTCCCAGAACTTTAATTTCAAAACTTGCCTTTCTGGAAAAGGGGAAAAATGGTACTATCACTTTGAGAAAGACAATTCATCAAATATGTCAAAAAGCTCCATTTTCCTGAGACCTGTTTTTTGGTGTTTTTCCAGGTATGCACAAGCAGTACTTTCTCTAAATTAACACAAGATTATTAGTGTATGAACAGAGTACCTTTCTCTTTTAGGAGTAGTGACAACACTGTTTATGATGGTAATAAGGAGGGGTTTTGGACCATCTTGCACAGATGGTGAGATTGCCATCTTTCAACTAGTTCTACCATACTTGGGTTTTACTATTGTAGCAGAAATAAGGTGTTGTGTTTCTGTGTTAATTGTTCTCCTTATTGCTAATAACTTAATGAAAGGCTGTTTGTTTTTGTTTAGGAAAAACAACAAATGTCTGAGTAGATGCGTAGTCTTTCTCTCTGGGCTCTTATTGTACTAATTGAAATGAACACTATATTTATTTATTTTTAATAGGACAGTGATGGGGACAAGAGTGACGATAACTTGGTTGTAGATGTATCCAATGAGGTAACTTTTTTCATTTTTGTAGTCTTGACATTTGCCCAAAGGTTAAAGGAAAAGTGCAATTAGATGCTAGAAGAAAAATAATCCTCTGTGTGGATATGTTAAAATATTCACAACTTCTTTTTATTAGTAGTGCAGTTACTGTGTCTTCCTCTGAGCTTTATCTGGTTGCCTTCTCGGTTTTTCCTTCTGCTGCTTTGTCCAGGTCTGTTCCCTCTGCAGTTAACGTTCTGACACTTCACAGCTGCTCTGTAGTGTAGAGGGTTGTGGTGAAGAGCATGTGCAAGGCTGAGGTTTTCAAACTACTGTCTTTGAATGGAAAGGGAAGAAGTTATCTAATGTTGTATTTAGTAGTAGGGTTGTTATTAAAAATGTTGCCTTAAAAATTGATTGTATTTTAATGTCCTTGGTTAAAGACATTTTCCAGAAATGTTGGTTTTTCAGAATGAAGTTAGTTTAGAAGATTTTTCCAGAGATTGTAGACACTTTTTTTCTCCAGGGCTGAGATTTGGCAATGGCATCAAGGTGAAGGGATGGGTGTTCCCTTTTCTTCATCTTTTATTTCATACAACACACAGATTTAGGAAGCCTGAATATGGTAGTGAGGTTCTTCAGGTCTCTGCAAAACACAGGGAGAGAAGCTGATAGACAAGTGCCCTCAGTAGCTCCAGGTGCCCTCAGTAGCTCCAGGGATCCAAACAATGTCAGCCAAGTAGAAAAACGGGTGTCCAACTTGTGATTTTAGTAATCCTTTCAGAAGATTGGCTTACAATGAAACTGTTTAATAATCAGTCAGACTTACTGCCCTTTTGTGAGGTGTGATTTCTCCCTGGTGCTATTCTTGTGAGCCAGAGGAGTATGGAGAACCTGCAGAGCTCTGATAGCATTGTAACTCAAGGGGCTGGCTATTTCAAGTTAAAGTAAATGCAGAAAATGCCTCTGGAACAGAGAAAAATAATCACCTGAGAGGTGGTTTCAGTTTTCCTGTAGATTTAAGTGGCAAGGCAATTACAGATGGTGTTGAGCAAAAATGTGACAGCTATTATGGCATATAAAGATCCCTCTATGGGCCATTCACATAAGAGCTGGACTTGATGATCCTTGTGGGGCTCTTCCAATTCAAAATACTCTGTGAAATCTGTGAAGGCATGCATCTATCTCTTCTTCTGAAGGTAGAGATGAGCAAGGTCTTTATCAACTAAAAGAGGTTATTGAAATGTTTATTGCGACTAGCGGAGCATGGAGAGCATACATGATAAAAAGAGTGTCAAGTTACTGCAGTTTCTGTCGGTCTTCCTTGCTCTTACCACGTTTTAAGCACTTGCTTTAGTTTGTACTTAGGTATGCTTTGCAAGCTCTGTGCTTGGAAACGATTTATGATTACATGTGGTGTAAAATAAAGACAGATTGCTAACTATGTGACTTTACTTCTCTAGACTGATGAAGGGATCTCAGCTTTTTTTCTATAAAGATGACAAAATGTCTCGTCATTTGCATTTACTGCTTAAATTCCTCTAGTTTTTTGGGTTTTTTCCCCATAGACTCCTTAGTGGTGTTTGTGTACCAGTTTATGACACGGTTCTGCGCTGTTCTTCCCTTCCCATTGTTTTAGGATCCTTCTTCCCCAAGGGCAAGTCCCACTCATTCACCACGTGAAAACGGTATAGATAAAACCCGCCTACTGAAGAAGGATGCCTCCAGCAGTCCAGCATCTACAGCCTCTTCAGGAAGTTCCACTTCCCTCAAATCCAAAGAAATGGGTCTGGTGGGTAGCAGTCTGTGGTCCAGATAGTCTTCTTTCTTGTAAAATCTAACTCTCCATTCTTCAGCAACTACTTGCGGCACAAATTACCTGGCATTAAACATTAGAAACCGAAATTGGCTACTGTTTTTCCAGATCTTTAAAGTATTATTGAGCTTTTCCCCTCAGCAATATTTCTGCTTTGTTTTTACTTTTTGTATTTCCTACATTTCTGTCAAATGAATTGTAAGTTTGTTACAAGGAACAAGAGTTGCTTAAGCATTGGTTTGTGTTTTTTTAGGAACAATAACTTATGGTTTAACATGGCCTGTGAAGAAGTTCTTAAGGCTTTTGTTAAATTCTTCTAAATAAGCTGTTACTCCTTGAAGACTTTTTCTTGCAGTATCACTAATAATTTGATCTGATTCCCTGTAACGTTTGTGTCATGGTTTTTTGATATCATCTATGGTGGTATTTTGTATTTGTAGCTAGATTTTCTGTGTCCAATAATAACTGAGATATTAATGATTTCAAGCTAAAATAGTTTCGTAATGCATACTGTATATTCCTGAAGAAAAAAATTAGCTCAGGCATTCCTTTTTTTTATGTCAGTAGAAAAGGAAAAATAACTTTCTATGTTTCTTATTTTAATTTTGGCAGCAATCAAAAAGGTCAGCATTTCTCTCTCACAAGTTAATGTTGTCAGCATTGCGTGGATTTATGAAAATTGGCTGAGGGACTAGGTAGTAGGTGCCCAGCATCCCAGCTGCTGTTGTGATAAATTGTATAATATGGCCTGGATTAAAAATAATACTCATTTAATTTGTTTAATGATACCAGCATGAAAAAGCCAGCACGCCTGTTCTGAAATCCAGCACACCAACTCCTCGAGGTGACGTGCCAACCCCAGGCACTAGTGCAACTCCAGGACTCCGTCCAGGCCTTGGCAAACCTCCAACAATGGACCCTCTGGTTAACCAAGCTGGTAAATGCATTACCTCATGTGTTTTTATGGTTCCAAAATTAATCTTTTTTTACACATGTAGTTCTTTGTGACTGTTAACTAAATATATTGCTTTGTTCTTGATATCAAGAAAAGGCTTGATGCGAAGCAGATGTTTAGATTATCAAGAGTTTGAATATCTTTCTTTCTCTTAGTCTTCTTTGTTTACTTTTGTCTTTATCTTTTTTTGCATATAATCCAGAGACTGAATGCAATATAAAAAGATTTCTCAGAAGTTTCTGGTACTTACTCTGCATGCAATCCCTTCTACCGTCTTTGTCTGAGTCTACTAATATTTGCTGCAGTGCACAGCTTGACAAATGCTGGGGGAAGTTTACTTTTGCTATTCAGGCTGGTACACACAGTTGCTGCAGACATGAGCTGTGTAAACCATGTCTGTCAGCTTTACTGCTTAATTTGGCAAAGAAGAGATTAATGTAAACAGGGGAATATTACAGAAATGGAAATAGGTAATGCTAGAAGAGATTGCTAGAAGTAATCAGCAAGTTCAGACTTCAGTAGATCTTATTTACACTGAAAAGAGCTGGTGGTACTGACAGATCATGGCAGTGTCTCTTGACATTGTGTGCATGTGAGAGGGAAGGGTGAGATGTTTTAGAGGGGGGGAAAAAAGGGCTGCTTTCTTTCCTGTATGCAGGAATACATAAATAAACGCACTTAGTTTCATTATTCTGTAGCTGCAGGTTTGCGGACACCGTTGGCAGTACCAGGACCGTACCCTGCTCCGTTTGGAATGGTACCTCATGCTGGCATGAATGGAGAGTTAACCAGTCCAGGGGCAGCCTATGCCAGTCTGCACAATATGTCACCCCAGATGAGTGCTGCTGCTGCTGCAGCTGCCGTGGTTGCCTATGGAAGATCTCCTATGGTAGGCCATACGTTGCATGCAATCTCAGTCCTGTGAGTTGTGGTTCACTGAGAAAAGCTACATGCTTCATTTAGCACTGCAGAATTCCCAACTCATAACAGTGCCAGAGGCTTGACAGCTTCACTGCGTGCTTCACTGCATGCTTCACTTTGCTGTGTGGCTGAAGAAACAAATTTGCACCTTGAAAACAAAGAATCTCAGTGTATTAATGTATGTTTTCTTTTAGTTCTTCACCTTCATTGGTGCTTTAACTGATGAATAAATGCTAGAAAATTATTTAGTGCTGTAAATGAAAAAGTAGTTTCGGTAGACACAAAGTATTTCACTGTAGCTGTGGACATCTGCTTTTTTGTTGCTGAACCACATTTGTGTTCCATATAGACATAACAAATTAATCTTGAAGCATGTAGAAGTCTTTTTATCTGGTCTCTGTCCCTGTTTTTAGTTGGGTTTTTTTTTTTGTGGAAATCAACCTGAGAAATTGGTCAATACCTATTTTGGAGCTGTGCGATCAGGTGTCTTAAGAGTAGTTGCTATTGTAGGTGTAGTAAGTAAATGGAACCTGGTAGTTACAGTGGCTGTCACACAAAATAACCTAGGGGCCTGATTCTGGAAACATGAGCTTGATGGCAGCCCTCTGCATAGACAAACTTACCTACTCGTAAATTTGTAAAATTGAATTTGTGCTTGTCAGCTTCTCATTATTGTTTGTATGACCACTTTTGTCAAACTGGTAAACAGGGCTTTTATGTGAAAATGTGCAAATTCTAAATAGCATACACCCTCCTTTTAAAGCAACAACAATGTTTACTCTAATATAATGTTCAGAAGAAAAACTAAGTCTGTTTGGTCCAGAATTTCTGCTTGGATTATTTGATGTACATACTTATTCAGGATATAAAAATTCAGTGGAATTGCGGTATGTAAAGAGAATGTCATTTTTTTAACCTGTGGACAAATTTCTTTGCACCCCACAGCGTGGCTCTCTGAGAGATCTCTCAGCTGCTGTGCCCAAACAGAACACTGTGGAGGCAGTGAGACCCTAGCTGGGGCCCAGGGCTGCTTTCCAGCACCACGCTGTGCCAGCCTGAGTATGTGCTAGCTCTCTCAGGAGTAAAGGGCACTGGCATGGCTTGGTGCTGACATGGACTCTAATTCCATAGCTAACATGGGACTCTCCCTGCTAACCAGGACTGCTGTGTTATGCTCAGTGGTGTGAATCCATGACAAATTATTTGCTGTTCTCATATGAGTGCTTCTATCAGAAGTATGCTCAGGGAAAACGTCTGGGTTTTGCCCCCCAATGGAGGGCCATGCAATTATCTGATACTGTGGGTAAAAGCCACCTTTTGGTTAAATGCATAATATCTTGGGAGTGGAGAAAAGAAGCTTGCTGAGAAATTGATGAGAAATTCCAAGTTTGAGATTAATTCACTTTTTGTTGTCAGGTTGGGTTTGATCCTCCTCCTCACATGAGAGTACCTGGAATCCCTCCAAATCTAGCAGGGATTCCTGGGGGAAAACCGTAAGTAACATTTTAACATTTTGGTAACATCTGCAATTTGTAGGGGGAATGAAGTTATATTGTGTCAGTGAACAGGGATTTTTTCAGAGGATGCTTTAGAGTTCTCCAAGTAAAACCTGCAGCATAAAAATTCTGAAATGGTCGTTGTCATATCCCAAAACAGGTGTGTATATACCTATTTCCAAGGAAAAGTTGTTGAAGGTATACTTTAAGGTTTTTTTATTTCATCCTTTCTGGGGAAAGTTAAGGTGACTACAGACTAAACGGTAAATAGTGGTAAAATGTGTTAGATAAAAATATATTGAAACTAGAATTTGCAATACACTGAGGGTAAATGTGTAGTGCAAACTTGCAGACTCCTTGTCTGGCACTTGTTTTATCAGGCATGGGAGCCTGCAGCTGATGACAGTGGGTATCTGAAGCAGTTACTTTAGCAACAGATAACACACCTTGCATAATGGAGCAAGCTATTTAGAGCTTTTGTGTGAGTGCATCTGGAGAGCAAAAGGACGATGAAGCAGTTGTGGAGCAGGTAGTGCATAGATGTAGAAGAGTGTTCACAATAAGTTCTTTTTATTTAATAGTTTTGGTTATTGATGAAGCAGTTGTTAAATAAAATACTTCAGTGATGCTGTGACTTATTGATGTTGCAATAAAATAAATTCAGCAGCATACATGAAATGTTTCAGTCATCTGGCTGTGGTAGACCATTGACCCTGAACTTAACCAGTGCAGTAGACTCATGAGCATGCATGACCTCTGAAAATATGCGATTAATGTTTTAGGTATTTCTGGACAAGTATTCTAAGCGGGTTCTAACAGAGCAAATTTAACTCAGCTGTTTTTCTGGACAGAACGAGGCAGAGAGAATTTTAACAGTTTTTTCAACACTCTGTTAGAACCTGTTCTTTGTTCACACTTGGCAGTTAGTCCTGACTTCTCTTTCAACAGGAGCTTGCAATTAGAGTAGTTTTTCTCTACCTAGGTACTTACATAATTTTGAAACTTACTTAACAGTTCACACTTTCTGTGCAGGATGTTCATGTTACATAATGTCTACTTACCAATCTAAATTTAATTTCTCCTTTTGCAGTTTCAGAAAACATTTAGAAACTATTATTTTTAGGATGCTGTCTAAGTTATCAGGCTGTGGTGAAAGTTACGTACTCGCCTATTTCTGTTTGCTTTCATTTTGGACTCCTCTTAGTAACTAGTGACACTGTGTAATGTCAGTCTGGCAAACATCCAAAAGGATACCAGATTAGAGGCAAAAAAGTGTATCTTTCCTTCTGATCTTTTCCTATAACAATAGGAAAGCAGCAGACTTAGTCTGAAAAGCCATCCTGAATGTGTTTTTGTGGTTATCCACCATACTTCTGAGAACAGGGTTAGCTATCTGTTGGCAGTGTGAGAAACCTGTTAAATCATAGTTTTACTTAAAGTTGGTGGTGTGTTGACAAGATTACTGAAGTGAGGGCTCAGTGAGTTGGTGTTGTGTATCAAATGGTGGTGTATTTAAATTTAGTACAGTAAGGATCAGGCTTTGTACTCAAAACTCAGACACATTCTTGCTGACTTTCATAGAATTTGGCATACTTAAAATGCTTGTGGAAATCGCATAATTGAGTGGCTGTAAGTTTTTACTTCTAACTAAGTATATTCATAAGCTTTCAATGACATATTTCATTACTAATGCCTTGCAATATTTTATATTGTAAGCTATTGAAACCTATTTTTGTTCAATCAGAAATTTTCTGTGGCTGAGTTCTAGTTGTTACACTCTTCAAGACAAAAGGATAGCATATGTATGCAGCTCTATTTTGTATCCTGGTAATTTAGCTAAATCATTGTCTGCCGGGGGGAAGCTGTGTGGGGCCTGTTTGGGTTTTTTTAATGTTTTTACCGCTTTATTCACACTGCTTCATATACTGCCTGCTTTGATACATACTCCTAGTTTCCACTTCATTTAATGTGTTCTGCAATGTTTGAGGTTTTTTGTGGTCATGTTACTTGTACATTTCCACTAAAATTACTTCTTTGCTTATCGTAGTGAAGCAAGCCTAAAATTCCATAAACTCATCTGTTGTTTTTCAGCTATAAGCTATAAGACAATCTCATGTTTTAGTCTAGACTGGCTAAATGCTGTCTGCTACCTGCAGCATCTCTGAGTATCTCACATACTTTAGGTTTTTCTCCTGTATTTTCTGTACAGAGCAGATATAATCGTGCAGACTCATGGAGTACACCTAGTTTATTTTCAAAGCAGGCCTTTTTCTTGAGAGCAGATATGGTGTCTCACTGAATTCTTTTTAATAGATGTGAGTCTTAGTGCAAGTGGTACAGAGAATTTTCGAATGGAACTATTGAATCCCCACTCATGTGTATGCTTAAGGCTGCACTTTTTTTATCAGTGGTTATGCTTCTACTGTTTTTTCACCCAAGAGAAAATTATATTCCCTTGTTTCTAAAGGACAGACACTTCTGATAGCACCCAGGTATTAACCCTTGCACGTTCTGAGATCTGTTAATGACCTGCTTGTTAGAAAAACTAGTAGCCTGTTAAAAACCCTCTTGGACATGAACATGTGGTGTCCGAGTCCTGAACTCTTTTGTTTTAATGCATTTAATTACATCCTCTAAGTTTTTGGTGTGTTGATCAAATAATTTTTTTTTGCTTTGCATGGTCTTTCTTGCAAGTACCTACTTAGCTTTTAGTCTTCTATAGCTGCTAAATTAACATTCTTATGGATTTCTGGTTTATGTGAACAATGCCTTCTAATAGCTGGATTGTGGACTAAAGACAGATTTTCAAGATTAGTGGTAAGATTTATATCCACAGTATTGCTTCCCTGGTGTCTAAAATTCTGAATTAATAGTAGTACCGAGGAAAAATATATTTCTCAGCATGTTTTCCCAGACAGTAAAAAAACCTGAAAATACATGTTTCTCATTTTAGTAGGAAAGGGAAACTTTACGTGGTAAATGTTCAATCTTTCTCCATCTAGTTGTAAGATGACTTTTCATTGTGTTTTTGGAGAGGTGTACTATACTCTTTTGGAATTGCTCAATTTCAGTTCTACTGAACTGAACTCTGTTCTTCAGATCTTCATACTTGCACAGTGAATGTACAGGGAGAGATATTGTAAAAGAAGGCTAATTTTACTGTATTATAGGAGATTTAGGGGTGTGTGCATCCCTGCCATGTATCTCTCGCTAGAATTATTTGGTGACATGTATGAAGATGAAGATTCAGTTATTTCTGTACAAAACCCTCTATCCTTATTTCTTGGCGTTTTGTTCTATATGATGAAACAACACACTCAGATATTGACTGTTTTTTTGCGATAACTACAATTAAAAATGAGCTGGAGTGCAAAGAAAAGCTGAAAGCAAAATGCTGTCATGAATGGAAGGAACTTTTTGCTTTTGCATTTTGCTGTCGAGGGTATTGTTGTGCTAGTTAAAGAAGTCTGCTTGAATTGAAGGGATGAAGTGGAAGTTTTTCAGGGATTTTTTTTTTTTTTAAGGCATGGTACTTTATTAGGCAGGAATTGTGAGCATCTGTATATCAATCTGAATACTTAGTGTAGCTGGCAGGTAGTTTAGTTAATTTGCTATATTCTTGGGCAGTGAATTAATTACCCTGATTTCTCCTCAGCATGTCAGATGATACTTGCTCTATACTTACTTAGAAATTGGAGATTTAAGCTGAGAAACTGGTTTGTATTAGTACCAGTTAACCCTGTTGCTGTGCATAGGAACTCTGCAGATTCTCAGTACTGCTTTCACACACATGAGGAGAAGTCTCTGGATGCAGTAATTCAGAAGAATCTTTCCATTATTCTGAAATAATATAAGTGACAGTATATTATTTCTCAGAACTCATTTAAGTAAAAGGCACAGAAGTTTTTCTTGCAATTGTTCTTTTCAAAATATTCAGTTAATTAAAAGTGTCTATTTACATTAGTTGATATGTACTTAGCTTGTTTTATGTTAAATTTTAATTGCATTTGTATAAGATAATTTTCTTTGTTTGTTGTTAGTCTAACACAAGGAAGGACTCTCCTTTGACCAAAGAGGGATGATCATGGAGTCCATGATTGGATAGCTATCTTTCATACAGGCAGACTGCTCTGAGTGAGACAGAAATCTGTGCTAGTCATGAGACTAAACAGCAGTTAAGGCACACATGGTCAGTTCTGAAAGAAAAATGGGTGGTCAAGTGGTGTAGGTACTAAAAAGTTAGAAGCAGAGAAATTCTTCAGCCTTTTCTCAATATTCTGTGAGCAGACTGTCTTTCCTATGTAAACTATTTTAAACAAGGTCACAGTTTTATAAACTTATTGCACCTGCAGGCTGTTTTGTAAAATTGTTATGGCTTCGTCTTTGAAAATATTTTGGAATAGGTCTCTTAGAACTTGGCCAATCCTCTCAAGGGGTGGATGGCTGAGGAATCAATTACCTATTGCCATTCAACACACTTTTGAGATCTATCCTATAAAAGTAGTTGGAAAATTATTAAAGCGCTTCCACGTGTTCATAAGCCTGGACTCTGTCGTTTTCTTTATCCGTCTCGGACGTGACAGTGACAAAGTGGTGCCTGTTAAAAAATCCTGAGCTTTAGGGAACATAAGACTTTGTCAGATTTTGCTAGCTGTTGACTCTTTTGAGGTTAGACAATGAAGATTCTTGTCACATTTGAGAACTGAGACCTGTGAATATATCTAGTGCATTAAAAATTGAGTCTTCTGTAGGTGTAGCACTGGAAGTCCAGTCCTTCCCAGAAGTAGCTGGCCTTCTGTCATGATGACCTGATGAAGAGGAAGCCAAGGGCAGCAGTGACTGAGCTGCAAATAGTCATTTGCACTGCTGTCTCCAGTCCTGTGTTCTTCTGGAGACAGACACTTTTCTTGTCTAGGGAGTGTTGGGAGTGTCAGCCTGCCAGACGATGCAAGTTTTTTCGAGGTTAAAAGGTATTGTGCAACAAAGTTATACCATAAAACCTAGCAGATACAAGCACTAAGCTATCATACCATAAGTATGCTGGCAGTGGTGATGTAAGCATTACATGCCACACGTCTTCAAGCAAACAGGAGCATTTACTGTTTTGCTTGCTTGTCTTGGGAGAGGGATCTGGCAAAATGTAGCCATTTCTCTCTACAGTGGATTGCAGATAACTTGCATTGTAAAAAAAGGCTTAGTAAGAAACTCTCATTGGTCTGTTTGTTAGGCCAGCAAACACAGTCATCCTGCATCCCGATCAACTAGTCTTAGAAGCAAATGCTAAAAAAGAATGAATTCTTCTATGATCAGTATAGCCCCACTTTAAACACAGACATACTGGTGAAGTTCTGCATGATTAAAAAATACGCTGAGTAGGCCTCTGATGTTTCAAAGCATAAGAGTCATTACAATTCTACAGTAAACAGGAAGTGCTTCAAAAACATTTCTATTGTCTTCCTCACGCCCCATCTCAGCAAGAACGGAGAAGCTCTGTGAATGCACCTAAGCATTTCAAAACACTAATTATTTAGGTATTTTGAATTGAACAGAACATTTAAGCTGTAACCTTCAAATTAAAAAAGAGTCATAGACAAGTAGATTATTCATCTTGAACATGCTGCAAAAAATTGCCTAATACTTACTTAATTGTTTTGCTTCAGTCCATGATAAAAGCAAGGGCAGGCTGAAACTTCAAAGTTGTGCAGTTCTGTGTACTCTTACTGCTAACAAATATTCTGCAACTGACTTTGATCTGGAGCCCAGGATGGGGCCCAGCTTTTCAGTGTCTTAAATGTTGTGACTCTTTAGTTCGATTCTGTTGATGAACCTGAGCAGTTTTTCAGCCTCAAGCAGACTTGTTGCCACTCCTGTTCTGCTTTCTCTCCCATCCTGTGTCTGATCTGTTTAGTGAATAGCTACTTTGGGACAGTCTTGTCTCCATTCTTCTTCACAGGAAGGAATGGATTTCTAGTTAAGCCTTTGTCATTACCGTAATTCTTCATACAAAAACCCAGAAAGGGTCCCATGGGACAAAATACATTTGATATACGGTATACATGTAAGGGAGTGAACTTCGCACTTCCTTTCTTATCTTACATTTCCCATTCCTGACATTTCTATGACAAAAAGTTCTACCATCTTTTGGACTTGCTCATCCTTTGTTTTTGGGTATTCTCTGAGCAAGCTTTCTGCTCTTACATCCAACCATGAAATAAGAATGAGTACAGGAATTGCATATATATGCACTATTAATTTCTTCTCTTTTTAGGAGCAGTTACTGTTAACCAGTTTTTACCCTTCACTTAAGAAAAAACTGTGATATTGCATGGATTGACTGTTTCCACTGTTACTTTCTGTATGAAAGAGCTGTAGAGTTCTTTCATCTCTCCTCACTCTTTTTCAAAGGAATATCTTATGCCCAGGAGCAGAGCAGATTCAGTTGCTTTGTGATGTCTGTTCCTGAACCAGACATCTTCCTTGTTCCTTCATTTCAAACTGTGTGATACTTGGGAACATGTAATAAAATACCTTGAAAATACTAACTTATTATTCAGAACAGGAGATTAAATAGAAATGTCTATTGTTGGGTTCTTGGAAGATGGATGTGATAGTAATAGTTGAGCTACAATGATTGAAGATTTCTGAGGAAGAAAGTAGATTTCAAAAAGAAAGGGAAATTCTGAACAAAAGAATATATTAGAAAAATAAATGTTTCAGTAGGGAGGTGGCAGCTCATTAGTGGAAAAAAAAGAATACTCATCACTCTCAATTTTTTTTATCCACTTTGGCCTCTTGAAGGATGCTGTTAATGTAACAACAGCATCAAAAGCATGAGCTATGCATGCACTTACAACAGAAGTAACAGAAAAGGAGCTCACTCGTAGAGCAAAAATCAGCCTTTTACAGTAGTATTTTCATTATTTAAAATAAGCAAACAACCTCCCCTGATCCTGAAACCTTTATTAGTTGATGTTTGTGCCCTTGTCCTTGAGTAGAGCTGACTTTAAACTTTTTAATGACCATGAAAAAATAATTTCATGTACTTTCCTCAAGGAGGAGTGTTTTTCTTCAGTGCTGGAATGTCACTTCCTCAACCCTCAGTTTCCATAAACTTGAAATCATGCAATGAATACAAATAAAAGGTATTTCAGAAGTGCCAAAAGTACCTTGAAAACGGAGCCTTTCAGGTTTTCCAATGTACTTATTCAAGAAAACATATTTATGAGAAGATGATATCAGCTTTCTGATGAAATGTGTGTGCAACCACTCTATGTGTTTCTGTTTTCTGTTTAAAGCACTACTTACCAGCTAGAAAGAGAGGTATATGAGCACAGCCAGTGGTGATGTTACAGATGAGGTGCATGAATCAAGCAAAACTTTGGCTTGTGGTCCTGCAATGCGACAGGTACAGGCATCATGGAAGGATGAGAGTAGTGCCTGGTGAGGGACTGCTGCTGTAGGACTTGTGGTGTTGAGACTTGGAACTGCTAGCTAGAAACCAGGGGCTGAAAGGTCTTTTGATGATCTAAGTGGCTGAGGTCCCCATGCCATGACCTTCATCTGTAGAGTTAAGGGTGGAATTTAACCTTCTTCGCCATTACACAAATACTTCAGCTGAGGCAAGCTGAAAATTTCTATTGTGAATCCTTGTCTCCTTCTGAGGTTTCATCTGCCTATATTACTTGCCACTGTAACTCTGATTTTTGTGAGATGATCGGCAAAGAATTAAAAATACGTGTTTTTCCTGCATTGTAGTTCTGCAATGGCTGCTTTTTAAAATTGTTTTGTCTTCTCTCTTCTTTCCCTTCCCCAAAAGAGCCTACTCCTTTCATGTTACTGCAGATGGTCAGATGCAGCCAGTTCCTTTCCCTCCTGATGCCCTCATCGGTCCAGGAATCCCTCGCCACGCCCGTCAGATCAACACACTGAACCACGGGGAAGTTGTGTGTGCAGTTACCATCAGCAACCCCACGAGACACGTGTACACGGGTGGGAAGGGGTGTGTCAAGGTCTGGGACATCAGTCAGCCTGGCAACNGGCAGATCTGTTTCCTGTTGTTTCCTTTTTTTTTTTTTTTTTCATATATAACAGTGCTGCAGAGAATAGTGCTGGTTTGTTTAATGATAATTATCACTAAGGGTCAAATAACAGTTTAAATCAGATTTTTGAATAGAATGTGTATGTCACGTTTTGAATAAAAAGTGATTTTTTTTTTCCCCATTCTAGTTATACTGATGATTTTTGTGCATGAGTTTAAAAGGAATGCAGCTTGTCTTATTCAGGGCTGCAGAGAACCTTCTTAGGTCTTTCACTCATACAAGGAGTGAAAACCTCATTTTCTGTAAGGTGGTAGTAACCACACACTGAAATAAC
Source organism: Struthidea cinerea (assembly GCA_013397865.1). Taxonomy (NCBI): domain Eukaryota; kingdom Metazoa; phylum Chordata; class Aves; order Passeriformes; family Corcoracidae; genus Struthidea; species Struthidea cinerea. The sequence continues at coordinate 221,991 of VZTI01000334.1, forward strand.
GTGACACACTACCAAAGGTTACTTTCAGTTTTGCTGTGCCTGTTGTTCATGACCCACTAGTTATACATACAGGCTGGTTGTTTCCACATGTGCAGGATACAAAAGGGACTGGGTGCAATGGTATAGGTATTTTTATATATATATATATATAGAGAGAGAGAGAGGTAGCTGAAAAGCTAACTCAAAAAAGGCAATGGCTCAATAAGAGATGCTTCTCACTTAGAAGCAGCATTGAGGTTTGTGCAGTGTTAACTGAGAAGACTTAATGTTGTCAAGCACAGCAATGTGTACTGTAAATGAAAATTCTAGCTTCAGTTTTGATCCAATTAAATGTGGTGGGGGTTTTGGGGTTTTTCACCCTTTATCCTTTCTTTACTGCTATCATTTTGTAATTGCCTAGTAGTAACAGTGCAGTTGAATAGGTATTCTGTTCTGTGGCAGGTATCTGTCTGGATGCAGAGCCTTCATTTTAGTTATGGAGCAGTAATGACTGATTAAGCCTACATTTCCGCTGCCCTACTTACTGCTCCTTTGCTGCAATTACAAACAAAAACAAAATCATAGTAGGAATGCTGTTAACTAATTCTTGCAGTGTTTTTTCCTGTGTGTTGAGTTACAGATCTTAACCACCAATTTTGTAAAAAACTGTTGCCAGTCAAGGAAGGTTGTAATAAGGAAAGGTAGAAATGTCTTCTGTCACTAACTTCCCCACAGTACCTCTCAAATCAACAACAGTATCACAAATGAGAGACCAATAAATACAATAAGAATCATGTTGAACAACAAAGGACCAACATAAATATAGGACCAATACAGGAATCCTTAATCTTTTAACTTTAATATTGTGAATACAAAATTGTATTTGAAAGAAAAATTCAAAAGTCTGAAGGACATGAGACTTGAACAACATTTAAAATTTGACATGCCAAATAAAATGTCATTTGCTTTAATATTTCTGTTGTTGGTGACCTTCAGTGATGGAGTACCTTTGCAGAAAAGCAAGCTTACTTTGGCTCTGTTTTTATGTAATGAGATAGAAAACTTGCCATTCATCAGGTTTGAAACAGAGTAGACTGTGGCAACAGGAGTCTGCAGTTTTAATTTCTGCAGCTGCAGTTTCTAATTAGAGATGAGAAGTAGGTGTTTCAAACCTTTTAGGATCTGCTGGTTCCTCTTCAGTACTTTGGTAATTGAAAAAGTAACAAACTGTTTAAAACTGTGATGCAGTCAGAATTATATTAGTGGTCATTACTGGCAGGCACGTAACTGAGGTGATTTGTGTTGTACAGAACAGAGATAACTACATCCGCTCCTGTAAATTGCTGCCCGATGGATGCACCCTCATAGTTGGTGGGGAAGCCAGCACGTTATCCATTTGGGACCTGGCAGCTCCAACTCCTCGCATCAAAGCAGAGCTGACATCCTCAGCGCCTGCCTGCTATGCTCTGGCTATCAGCCCTGATTCCAAGGTGTGCTTTTCCTGCTGCAGTGATGGGAACATTGCAGTGTGGGATCTGCACAATCAGACATTGGTCAGGTGAGTCTTTGTTTACAGAAAATTTTGATAGAAGTTACTCTTTGGACAGTTACATAAATATTTATCTCCCTGAATAGGGTTCACGACAGCAAAGTAAATAGTGCCTGTTATTCAAAGGAGTGGTTTACACCCAAGTTAGGCAGAAACTAGTTTTGGTAGCTTCAGCCTAGTCTTGGAAGATGTGTTTTCAGGGCGTAATGGGTTGGTCCGTCACCTACTGTAGCCAATGTAAAAGCTCCTGTGGGTTTCTGTTATTTGGGGTTGGTCTGCAGGTTCAGACCAACCCCAAATAACAAACAAGCAGCATTCTTGCTGGTTTGTTATTGGGATAGACTGAACATGCCTTTTAAGGAACGCTTTGAGGTTTGTTCTTTTCCTTTGTCTTAAGCCTTCTTATGTAAATAAGAGTATTTTCAATTCTTATTTAGTGATGGTAAGTACTAAAATTAATCTTACAACATATTTGAAAGGGTGGATCCTCTCAGTTCTTTAGGAAAGCACAGGGACTTACGATAAGATAAATTTTTGTTTATGCTTACCGAAGTAGTGGTGGCTTACAATATTTTGAGAAGAGAAAGTCTAATTTGGGAAAGGCCGTGATACCTTAAAAGTTCTGAACACAAAAACTGAAGAATACGCTTAGTCTGCTGTGTTTCAGTTAAACTTCTGGTATATCCATAATTAGCTGAAAATTACATGCAGAGAGTCGTGTTAATGTGCATGCAAATTTTACTTTCTGTTGAACTTTCAGGTCAATAGATACAATTGTAGTTTTTTAAGTTTTCACTTTGTCATGTGCATGCTTAGTCCCTGTAAAGGTGCACTCTGTGGCATCTATACACATCTTTGAATGTCTTGCTTTTTAAATGTTTGCTGTATGTGTTCCCACCACTTGCTGGCTGATCTTGCTGATTGATAACACATGGAATTTTGAGACCAGAGCTACTAAACAAAATGTGCAGCGTGACCTTTCTGTGGCAGGCTCTTGGTGATTCATACCCTTCATTCCCAAGCTAGTTGTCTTTTCCCCACCCGCCCTTCACCTTTCACATTGAGGCATAGGACTTGCTAAAGCTAATTGCTGATGAAAAATGCAGGAGCCTCAGAATGCTTTTGCCAAAGGATTAAGAAAAACTTGAGATGACCTTCTGGTTGCTGAAAGCTGAGAGTTGCAAATGAGAAGGTTATAAAACAAACTGCACCATTTAGATTTTTCTAATCTCCTGCCACAGAGACTGCAACTTTGTGACTCAGCAATGCTTGTGTTTAACTATCTGGATCTCTATCTGGATCCCTTTCTATTAGTATATCTGCTTGTTATTTATCTTCTTGACTTGCAGCCAAAGGAAAATACAGAAGCTGTTTTCTGAAATTGGAAGTTTTATTCCCTGACTGCTTTGATTTAATCCAAGTTATTCTTAGTGATTTTAATGTTCTCACAAATGGGTTTGGTTGTCTGTCTTTCTTTTTTTTTTTTTTTCCCCTAAAACCTGATAGGAAATATTTGACTTTATTCAGCTAGCCATGATGCAGTTCATTCCTCTAGCACCTGGAAAATGTTTTTGTAATACTGGTATTTAATGCTCAGTGAGAGGGAGGGGCTGATTCTTGCTCATCAGCAGACACAGAAGAGATGACACACATGTACAGAGTCCAAAACTAACACCACAACAGTGTTTACCTTGAGCTCTGGCAGGAAATCATTATTCAATCTGGTTTGTTTTATCAGGCAATTCCAGGGCCACACAGATGGAGCCAGCTGTATTGACATTTCTAATGATGGTACCAAGCTCTGGACAGGAGGTTTGGATAACACTGTCAGATCCTGGGACTTGAGAGAAGGGAGACAGCTACAACAGCATGACTTCACATCACAGGTAACTGGATTTTCCTACTGCTTGGAGCAGTGTGTGGGGTGGGAAGGAAACCCTTAGGATCAAAGATAAGATCGAGCCCAGTAGAACTGGCAGGTTGTTCCCTCTCTTCCTTTGGCTGCTCACAACACAGTATTTTGAAGCTTTCTTATGAGCTTAGATTATAGAAGAAAATGATAGCCTGACACTGTTCTTTTCCTATTTTTCTAAGTCAATAGGTAAAAACAGGGGTTGTTTAGTTACTTGAATTTTGAACTACAGTTTCGCTACTGAGCTATGTGAATTTGCCCTTCTTTCTCTGTCTCCCTCTCCCAAATAATTTTAACTGCAGAAAAAAATTATCTGTAGGAAAAAAATTAAAAGTTATAAATATGGTTTAATTTTCAGATATTTTCCCTTGGTTATTGTCCTACTGGTGAATGGCTAGCTGTGGGAATGGAGAGCAGCAATGTCGAAGTGCTACATGTAAATAAACCAGACAAGTATCAACTGCACCTTCATGAGAGTTGTGTATTGTCACTCAAGTTTGCTTACTGTGGTAAGTTGCCCTGAACATAGAACTGGAGGTCAGGGTGTTTAATTCATGTTTTGCTGATTAATTATTTCATAGTCATTAGTTATTGCATCTCAGTTTCTTAAGTAATGCATAAATATCTCTGCTTTATGAATTCAAATGCACTTATCTACAAACAACCATCTGTTTGTCTAGAGGCTGCTGTGAGGATTGATTCGTGTGTAAAAAGCTATTTCTGTTTGAAGAGTGTAGGGATTTCCTAGTATGTAACACACTGCAAATGGGCAGAGTGTCCACATTGATTGTAAGCAGAAGTACTGTGTTGATTAGTGGTAAGACCTTCTATAGGGGTAATTAGTGAACAGATTTCATTGATGTGAATTGAAGACCCAAAATTTGTCAGATGTCTCTTTCGTGTTTTTGTAATCCTTCTGGTTTCTATTCTAGGTAAATGGTTTGTGAGTACTGGGAAAGATAACCTTCTTAATGCATGGAGAACTCCTTATGGAGCCAGTATCTTCCAGGTGAGGATGATGTTGCTTTTAATGAAAAAAAAAAAAAAAACATGCAGTGTCCCAAGAGTGGACTCTGGTATCTTCATATATGTGATCTACCCAAAACGGGATGCTGAAATGAGGGTAACAGACTTCTTTTTAATGATGAAAAATATTTCTATTTTTCTTCTAGTCCAAAGAATCTTCATCAGTGCTTAGCTGTGACATCTCTGTGGATGATAAGTACATAGTCACTGGCTCTGGAGACAAAAAGGCTACAGTCTATGAAGTTATCTACTGAAAAATATGACGGGGATATTCTTTTAGAAGTTGAACTGGGCCAAAATTGTTCTTTATTGTAGAAGTAGAAAGGTTTTGAATTTTTGAAAGGAACAGAAGTGTTGAGGTTCCAGACCTTGCCATGAAACTACTCCGATTTTTCAAAATAGAAGGCAACATCCAGCAGCTAAATATTGGCTACGTGGACCAGATGGAACACAGAGGCAAGATGGACAGCTGTAGCCTAGGTTTTTGACATAATTTTTAAAAGCCAAGTCTACTGAAGAATGTTGGAGCCTTTTATTTTTTTCTTTCTTTGTGACCTCATGCAAATTGTTCTCATTGCCTGAATATGGGGGATAAATACCTTTCTGTTCCTTGCAGTTCAAGTTGCATCCTATCCTGTGTAGAGCAGCAGTGTCTCAGATGAACTTGTTTCCTGGTTTTGCATCTTGTGATATGTTTTTGTATTTTCGTTGAAGGTCGAACATTTGTACAAATTGTAAATATATTTAGTTTACTACAGTAAAGGCTTTAGTACGAACAACCAGTCTTCCCCCTTGCCCCCTCCCTGCTTGCCCTGCTTATTTAAAATTAAAAATCTTTTGGGGATATAAGTACCTTTTTAGAAGCAAAAGCAAACACTATGTATAGTTTGAAAATGGTGTCTTATTCTTTATAACTATTCTTAGATTCCTTTATCATACTTCAAAGTAGTTGATTTGACATACTAGGGTATCAAGTCCAGTAGATATTGTCTTGTTCTACAGAAAACTTAAAAAGGCAGTTTTGTACTAATTATAGTGTAAATATAAAAATTGAACATTTCATAAAGCTGTGCAGTTTAAGTTTATTCTGATGTCCCATGTATATGTTCTTTGGCAGATACAGTAATATGTGCCTGATCATAACTCATTTGGTCATTTCTTTACAAGAGGAGGTGACTTCCCTGTCCTTTTTCCCCCAGCTGAACAGAATTCATGTGAGACTGCATTTCAACTAAGTACATCAGAGCCTTTATTCGTTAACTGAGGATGTCTGTGATTAGATAAGCTAGATAAGTTGCATCCTTCATGTTTTACAGAGAAGTGGTAGTTAATGACCATTTCCTTTTTAAAGTCTTGTCTATACTTAGATACTCAGGTAAATTTAACTAAATTACCAAAAGTGTGAGTTTTACAGGGGATTGCTTAAAGATGTTAAATACTTGCAGGGTTGCAAGTGAAGTGAATTAACCTAAACTAAGTTAAACTCGCTTCTTAATTTCTTGTGAGAATATTGACAAAGGAGGATTTTGATTTTTAACTAATTCACTCTACAAATTAATTAGAATTAATTTTCCTGAGTGTCCCATGTTATGCAGGCCTGTAGGCTCTATGTATTCATGCTGAGCAACCTTTGAGTCCTTTCCACTGTCACATCAGTGTGTGACATCTGTGAAGAGCCATGCTAAGCAGCCAGTTACCAAAGCTATGCATCTTCAAGTTTTCTTGGTGTACTCAAGAGCAATGGATGAGGAGAGAATGTGTTCACTTTATTTAACTATTATTTTTTCAGTTTAATGTGTTCTGCCACTGCGTGCTGGACAACAAACTTCGCTATTGCACTGGTGAGGGCCATGCATTTCCTACATTCTTTAATTTGGTTAGAATTTCTGTTGCTAATGGAGAGTACAGATGAACAGAAGAATAACCCTGAACAACTAATTCAGATTACACAAACTGGCAGACAGAAGAGCCGCTTTCTCATTTTGCTAGCATTTGACAATGGCCTATGTCCCTGCTCTTTCAAAGACACATAGCTAGGAAGAAACAAGTTTGACTGACAGATGCATGGTTTGGATAAAAAAATTTTCATCTGGGGGCAAATTTTCTCTCAGTTTCTAGTCTGAAGAGACACAGGCTTTCTTTCCAATTTACATGACCATTCTACTGAAACCATTTTATAGCATCTAGACATGTAATAGCCTTAATTTACTAACAGTTCGTTCGGAATGTAGAATGTTACCCATTCAGGATAATCTAGTCTCCTATACATTTAAAATTAGCCTCTCTCCATATGTATCCATCTATATCTTTGTTGATTACTTTGCTGCTAATTTGTATCTGTGTGAAATGACAGACCACTTTAGGTGCTGGTCACGTTGCATTCGGACATAGTGGGGCAAAAAGCAGAATCATCAGGCTTTTCAAGGAATTAACTATATTTGCTACACTGAAATACTGGAAAGTGCTGTGCCATTTTTAAAAGGTGAAGTTTTAAAACAAAGCATTAAGTATTTACTAGATTACTTGATTTTTTACACTTTTCATATTGAAGTTTCTCTGAACATCTGGCTCTGCTAGTGATCATTGCCTTTAGCAGCACCTGCAAATTTGCTTTAGTTAGGATCTTTTTGATTTTTGCCAAACTGCTATCACCTTGGCTTTTACTTTATAGGTATCCTTTTGCTGTTCTGTGAAGTTGATATCAGAGGAACCAAGAATACAAGTATTCTAACACATCCATATAAATTAAAAAAAAATAACACAAGTGTAATAGGTCTGCTATATGTTGCGACGTAGTGCTTGCTAGTAAGATCACATTCTTGGCAATCAGGAGGTTCAAAATCATACTGTTAGGAAAATCATAAAATACCTTATTTTCTTGACTTCTAGAATGCACAGTGTGTCAGAGCAGTTATGGAATCAGAAATTTATGCATGTGAATGGATTTAATCATATTTGTACTATATATTTCTTGATCATAATTAAGAAATTAATTCTTCTCCCCCCCCCCTCCCCCCATCATATCTACTTTAAGCCTTGGGTCTGAAAACTAGTGGATGCATCTGAAAACTAGTGGATGCATCATCCATATTTGTGGATGAGTAGTTCTCTCCATTTGTTGTTTCAGATTTCACTTTTTGAAACATCCTGGGTTTTTTCATTTGTCAGACAGTAAAGCATATTCTACTTGCAGATGTAACTTTTAATGAAAAGATAGATTCCCTGAACTCCTGGCATGTCTGTCTATGCAATTACCTACAAGATTTGAAACTTGTGGTGCTTGAGACTTCTGTAAGTTCTTGTAGCCCTGTGTAAAGTAGTGGGTGGAAATAATTGCTTGTTGAATGAAGAAACAGACCAACCAAGATCAGCAGCAACAGAAAAGGCACTGGGAAAACTATACGGGAAAAAGAAGTACACCAGTAACTATTGTGTAGGTAATTTTTTTTTTTGGGGGGGGG
>VZTI01000334.1:229938-290730 GCA_013397865.1 Struthidea cinerea
GGGGGATCAATTTAATTACAGTCCTAAAAGATTCCTTTGGTTAGCCCTTTCTTGGGACAGTCTTTGTGTGCTGGGTGGCCCTCAGTATTCAGAGATGTCTGAATGCCACTCTGGCAGATGCTAGTGCTGGTTAGAAGCAGGGAGTCCTTACAAAAGACGGTTTTTTTGGATGTCAGTGCAAACAATAACTGATGAAGAGGGGATTTGTGGTAATACCAATTCAACTGAACAAAATCTTTTGCCAGCTTTAATATGTATATTTTGTGTATGTGCACTTGGCATAACCCTTCGTAAATCAGTTGTGCAGAAAGTCATTATATCATTCTACACAATGTATTTGTCAGTGTGTCAGACTTTTTTTTTGATTATAATTCCAAGTAACGATAGTTCCCCATGTTAGTCCACAAGCCACTGGTACCTGAGAGAGAATTTTCATCTACATCAGCTCTTTTTAACTCATTTGGCATTTCAAAGTCTTGTTCCTTTAAAGGAAAGAGGGAGCACTAAATGAATATGATTTTCATAGACTGTTATAACGTGTTATTTTTTTAATATAAACATCAATGTAGAATCTGTCATCTAGTCTGATATATACTTCTGTGTATGAATGATTGACCATCATTTTTGGATCACATTTTTGCACTAGTGATACAAGTAGAATTTTCAGAAGCTTCTAAGTTACTGAAGTAGCTTTAACTCACAAACTGATTTTCGGTTTTCGTGTTTAATTCTTGGTAGGGTATTTTTGTTTGTATTTTGTGGAACGACTAGCCCACTTATGAGCCTGTGGGATTATGTAGTCTAGTTAGAATAGTCTTTCATACTTTCTATTATATTGGTGCAATTTTGAGTTGATGGGGAAACTCCACCATTCTGTTAATTAGGAAAGGTGGATTTTAAAGTTTTTGGGCTAAAGAGGAGTACTGACTTCTGATTTCGCACTACTGATAAAGTGTTTACCCCTTGAATCACTTCACTGGAGAATCTGGACTGGCTCCAACTCTGCTGTCTCCTTGAAGGATTTTATTTTTTCCTCCTACCACAAGTACACAGAAGGAATTTGAGAATGTAGGTCTATGTAAGACTTCAGTCATAGTGTCCTGCCAGACAGACATACTTCATTATGTAATGGGTAAGGTGAAGCAACTCAGAGTTGAATCTGACAAGCACCAGAATGCAAGAGAGTACATGGCAGGAAATACATAGACAGAATCACATAATCACTTAGGTTAGAAAAGCCCTCCAAGATCTAGTCCAGCCTTTGACTGAACATCACATGTCAACTAAACCATAGCATTATGTTCTGCATCCGGTCATTTCTTGTACACCTCTGGGAATGGTGACTCTACCACCTCCCTGGGCTGCCTGCTCCAGTGCTTGACAACTTTTTCCATGAGAAAATTCTTCCTGAGGTCCAACCGGAACCTTCCCTGGCTCAGCTTGAAGCTACGTCCTCTTGTCCTGTGGCTGAGAGGAGAGGCCAGCTGACATCCAACTTGCTACAACCTCATTTCAGGGAGTTGTAGAGTGATGAGGTGTCCCCTGAGCCTCTTCTCCCAGGCTAAGCAATCCCAGCTCCCTCATCCACTCCTTAAAAGCCTTCTGCTCCAGACCCTTCACCAGCTCCTTTCCCCTTCTCTGGACACACCTCAATGTCCTTACCATGAGTGGCTTGAACTGAACACAGGATCTGAGGTGCAGCCTGTCCAGTGAAAAGGACAGGGAAAATCCATTCCCTAGTCTTGCTGGCCACAGTATTGCTGACACAAGCCAGGATGCCATTGGCCTCCTTGGTGACCTGGTCACACTGCAGGACAATGGAAAATGAGAACATAGAAACACATATATTTTAGGTGTAATCTAGCATGCAATCCACACAATTAACCTAGAATGAGATTTCAGTGTGCAATTTCACTGACTTCTGTTTCTCCATAAAGTTGTTTCTGCATAGTTACTCAAAGACACTTGAGCCATGGGTTTGAACTGGAAGTGGACATTTCTTTGCCGTCCATAAACATCTAACCACCTCATCCTAAAAGGAAAGGGAGTTAAATCACAGCCAGTTCTCAACATTCACCATTACCTTTTATTTCTGTAGCTCAAGATCTGCTTCTCAGCAATTGATAAATCCCATTTTCAGCAACATGCTCCCAAATGTCCCATTGCAGCTTAAGTGCTTAGTGCAGTGTGGTAGATTTTGCTAGGGAAACCAGACATGTAAGAACTGGGTGCTTGAAAAATCTGCCCTACAGGTCTATCTTACTGACACTTCTGCGAAATTTACCCAGAGTTTCTGCTCAGCTATATAGGAGAGCTCACTCACTGAAACATTTTCTAAATCAGCAAAAAGTATGTTTTGAACACGCTTTAAGCACATGGGTGGGCTTGGGTTGTTTTTGTATAGTATAAATTGAATACAACAAGAAAACATGAAGGAAAATCAGAAGAATGAATAATAGTCTTCAGAGGACAGAATGCTGTTGAAGATGCTGTATCTCAAAGCAAAGAACCTGCTGCTTCTGTGATACATTAATTCTTGAGAGAGCTGGATTTTTATTTCCTTGAAGCTGAAGTGCTGGTCAGAAAACTGAATACCAAAAAATTTCTGTTGTGGGGACAAATGTTATTTTCAAATCTGAGCAGTGTTTTTTGTGGGGTTTGGGTTGTTTGGGGTTTTTTTCCCATATTTCTTAGATCTGGGTCACACAGTTCACTCCTAGAAGCTTAACAACGGTCTGTGTCCTTTCTGGCTCTATGCTCTACTATGCATTAGTAAGAATTTAGTTGCCTGTTGATGATACGTAGAATACAGGAAAATCTGATTGAATATTTTAGTGGATAGCTGCACTGATTATATTGGGCAGTGTCTGCTGTAATGATTTCCCTTACTAAAACAAGCACTCAGAGATAAGATAGCTGCATTGTTCTATATTATTCGTATTTTTATTGTTTATGGACTTGCTGGTTTGGCATAGTTGACTCTTCCTAGAAAAATTCTGTGGTGGCTTCTGAAGTAAAATTTAAAATTATGAGATCTTTCCTATAATTTCACATGTGATTTTGCCCGTATTTTTGTAAGGTTATGTTGATTCATAGAAGACATGCTGCAAGGAACACTAGACAGTTCTATTGTGTACAGCTTGGCAAGGATTGCCTTTGCTATGTTCACAGTACAAAGGTATAGTATCTCTCAAACCCTGTTTCTGTCTGTTTTCTGCCAAAAATGAGTTCGAGGTGAAGATAACACATAGTCTGGAGACGAAGTAATCAAACATACTGTTATCATTATCCCTTTTGTATACTCTGTCATTAAGATAGAAAATTGAGATGATAGCTTGTAAATGCAAACAATAAATCTGTTTTTCCTTCAACCACTGATTTTAATGGCAGTTTAAAGAAGTTAACAAGCAGAATGAAGGGGTCATAAATGAAAGTTAACCCATAGCACTGGAAGCTTAGAAATCCTTGTTACTTTCCTGGTAGTGAGCCTAATTTGTTTAAAATAAAATCCATCTGCTCATTTCACAGTCTTTGTCACACTTACTTCAGTGATCCGCAGTGGATTACCCCCTTACTTTAAAAATTGGCTGCAATTATGATAAGCTAGTAACTCTTATTTTGTGGTTTGCTGTAGCATGATATTTTGCAGAGCAAAATTTATTCTTTTTATTCTTAAAAAAAATAGTCAGCTGTTGGGGTTTTTTTTGCAGTTGGACCCAATTTTTTAAAATTAGATATCAAGTAAATATACAATCTGATGGCTTTGCAAATTCAAAATATTTTCTAATTGTTGATGACTCAACCAAACGCTGCTGTTAAGTATGTAAATGTCCTTAATGTCAGCCTGGTATTTGCTTAGCATGCCATGCATGCAACAAAACTTTGGAGTGATTCAACTTTTGTCACCACATTAAATTTATTTACTGAAGTAAGTTTCCTTTTTCATACAGAAATCAGTTTACTACTGTGCTCCTTTGTGTTTCCTCCTGACTATACATTAGATCTCTAGAGGTGTTTTAATGAGTTATACATACATAATGCTTCTAACTTTTTCTGATTGTTAATTATGCGAGATGTGTATTTCTAACAGCAGTTGAGTGAATATTCACAAATATATGATATAATTGAATTTTTGAATGTGTACTTCAAGAAGTTTATAGACTTGTATAGAAAAATCATTGATTTTCATTTGTCAAATTCAAGATTTTCAAGTCCTGATACTCTTGTATTTTTATCAGTGAATCTGTTTAAGGAAACACTTCTGGATTTTGAATGGTTTTCATAGCTTTTTTTATTTGTTTATGTAGATACTCTTCTTTGTTGAGTACAAGTTATTGACCTGATATTCTATTTATAATTCTTCCTGGTTCTTCAGTATTTTATCTAGCTGTAACTTATTAAAAACCACAAATATGAAATGGGGATATTAATGACAAGTGGTTTAAATGTGAGAGTTTCAAAATGCATGTTAGAATATTTCAACACTTTGTTCACTGTAATTTTACATTTTTTCATTACTTAAGTAATTAAAAAAAATCCTTAGGGTTGAATTATAGTAAAATTTTATACATCTCAGTACTAATTTTGTCTCCCAGTGGACAGCAATAATTTAGATGGGATTGTTTTTGCTCTACCTAATTTATTCTTGGGAAGGGAGAAGGGGAAAAATATTAACCTTGCAAATTTTGCTAATTATAATAATTTCATTACTATTGTTAATTTTTTTTAATAACCTCCATGCCTTCAGAAATTTGTTCTTCTATATTTTGAAGAAAACATACAGATATACAGGGTTCTGTAATAGAATGTGTTTACAGTATTTATCCCCTGGGTAAGCTATAACAGTAAGGGGAAGTACAGTGACAGATACCACTTGCAATAGTTGCTAGTGCTATGTGCCTTTGAATCATTTTCTTTAGTTATTAATTTTTTTTGTACTCTTAGGTGGGGTTAGCAGCTTTAAATCAGTTTCATTTCTATCAAAGTGGATATGATAATACATTCTTAGAGCTTTACTAGTCTTACTAATTTTAAATCTGCAAGGTTAATGGTTGCATGAATGGTTTTGAACTGATTTGACTGTTCAGGTTAACTTCTTAGGTTTCAAAATCTGCTAGAGTTAGAGGGAGAATTTACCAGTTATATTTGGGGGTTTTTTATTGCTTTCATTTTGTACTATATACGATCAGTGGGACTTTCTTACTATAGTAGGTGTGCTCACACTTTCAATGTTCCCATAGTTTCCTCTGTCTGTTTCATTTGAATTTAGCTTACAAATTAATCCCTTTCCATAGGTGTCTGCTTTGCCTTAACAAGTATGAAAATAATCAAAATATCGCTGTTTGACAGAGACACTGTATATTTCTCTATTTCTGATGTGGATAGCGTTTAGCAGGGCTTGGCTAGTTAAAAGGCAGTTAAATAGTAATCACACATGATCTGTGTCTGTCGTTCGTAGAAAAAGTGCAACAAGTGATATGTGGTGATAACAATTCAGAAGGAAAAGAATATGAAATTCAGATAGCAGCTTGAACGATTTGCTGTTAGCATGGGGCCCAATAACACTACAAAGCTATAAACTCTGTCTTTCTAGATTGCCCAGTTAGGTGGCAGAGATGCAATTTGTCTTTTCTGAAGCCGCCTGCTGCTTGCTAGCTCCATCTCCTGTCACAGCCTATTAGCTCCCCAAGAAAATTGGTGGGAAATTGCCTGCAGATTGTAGGAAATTGCATCTCCAGGCCCTGGAAAAAATGTAGGATAGCACAACACTGATCCTCCCAGAGCAGCTATTAATACAGCAAAAGCTGACCTTTGGCATGGTGTGAAACGACTTTGCTGAATAAAGACTGTATTATGTGTGGTTGAAGGAGGGAAGGAGTTATTATCCTAGCCATGCTTGTAGTCAGCCTGTTCCAGGAAGCTTAAGCCTTAGTGGCAGGTTTTGCTACCCCCCAGCTCATTCCCACTGGAAGGTGGGAGAGGAGATGTTAGAGCCTTATACAGAAATTTCATTGTACAGATGGGCAAAAACCCATTACGTATTTAAATGATGTTGGTACATATGAAATTCAGAGGTTTAGTGACAAAACTGAAAGGTAATTTATGAAGCTAATCGCAAAAATATTAATAGGTGCCTCTGCTCGCTTGAGTCTTGGTCAGACTAGGAACTACTTTTTGACTATTTCATTCTATTTGTATATAGGTATCATACATTTGATTTTGGAGCAGTTACAGTGAAATGGAACTGATTTGTTCTGTACCTGTAAACTGTAAAAACTCATGGGATACACATTACTTATCACAGATTTTAGCATTAAATCCCTTGCTGCTAGGAAGCTCACTTCTGTCATGTTTAAACGAATTCCCATGTGTTCTTTATGGTGTGATATCTAATGAGTTTCATCCTCTGACATTTCTACTAGAGCTACCTTTCTAATTCTGTACTTTACCTCAGTTTTATAGGGCCTTTCGATAAAAGACTCAACTTTTCTGTGAATCCTGAGAGAGGGGGTATGTAGAGTTAGTTTGCGACATAAAAATAAATGCCAGCATTTTCTTTGAGCTTGCAATTGTACTTAGTTGATTCAAAGCCTCCTGAGGAAGATGTGGTTGTGAATCAGAAAGGTGTATTGATCAGAAGTGAGTATGAGGAGGGCGGCAGCAGCAGGGAAAAAGTCATTTTGCAATCAAGAGCATTGCTGTTTTCAAACTCAGCCGAGATCGCTCGGTAACTGGCAGCTGCCCAGGGATCTAAGTGAAACCAATAGGTTCATTTCCTGTTGTATTAGTGTCCACTGTTGTAAATGAGCTAAGAGGGCTTACGAACACTTACACAGCTGATTAGAGAAAATTAGTGGCCTGCCTTATGGAGCTGAGACAGAGAAGCTGAGTATGGGGCAGCATGGCAAAAAAAGGTATTGTGCAAAGTTCAAAGCACAGCTGAAGGGGATCAAGAGAACTTCATGTTGTGAGGCTCTCTGGACCACTGTTCTGAATTCTTGTGATCATGAATGCACACATATGTCAGTCTGAAATGCTAATTCATGGAGGCATTGTCTTTCTAAATTAGTTATAGCACCTTTTATGGAAGTTATGCAGTTTAGTGCTGTGTGTCTTTTCTTGTAAAACACAAATACAGGCACAGGAGAGCTGTGGTGCTTGAGCCTTTATTCTGTATTTACAATAGCTGTTCATCTTCCAAGGTATTACATACTAATTGCATTCTCAAAATAAACCTTGCCATTTAGTAACAAACTGGGTTTTTTGTATAGTTCAATATGTATATTGGATGAGCAAAGAACATTCAAAGGACACAGAGAATCTTCCCTATTTAAAGGATACAGAAAATCTGCCCAGGCTAATCACTGCATTTGCCTTCTCTTGTAACAAACAGACAAACTAAAAGGGGTGATACAGTATTCAGAATTTCATTTCTTCTGGCTGATGGCACTATGAGCACTGTTACCTGCATGCATACTGGCTTTAATGAGGCCAAGCCTATTATTCTATACAGAGCAAGGAGGTAACAAATCATTGTGTATGAAAAGCAGAAGCTTTCTTTTCATAAATTCAAAGCTGCAAGCTCTTGCTTTCTTGTGGAAAGAACCAAAATTCAGGCTGGGCTGTGAGGAATTTGGAGTGCACCAAAAGCTGCTCTGGACAGTTGGATGGTTTAAAAGAGGATTGGCAGGGGGGCCGGGGGGAAACAACTCTTGACAAGCCAGTTATTGACCAACACTTAATGACTGGAAAAGAAGTGCAAACCATAAATAGCACCCTCTGTAACAGTTGATGAGCTCCAGCAAAAGACAGCACACTAAACTGTGCTTGCATCCTTTTTCTGCAGATTGTTCAAAGAGAGTTTGTTGTCAATCTAAGCTCTGGTCAGTCCAACTTTGGTCAGACCATGTTTTTCATAATGCATAATTACAGCCAATAACATGTCAGAAAAACAAAATCCAAGTTTTTAATCAGCCTGATTTGATTTTTTAATTATGTCTTCCTGGGTAACGCTTCTCATTTGCCACATTAGAAAAATGCAGCTTTTTTTACCCATCTCTGTTTAAGTTTCCAATATTCCAAGTGCAGAACCAGAAGATGATTCTAATTTACTGCAGTATGCTGGTGACCATTAAATTTTTTGCTAGTGTCATTTCTTCTAGTCCCAGTAACAATTTTTACCTATGATTATTTTTTAAACTATTCATTGTACCCAGAATTATATTCATGTCATTCATTGAAAAAATTCACAACTTTTTTCAAGTTCTCCATCAATGACTTCTAATGGGCATTGAATTTATATGAAACAGTTGATCTGAGTATTCCTGGACTCTGTGATAATATCCCTTCTCCTGCACCATACTTTTCTGATACTCTAGCTGAGAGTAAACCGAGTCCCCATCATTTTCTCTTAAAAATCTAACACTGTGAAACAAAATCGAAAATTAGCTTTGTCCATTTACCAAAAAAGCTTTTATTTCCATGAACTATCCCAAAATTTTAATTTTCTGTTCTAGTAAAGATTCATCTTTCTGCTAAAAAAAGGCACTAAGAAGTCATGTAGCATAACTACAGCCCTTCTAAAGGCTTTTCATGCCGGGATGGTGTGGGGGTGGGTTGAAATAGGGTGGAGGGAATGAAGATGAAAAGCGTCTCCCTTTTGAACCAGTTGGACCATGAGCTGGGAGAGACCAGTGGCCTCCAAGACAGGGCTAGCAAAGGTTTGGAGGAGCAGAGGTGCCATGTTCTGGTGGACTCCTAGTAAAGCTGGGGGTGGGGAAATGTAAGCAACACTGTGCACACAGGGTGGTAGCTGTAGTTTGGCCTCCATCTTGCCCAGGCAGCCCCAGTGCTGCTGGGGATAGGGCTGGGGCTGGAGTGCTGGGCAAGGAACTGAGGGATGGGGAGGTGCAGGAGAGGGACCAGTGTTTGAGGCCTGCTGGGAGAAGGGTTGCTGGGAGAAATTCAGAGGAGGACAGTGTCAGCAGTGGGGAAATTTGGATCAAAAGACTTTGCATAAATCTCTTGTGGATGACAATAAGCCTCAACATTTCTAAATAAATAATTTACAGCCCCGTCACCAAGTATTTTTGTGGGTCTGGGCTTGTCCAGGATGGTCCAGGGACAAGTGAAGAAAATGACTTGGAGTGAAGGGGTTGGTGGGGTGACACCAAGTCTCTGGCTGATCGTGGCTGCTTCCACTTTGGGTTTGTCCACTAATTTAACAGTGAACTTCTCATCTCCCTCACCTCCCTGCAGCAAGCTGCTCTGCAGTGGATTTGCAGCACCTGAGGGAAAGGAATTGCACACCCTGGTTCTCCTGCCTTTCTCCAGCCAGGGCAAAGGCCTTTATCTGGGGCTTTTTTACCGGAAAGGAAGGTGACTATGGATTGGATTGGAAAAGAACATTGTTTTTCTGCCAGCAGGGAAGAATTTTCCATTTACAGAAGAAATGGAGATACATTAGAAACAGCACACTTGAGCAGCAATGAAGATGCAACACCTAAAAGGTAAGCCAAGACTCTTTACTCAATTGAAGATATTTGGGTGTAATATCACATTTGTGTTGAACCAAATACAGCAAGGCTGAACTCACTGTTGGTTGATCTGAGTTTTTCTTAATACCCTCTGGAAAGAAGGCAGTGGAAGAGCAAATAACCAAGCAAATTGTTTATCTGTGTGTTTGATAAGTTCCTGAGAAATGGTCTTATCTAACCAGGCAATGGCTGCCAACTGGGTTAAAGTAAAATGTGCTTTTGGCAGAGACTTCAGCATTCTCATTTGAGACAGCTTACTTGCAATTGTTCTAACGAAAATAGGCTGTATGTAAGTACCATCAGAGGTCTCTCTCTGTTCCCAGGAAAACATCTTACTTGTAAGGAATTTCACCTTCCTGTTCAGGAACACAATATCCAGAAAAGACTGAAAATGCCCAGTGCAAGTATGTTGATTATTAACTCTTAATCAGTCAAACTGGAGACTTTGGAACCTGGATATAGAGCAAGAAACAGATGAGGTATTTGCCCAGAGGAAGGCTCTGTTGCCTTTTCTAGCATGATATAACTATTATATGACATTACAAGCTCCCGTTTTGAAACTAATACAGGCGCGTGTCACAAAGTGCTGAACAATGTATGGCATTTACCTCCAAAAAAAAAAAATCCTTTGGTAATCTTTGAAAATTCTTTGCTTTCTAATATTTTGAAATAATACAGAAAATTGCAGGTATTGTTCAAAATCATGGTATCTTTTCTAGGTCTGCTACCATAGAAATCCTTGAAAGTGGGTTTTATATTTATGTGATTGTTATTCTCATGTGCAGTGACAGAATAGTGTTCTGCCATGATGCTTTAAAATGTTCCACAATATGTACTATAGCAGAGTCTTCACCACCACACTGCTTTTAAAAGTCAAAGACTTACAATAGCAATTTCCCATGTTTTCATCCAAAGCCTAAAAATATGCCTCGAGCAAGACATTCAATCAAAAGTAAAATATTGCCAGCTATTCGACTGTCTGTCCAGCTCCTTGGGAGGTAGCTTGTTACTACGCCAATGCGAAGAAATTCATATTACAAAAGCAAAATGAAAGAAAACAGAAATTAAACAATAAGAGCAGCTTCAGCTCTGAGCAATTGCCTGAGTATCCCACAGCAATCAAGTTTCCCCTTCTAGAAGAACAGCTTTAATTTGATCTTACTTTCACTGATTTATTTTCTGCTTGAGTTTTAAGCTTTTTAAAGGAAGCGTTTCCTTTTTCCAGTATCTCTAATTGGAGACTTGAAAGACCTTCCTAACATCTGTAATTCTTCTACTCTTTTTTCCTCCTTGATGTTTGTTTGTCTGGGGGTTGCACATAAGCAAAATATCCATTTGTCTCTTACCCAGTCCTGAGGAATCAGTGTGATGAGTGGGTTGGGTTGCTGGACTATTCTGCATGAATGGGTAAATTAGGACTAACCTCTTAAGCTGAAACTAGTTAAAAATGGTTTTAAATCTCAATCTTCTGGCTTTTGGCAGCTTAGGAGGCCGCAGTGGTTAGTATCTAGTTGTACTGGCAGAAGGAGCTTTTTTGTTATTTCTGCTAGCTTTGCAATGAATGTCATTTTGTGCAATCAATATGTGCTTGATTTCCTGCTGCGGGTGGAGGGAGGTCGTCTCATAACTACCAATTCAAGCATCCAGCAGGAAATTTATTGGGAAAAAACCCACAACAAAACCACCACAACCAAACCAAACAACTGACTGGAAAAAAGCCTTTCTCTTTAGACCTACTTGCTCCACCAAGGGGAGGATGACATATTCACAACCACTGTAGGTCTCTTCTATTATACATCTATGTCAGTCTTTGCTAAAATCTAGTTAATTTTCAGCCAATTCTCTTGTATTTGTCCCATAAACTACATCATTTATTTAGTGTAGGCCTCTACCTTCATATATTGTTCTTGCTCCCTAGTCTCTATTCATTACTTTAATAAAACCAAGGAGGAAACATAATCCTTATGCTGATGTTTATATTAAAGGCTTCTCACCTTCTGCCAGCTCCTTTTCAAAGCTGAGTTGCTTAAGACCTGTGCAGTTGGATATTGTTTAATAGAATAGAGATAACCATCTGTTTTCTAGACATGTTTCAGTGCCTAGCTATTCACATTATGGCTTCTGTGTCTTTTGGGGAGGGTGTTTTGCTTGGTTTTTGGGGTTTTTTTTGTTTCTTTTGTTTTGTTGGGGTTTTTTTTTGTAATGGTGTTGGAATAAAGACTGCTGCCTCTTTTCCATTTGCTGTGAAGACCAGAGAGCTGTGCCTTGCCCTGTCCGGCAGAAATAGTTTGATGGGACAAAATGATTTGTGGACTGTTCTTTCTCCCTAGTAGGGGAAAAAAAATGGTAATTTTAACTCCTCCATAGTTATGACTCAGTCTTGAGTGGGATGCAAATTCATGTCATGTTTTTTTCCCCCTTTCGTTATATGAAGAAGGAATCTTTATCTTAAAAGTGCCATTGTGGTTTCCATCCTTGAGAACTGTTAAAACTCTTCTGTACATAAATCACTCCCTCCCATGCAGCAGCTGAGATGACTTTACCTTAACTCCAAACACAGCACTTGCATGCAGCACTGACTATGGAGAAGGACTTATTCCTGGGTGAACTGCAAAAGCACTAGAAAGCTTTTATTGTGCTCAAGTTGTCCTAAAAGGTCTTTGTCACGGGAACATTGAAATGAACTTGGAACACAGAAAGAGCTTGGCTAGTGATAATAATACGAAGTGTGGATTCAAAAGGATAGCAACCTTTTCATGGTCATATTCCTCTGGACATGCTTGCGGAAGAAGACCTGGGAGTACTCAGCTCTGCTGTTGGTGCTGTCAGATATGCACATGTGTCCAAGATGCAGTGTGATAGACCAGAGGTGATCCTAAAAGAGCTTCTTTTCTGCTCCTTATTCAGCTATTTGTAGCTTCAGCTGTTATAAAATCCATTGTGTTCTTGTCCAATTAGACACCATGTACTCTACAATGGCATTGAGATGCATAGATTGTTTGCTAGTTGTCAAGTTAAGTTAAAGTTCCTGTGATGCAGAAACACTCTTCTTCCAGTGTAATAAGCATAGAACAAAAACTATGTGAGGATATTGGTGGTAATGTAAAATGTGGCCTACCTGATTAAACACAGTGCATAACATGGCTTGCAGACACAGGTGAACAAATTGCTCCAGGAGATTTGAGGTTCACTGCAGTGCAAACAGAAAGCAGGGGCGACCTGTTCTGTGTTCTCAAGACATAATAAATACATTCTTCTTGCTACTGCTTACCTTTTGCTGGGTCAGGTGTTTTAATACACTATGGGATTCCCTCTTTGGGAAAAACTCTGAGCCTCATCTTTCTGTCTTTCAAACAGGATTTCTTTTTGTTATCCTTGAAGTGTTTAATTTAAGAGTGTTTGAAACTTCAAGCTTGATTTAAGGAAATGGTTGTAAAATTCTTGGGTTTAGTAGCTGGCAAATTCATCTCCAAGTTCAAGGGCAGAAGATTTAAACATTTTTAGAGAGCTAAGCCTGACCTGCATACCAGTTGTATATAGTTTTGTTGTGCTTTGTGAAGAGCAAGTACGTAGTGCTGAATGGAGAACTGGGCTACTTCAGTAGCTGGTGAACACTTTCTTCTAACCCAGGATTTCTTATGTGCTGTCTGTGTACTTTTATTTGTTGGTTTCTGTGTTGTTGTTTGCTAATCCTGATATAACAAGTATAGCTTGTCTGTTCCTCCTTTCTGGTGAGTAGGGATGAAAGGTGGAACATCCATTCTCCTTGAGGAGAGTGGAGAAAGTGTGATAAATTCAAAGAAGTTCTTCTGAACTAGGCATATTAATGAGCTCCGAGGAGCTCATTAATAACATAGAGCTTTTGGGCAGGTACTGATTCTGTCTTTGTGTCTGTGTAAAACACTCATTTTAGACACTAATGGTATGATACACTGATTTTGGTGTCTGTAAATGTAACTGGCTGAGTATATGTTATGACATCATGAAAAGGAAGAGCAATAGTAGTGGCTGTCTTAAGGAAAGGAAGCTACTAAATGAGACTTTCCTTGTTTGTCATTTTTCATGACAAATACCATTCAATTACACAATTTTGGAGCAGGTACCAGCAGGCTTTCAAAAGAGCCATGGAGCCTATCACAGATTACCACTGTGCCAAATATGATGTTGCTAGTCATATACGTGGGGCTGGAGGAAGAAAAATACTCAGCAATCTGCTGTAACTTAATCCAGATGGTCAAGTTTGTTTTCTTTAAAATGCAAACTGTCTCCAGCGAATTCATTAGAACCATATTGTAGCTTTCTTTTCTAGTATAATTTTAGCAGTTAGGTTAAAAAGCCTGGGTCTGCCAAACTAATCTCAAGTGCCTGATTATTTTATTTTTGAAGGATTAAAACTACTGAACTAATCTTTATCTTTTCCCCCCTCTCTTTTTCTCCTCTAGTTTTTCTTTCTCTTTTCTATTTTTTTTAAGTACACCAGTGTACAACACTGAATTATTGGCTTAGGGCCCCTAAAGATAGCTAATACATTGTGTTTTGTCTGGGATTAATCTAGATGTTTGAATAACATCGAGCTGTAAGTGTGATGTATTCAGCCAATGTCGCTGCCTTGTTCGTACCATGGCTGGATCAGTTATTGACTAAGAAACATTGGTTCTACATAAGATAAATGTCTTTACCCATGCTTCCAGACTGTTTCTTCCTATACCTTCTTGTTATTTTGGATTTCCTTCTTAACTTATTTCAAAGATTTGCCAAAAGTACCAAAAATTTGGGTCAGAAGTTCTTATTTAATTGATTAATCAACGTAGGCTAAAGCTGAAGCAATTCTGAGAAACTAAATAATTTTTTTTTAATGTGAATTGATTCTGGTAGAATTAAATCTTTGAAAAAACTCTAATACTGACTGCTAGTAGAGGAAAAAAATTCCATCTGAATAAAAAACCCCAAGAAAATATCAAGCTACTAGCACCGGTGCATGAGTATGCCTGGGATTTTTATCACATGTATTAGGCAATTATTAAGCAAAACTTGTTCTGTTTTCTAAGATGCCTCCATCCCTGCAGTGAACTTGAACTTTAATGTTCGGAGACTAGTGTTTGCACATGAGTCAGTGAGATGCAATCAACCATAGCAATGTTTGGACAGTGTTTGCTGTACCTGGTACAATGGGCTTACTTATTTTGCTGACATGCTGCTTTCAGTATTGAAGTAGTGTCCAGTAGGAATCAGCATTTCATAAGGCTCCACTTGTTGAAACAAGCAAACCAAAAAGCCATCCTGTGCTAAAGGCTATAGTATCTGCTTTAGAGTAAATTAAACAAACTGGCAGAAAGGTGGTGGTAGACCAGGTCAAGCACTGTAAGTTGATTTTATTGATTGGAAAAAAAACCCAAAAAAACTAAAGGGGTAGCTTTTTTATAAGACAAGAGAAACAGGCACTGATGCTTGCAAGGTGTTTGTTCTTTTTTGTGAAGTAGCAAAACACTCAAGGGAACGTGCCAGTGTTGGTCCAAGAGAGTATTGCACTACAAGGAGTTGTGCAACGATAGTCATATCCAGCCTGACAAATTTTGTCTCGTGTGAGAATGCTGCAAGCATTAGAGGTTAGAATCAAGATGCTTTAAAATTTTTCACCTGTTCCAAAATCTTTACAAATATGTTTCAGGTATCAAGGGATAGAAGGCTCTGAGATGCTGCCAGGAGACCTAGGACCACAAGACAGACAACCTGGTACAGGTTGCTGGAATCATTACAGGAAGACACATTCCCAGAAGCATGTGGGATTCAAACTTCGGACACACAATGGACAGAGGAAGGGCTTTTTGGTAAGCTTTTGAAAACACACATACATTCAAACTTGCAGAAATGTTGTCATTGACTGCAGTGAATCTGGAATTTTATCACATTTTTCTATGTAATGTTTCTAAAAGCCAGGTCTGCCTGACAAAACAGATGTATTTATTTAATTTTCACTATTTCTTCAGGGGTCTATTGAAGACCTGCTGGAAATATTCAGAATCGCATCTCAGAGTTGTGTGAAAACACATGAAAAACTTTCTTCTTTTGTTGGATTTCTTTTTGTTTGTTTGTCAGAAAAGGTAGTGCTTTGTGATGATGAATTACCTGTGGTGGTTTAAGCCTGTTGGAGCTCTTGTCAGCTCACCCACCAAAACTTTCAGTAGCCCTTTTTGCTGGGGATGCCAGTATTTCCCAGGTCTCCTGGGAAACCTGAGTCATAAAACAAACCCATTTCCCTCTAGGCAATACTTCTAATCTCAACAAATCATGATTTAAACATGGACACAATTTCGGAAAACCACTATGTCTTTTGGTGAAGGATTTTTCTGACAAAACCCAAGGAGTCTTCCTCTAGGAACTCTACTGCTTTTAGAGGGACTGTCACCAAAAAGAAGCTGAGTAAATACTAGGTTCAGTGCATGCCAGGGGATGGCCCTAGGCAGCATGAGCGCTTTTCCCCACTTAATGATCTTCAGTTTTCTGCGATTCTGTTGTGAAACAACAGTATAACAAAGACCATGACAGCACAGCTAGCGCTTTTAACTTACAACTGTACGCCATACAACTTCATCCTTCTGCTTTTTTTCTCTTCTGCCAAGAAAAAACCCTGAATAGCCAGAATTAGTGCTCCTTTAATACCAGTTCACTTGCCTAGCAATTTTATTCAAAAAACAGATGATTCAGTATGTGAAAGAGGGCTGGTAGGAACCTCTGTGTGAGGTCCTTGGAAGGGTAATCTCATTCCAAAAATCTAGGTGGCTGGAATTCCCTCCCCCTCCCCTTTAATACAAATCCTTAAGTGTTAAGTCAGGCAGAAAATGAGTCTAGTCCACATTTATTTTACTGAATGGCAGTCAACTCCCGCCTAATCTTTCAACATATATTTGTTCAATGGATGAACAGATTGTGTAAGCAGCATGACGGATGGGTTTAGAAATGTGTCTGCTCATGTTTGGTTTGTACTGAACCACTGACCATTTTGTGTGTGAATTCATCATAAATTACATCTCCAGGTTACTCAGTACGAGTGAGGAGGGGAAATCCTTGTTCTCGCTGTGTTGAAAGGCATCTTACACAGCTGTCAGCCTCCAGAATGGAAGCTGAATCACATCAGTACAACTTTAGCTCTGTTTTTTCAAAGCTGAATGGGTACGGCTCTGCTTTCACAAGTTTTTGCTAATTGCAACTCTACTGCTCTTTGAGGATAACGTCAGGCAAAAGGCAAGAACTGTTAGTGGGAATTAAATATGTGATAACTGGGGAACAAGGATATGATAGGGTGTTGCGGTGCACTTTCTCCCTCATTTTTGGTTTGTTCCAGTTTATTATGTTATCAATTGGTTTGTTATCCCCTTTCCCATTTAACTATTGTGTACACCCTGCTTTAGTTGTCAATCTTTGTTGTACACCACCCTTTTCTCCTCCCCTTTCTGGAAAGTTCCTTTCCCTTGGTATCTCATTGGTTCCTTTGAATTTCTCCCCGCCTTGGTTTTCCCTTATTGGTTGATTGTATGTAACCCCGCCTGTAACTCCTCCCCTTCTCCTTCCCTATTGGCCCTGAGATTGTCACCGCCCCTGGTCCAACCCTCCCTTAAAAGGCTGAGAAAGCCTTTCTGGGGTTCTTGGGCCCTGGTATCCCTGAGGACAATATACTTTCTTGGACACCATACCGAGGCCCCTCCTTCCTCCTTGCCTCCGCTGTCGCACGCAGACCGTCTTGCGGCTAGAGAGCTCCTCCCTGCACGGCAGGACCTAGCCTGTCTTGCAGCCTGCAGGAGCTTTGCCTGCCACGGCAGGACCTGGTGCGCCTGGGTCTCGGGACGGCCACTAACCCGTCGCTGAGGGTGAACGGGCCGCCTAGCAGCGACAATAGGGATAGTGTATGTTATTTTGGGTGGATTTGACAAAACCAAGGCTAAGTAATGCCAGAAATATATAACAGTTTAAAAATAATGAAGATACATATTATTATTTTATTATTAAAATTTCATTTCTGCAACTAACGTAGGAATGACCTGATGGGTTGTATTTAGTAATATATGAAAGCAAGCTAGGATGGTGCCACTCCAAGCCTCAACAGGAATGAAGATTGTGTAAATACTTTGATTAAATCTTCCTAATCTGGAAATGGTTTTTAATATACTCATTATGTGACTACTGCTACATTGGAAGATGAAGGAAGAGGAGGAAGTTCCAGGATCTAGAAATTGCTCTTCTGCAAATCAGAAGAGCTTGTCTGAAAATGGCCAAGGAGCAGGGAATATGGGAATGACCAGAATCCTGCCAAACAGCCCTTCCCAGAGGCCAGAAAGCCAAAATACCACATCTTCCACTTTTGGTGATTGCTTTGGCTTTGAGCCACTGCCTACACAGAGAGCATAGGTGTGTGACAGAAAGCTTCCTCACCCATACACATCCCTTCACAGGGTTGGGTAAGGGCTTAAAAAGGGGGAAAATCTGAATAAAGGGTCACCTCTATTGTTGCTACCCATTCTCATTTCTATCTAAAAGGTACAGCTTTGAAAATAATTTTGAACATGAAAGATGGTCACCTTATCCTATCTACGTTCCTGGAGGCAGTGAGCTTCAGAGGTGACTCCCTGCAGCCTACCCCAAGCTTTGTTTAAACAGGTTTGAGCTAGAACCGAATGGCTCTGAAAAGACAGAGAATGGGAAGACAGCCAGAGAAGAAAGACACTAGGCAAAGGACTAGGTTTCTTCACGTGGGCAGTGGGTAGGAAACCGAAGGAGACTGAAGTTGGCTACTTTGCTCTTTTCGATGGTTATGTTCTCATGAAGGCAAGTTTTTGATTCATGTGGGGTTTTTGTGGGATCTGTGTTATCCTCTTATTTTAGTCTCTTGTGCATTGAAACTTTTTAGTTTCTTATGCATTGAGACCTTTTAGGATTGGTAGGAAACAACTGCATTTTTTCTAGTTTGAAAGGCTACACTACAATGGAAAGCATGCACTGAATGTTTTTTTTAAAGAAAGCACAGGAAAAAACGCTATTTTTGGCAAATACAGTGCACATAATTATGTTTTAAGTATGTTTTAATTTAATCTTTTTTTTTTCCCTTGTGGTGGAAAGTAAATTTGTTATTTCTCTATGGAATAATATTTCCAACTTTCAGTTCAACAGAAAAACAATTTCTTTCTAATAATTTCTAATAAGATTTGAAGAAACTGATAAGTAAAAAAATGAGAGGGAGGAAAGCAACCTTGCCATTATGAAGAAGAAACTAGGAATGAAAAATTTGGCATATCTATATAACAGGATATAGGGCACACAAACGAAAACGAAGCTTGTAACTGAGAGAGTAGCATGAATGTTATCTTGTGAGCCTGAAACCACTTTTTCTTAACCATCATCCTCTAAGAAAAAAAATCTAACATCTATTCAGTATAGTAATCCCTGGAGTATCATTTTAGTAATTTTACTCACTGTATTTCTTTTGTATAGGTCATAATACTGACTGATACTTTCCCTACTCTATTCTGTCTTGCTAAGATGTAGGGGGCTTTAGAATCTGCTTCTAGAATACAGTGTTTTCCAAATACTGGCTCAGGGAATAAGATGGCTGTGAATGCCTGTGTTTGCTGAAATAAATAAACCTACACTATCCTTGTGAATACTTTTGGGTTTTTTTTCCATTCCCTTTTTTAAAAAAAAAATAAAATTGAGTGGGGTGGTTTGAGTACCCCCTTATGTACCATTAAAGATTTCGAATATCGCATTCTTGCTTTTATCTTTTGTTTATTTTCAGCTCTTCCTCTAGACAATATAGAGATCCTTTCTTAGCCAAAAACGATGGTATTATTGCCAGTTTCTTCATTTTGAAAAAAATAAATTACATTATTAAATCAAAACAAAAAGCTCTTCATCCAGGAACAAATGCATAAACTTACCAATGCATTGATAGAAATATCAATAGGTATCTTTACTACTTTTTTTACAGCTACTGCTTAATGTAACACACTGAATACCCTGTCTACGAATAAGAGTGTGATTTAGTGAATGTTTTCACTTATTCCATGCCCTTGTGTGTATAAACACTAAATATCAAGGTTGTGACAGAATTGCTTGGACATTAAAATTCATAATTTTCTCTCAGCGTGCATTATTTGTCAGGCCAGCAAATTGAAAATTGTAGTACAAGAAATATATTAATCAGCTCATTTGCAAAGTAATTCCTTTAGAAGTGTGTATTACTTCTATATCACTATCTAACTAAAAAAATTTGTTATTTGTTGTTGTAATGATTAATTACAGAAATAGAGTATCTGCTGGTCCTCTACCAATAAAAAGGGCGTTGCTCTTTGTAACTAAGGCTAATTGAAAATCTAACTTCTTTTCAAGAACAGTGTTATCTTTTCCACAGAAAATCTATTTTTGTTGTTGAAAATATAACTCCTTCTGTTCTCAGATGCTGCAGTCTTCTGTGTCCTCAGGTTCCTCTTCTTTCTAGTGCTCAAAATTCCTGACTGGGTTTCATTGTGGGGATGCTGGAGGGAATACAACCACTCTGAATTCAAGTAGTGCATCACAAGAGAACATGGGCTAACTGGGCAGATTCACCTACAAGAAGAATATGAACATGAAATCTTCAAACTAGAAGCCCCATGTAATATGATTATGAAACATATTTTTAAAACTTTATTTTTGTCCTTTGAAAGTTTATCTCTATCTTGTCCTTTTCTTCATAATACTTTGAGTAATTTTAAGCAGGAAATGTAAGTTTTCTTTGGAAGCCTGAAGTTGCCATGCAAGTTCAACAATTCTAAAGTAGGTCTCAAAGTGTTTTTCATTCTGTTTTGAGTGCTGTACTCAAGGTATGCAAATTACAATTTATTCTCATTCCAGTTGCTTTTAAACCATACTATATGGCTGAAGCAGCATGAATCCACTCTTCAAAGCATTGAAAAAGACTTAGAGAGGATACACAACAGAAAACTTACGGTGTGTCACGTCCATCCCTTTGCCAACACTGGCAAATGTTTAGTTGTTGCTGAGACAGAAAATGTGGTGCTGAGGCACACACAGGTGTAAACAATGTTAGGGCTGCAGTTCTCTCTGAGATGCCTTTTGAGTGGTCTTCAAACACGTCAGACATACAGAGATTCAGAGATGCTTAAGCATGGTCCTCTATGCATGCCATGCATTTGCTTCCTACTGCAAGTAACCAAGAAGTTCAGGTTTGGATATCCAGCACTGCTTCACAGATTTCTCTTTCTTAAAAGATGCAGTTAGAATTTTGTTTGTTCAAGACAAAGACTTCTCCCATGGTTCTTTCAAAATAATTTTTTTTTTTTTTAATTTTGTCTTTTAAAAACTAGGAGCTGGCTACTTTTGCCACCTGGTTTCTAAACTGGCATAGAGTACCTTTGTTTTATTCTATCAACAAGATGTTTGAATGTGTTTTTCTTCTTTTTTTCTGTCTGCTGCTTAACCTGTTTTTTATCAATGTTAGAGACTGCGTGATTAGTAAAAAAAGCTTCAGTGTTCTTTAGTGAAGGAAGATACAGTACAGCACAGCAGTGTAGAGTGGCTGGCTAAGAGCCCAGTTGTTTTTAATCATCTGCTAAAGAAATGCATTGCAGATTTAGATGGTTGCTGACATTTTCATATGGAAGCATGTTTTGATTAGAGTCTTTCTTTGTTTTTCAAGTATAAATTGGGAAGGTTTCAAGTGGTTTCAGCAGTAGGATCTCGTTTGAATAGTCTCAAAATATGGCACTGGAGTGTGCTAGAACAGAAGAAGCACTCCTGGTGAAAAAGCAACTGAGAAAACATTTTGGGAGAAGGCCAACCTGTGGAAGTGAAGTCTTGCAAGGTGCCTTGTGCCTTCCCCTTACTCTTTTGCAGCATCGAGAGTTCAAGATGGAATGGAAACCCTACTCTTTGGACCCACGTCTGCAAGTTGTTTCTGAAGTTTTGCTGGCAGGCAGGGAGAGACCGCTCTGGCTCAGGATGTTAGTGACCCCTGTTTAAGTTGTCAGGAATTGCTTTCCCGAGAAGCCTCTCACAGGCTTTTTAACCACACTGTCTGTCACTCTTATTTGTCTGCTCAATGACATGTTGCTTACCTTCTTCTGTATTGTGCTTGAGATTCACATCTAAAATGCCATGTAAAATCTAGGTAGCACTAATCTGTAGTGGCAGCTTGTTAAAATGTCATGGTTTCAGTGATGCATTTGTAACCACTCTAAGATAAATGTGACAAGTGCTAATTCCAAACACCCACAATACTGCAACTGAGAACAGCTTAGCTAAAGCTCTTTGAATTTCCTGAGGACATCTGAGGTCTATGGTTACATCTCAGGCTGCTTTTACCTGAGCATCTCAGGCTGCTTTTACCTGAAAAATGAAAATGTTACATTAAAGATTCAAGATTAAATGACGAATGCTTGTTTTAAAAGAGGTCAGAGGAAAAATGCTATGCATATGTCTGAGATCTGCAAACATTTCTTCAGACAAAGTGAAGGAAATTGTAGGGTAAGAATAGGTTGATCTCCCCGTGGGAAAAGAAATAAGCTAATACTCAAGAACCAAGACCTATGCATTAGCACAACTTCATTTGTGAGTGTCCCTTGTCATGAGATTTTCCTGATGAGTCTGCGTCATGGACACAAGAGATCCTCATGCGAGGAGGAAGCCAGTCGCAGGAGGAAGAGAAAACTGTTCTTTAGCTGACATGCTATCAGAATGACACGATGTCCTTTTTTGGTTTGAGTGGGAAGTTCTGTACACAATAGTGCTGAAAGGTGGCCCCCATCAGTACCCCGTGAAAGCAACAATTGCGGGGATTTGGAAATCTTCATTTAAAAATGAGAGACAGAAAAGGAGAAACTGCATCACCTTCAAATGACTTTTGCCTATGGGATTTCCATGTGAAAGATGTTAAAATAATGAAAAGCCTGATGTCAAATTAGAAGGAAGTGCAAGATGTCAACCAAGTCCTGAGGAATCATTGAACAAACAAGTACCTTGCTAGTACTAGTGACTCCAAGAAGGTGAAAGGCCCTTGTATGACTGACAGTAAAAGGTGCATGGGGTGGTGGTAATATTGTGCAGCTGCAGAACAAGCATGGGTCAGTGAGAAAAAAGCAAAAGACGAGGTGTGTGAGCAGTCTGCAAACCATAAGGCAGAGTCTCAGCTATACTATGATGGGTTTGGAGGTTAAAACATGGTTTGTTCATAACTGCTGGAAAAGAGGACAGAGAAACATCTTCCACACAGCAAAAGAAGGAAGCTTATACTGGGGATGTGTAAGTTATACCATGTGGGGCTCGTTCAGAACAGTGGAAGGGTGACCTTTCCCATCACAGATCTCATACATTGATATTTTTCATCTCCCAGCAAGAGCAATATAAGAAGCCTCACTAAAAGGACAGTGATTATGGTATCTTTTCCACTGTTCTTTCTAGGTTATTCTATTGTGAAGTGTTTTCCCAGAAACTTGTTCTCTGTAGATATTTAGACATAGAATAAGGTTTCTGGGTTCCAGATCACAAACAATTAAAAGTTGTCTACGTAGAGAATAACTACAAAGAAGCAGGGAGAGAGATCATGAACCTTTATCCTATTTGCCAAAATTTCACTTAGCCTTGAAATAGATTATTTATCTCTCTTTTCTTTCTATCTATCTTTTCCTTTTTTTTTTCTCTAGCTCTCAAGCCCTGAAAATATCCTAAAAATGGTGAGGTTTTTTTAATAGAGAAAAGTATTTTTCCTTTGCTATTTTTTGTTCTTTTGAAGGATGTGATGCAGTTACTCTGTATACTGGTAAACAGGGACCTTTTTATTTTCCTTGACAGTCCAGCTACATCTTCCTTTGGTTTTTGTTCCTTTGTGTGATATATGGTTTCTTTATTGAAGTTATAATGAGCTCATCTTCATGAATCACTAGAGATCAGCCAGGCTAAACTCTATGCATTAAAGTTCACCCAACAGTGACACTATTCACTGTAACCCAATGTTTAAATGAAATATCTTCCTATTATACAAACCAAGCACAATAATAAGTATGTAACAATGACAGACCTATCAGTATAATTTACTTATTTTTATCACAGAATCATAGAATATCTTAGGGTGGAAGAGACCTCAAAGATCATCAAGTTGCAACCCCCCTGTCATGGGTACAGACACCTTCCACCAGACCAGGTTGCTCAAAGCTCTATCCAGCCTGGCCTTAAACACTTCCAGGGATAAGACATCTACAGCTTCTTTGGGCAACCTGTTCCAGTGCCTCACCACCCTCACAGTAAAGAATTTGTTCCTAATATCTGATCTAAACCTACTCGCGTTCAGTATATCTGATCTAAACCTACTCACTTTTGCCATTCTTCCTTGTTCTGTTCACTACAGGGTCTTGCAAAAAGCCCCTGTCCAGCTTCCTTGGCACTGGAAGGCCACAATTAGGTCACCCCAAAGTCTTCTTTTCTCCAGGCTGAACAATCCCAATTGTCTTAGCCTTTCCTCATAGGAGAGGTGCTCCATCCCTCTAATCATCTTGGTGGCCTCCTCTGGACTTGTTCCACTAGATCCATGTCCTTTCTTTGCTGGGGATCCCAGAGCTGGATGCAGCACTCCAGGTGGGATCTCACCAGGACAGAGTAAAGGCGTGGAAAGAATTTATAAATGGTCAAAAGATTATATTTTTCTCTCATGTACCTGTGCAACAATCAAAAATGGTGCAAACTTTTAATAATATTTCAAAGTACTTGTTGCATTGAAACAAGGCAAAAGTTTAGCCCCTTAAAAATAAAAGGAAAATTATTTGGATTAAACAAATCTGAGGAAAACATCTCTATACAGCATAAGGCAGGAAAAGAGCATTGAAACTCTTCTGCTTACCTTATACTTATTTTGAAATTGTGTAGCTCATGTGTAGCTCCTTCTTGGCAGCTACGGTTTCTAATTGTAAAGTGAATGGGAGGAAGAGAAGTGTTTTTCCTTGGATGTGGTATGACAGCGGAAGTCTTCAAGTGACATCCTATATATCTGGAAAAGCAATCTTTTGGCTGAATTTTTATGCCGTTCTCTTTAGGAAATACCCTCTCCAGGGTTAAGATTCTGTTTGGAAACTAGATGTCCTAGTGCTTAAACTAGCTCTTTTGAGAGGGAAGTTATACAGTGAGTTGGCATCTTGTTCTTCTGATCTGGGGAATGTCTTATAGAACAACATGTACTGTCAAGGGCAGGAGTGAGAGGCGGGGGAATTTGAAGCAATAGTAGTACACTTGCTTTTAAAGGCTAGAGGAGCATGAAGACTCTCCTAGGGGGCTATGTCCATGGTGATCAAAATCTCTCAGTAAGATTTCCAACAGATACTTCTAAATAAATTTATTTGTAGTTCTTTGACCACAGCTGTATTTTTGAAGTTTTTTTCCTTTGTACTAGGATATTATCTTTCTGCTTTAACATATACAATGTGGTACTTGTTTGTACAATCCCCTGAGGTTTTATTGTGCAATCAATTAATCTGTATGTTGTTCTTAAGCTTAAAGATAAACTTGTCCTATAATGTCTCCCTTCTCTCATTCTATTATTTGCAAATCCGGGAAATGGTCACTGTGTTTAGAAAGAAGCAGTGGAACCATCCATGACCATCCATGGAAACTCTCTCATGTAGCATCAGAGTAATCAAGGAGACAGATGATGGATGACTCTGTATTTTTCAAGTTGTGGGATTTTCAGTTTTATGACTTTGGCTGTGGAATCTGCTGCTGACTGTGAGCAAACAGCTTAATCACTCTGTGCCTCTATAAAGTGGTTATAATAATTCCTTTTTGCATTAATGTTATGATGAAAATGAAGCAGTGTTTCTAAGTGGTGGGTAGGGTGGCTGTAAGGTCATGCAGTGAAAGCTAATCCGACTGCATCCTGATTTGCTGACAAAAGGTTATTTAACAGTAGTCCTTGAATTTCTATGCATGATATGCCCATCTGTGTGCAGGGGTATAGCTGTAAATCCATGGCACACATGGTTTGTAAGTGAGGGAGATGGAGGGAAGCTCTGGGGCAGCTCCTCAGGCTGCATGGAGAGAGGAGTACTAATGTCTAGTCATGTCTAGGCAAGGATGAAATGTGTCCATCTCTCTCCTCGAACTTGGATTTATTTTTACTGTTTGGGGCTTTGCAATAATCTTGATCTCTCTCCTTTTGGCACAGTTTGTACCTCTGAGTAATGCCCATCACAGACATATGATCACAAATACCAAAACTGTCTTATGACTGAATCTAGTTAGTCCTGAATCTTCTCATCTCCCCACTGATGTCCACCACTGGATAAAAATCAGCTTAGTTCCAGCTGTGGCAGCTGTCTTGTCCCCTCTTGGATGCACAGTGGACAGCAGCAGTGGAGCAGCATAAAGATTTTCTTTTGCAGAAAATAAACTGGGACCAGAGTATGTAACTGGGTGTCTCTGCCTCACAGCAAGGTGACCCCATGCATGAGGTGACTGCTGCCAAAAAAGCCCCTTCTCAGTACTGATTGCATCAGCTTCTTCTGAGCAGCTGTGGGAAGCCTTGAGGAAGGGTGCCCTCTTTTTTCCAAGGGGAAATCAGTAGTACACCCAGATAAGGTAGATGTTTCCTTCTTCTGAGAGCTGAGCTGTGCAAATAATCTGCAGGTCCCCCTGTGATGGTGCTGCTGGCAGACCCAGTGCTGGCTGCCTGAGCTGCAGCTGGTGCTGCTGCCGGCCTTGCTTCAGCCAACTTGCTTGGGTAAAACCTGCCTCTGCATTCATACTCAGGGTGACAGCTCAACAGGTCCCAGTTCCCCCTTGCATCAGGCACCTCCTCGTGTCTTTGCCGCCTTCACCATTCAGGCAGCCTTTAGAAGGAAGTAAAGAATATGGCAAGGATGTGGTCTGACCACTACGTTCAAATTCTAAGTTTGAAAATGTCAAATGGACCCATAGGAGAATACAGGAAGGTGAATTGCACTGAAAGTGCTCCTTCATGGTGCTCCTTTCTTTATGAAGATGATTTGTCTACTTCAGACATAAGATGGTAAATCTGGTCCAAAAGTCAAAATTCCAGCTTTCTGAAACAAGAAGTAGAAATTCCACACTTTCCTACTGAAAGGAAAAGTAAATATCTTAGTGTTGGGTGTTAGGCATGTTCTTTTTTTTCTTTCTCTCAGGGAATTTTCTTCCCATTTGTTGCCCTGGAGATGATGAACAAACAATACTTAAGACACAAAAAACAAGGCTGGGTGTCTTCAAATTCCACTGCGATGGCCCCGGGGGAGCGGGGTGGGTAAGAGGTGCAGTTGTGGCAGTGTCTTAGCTGGGGAGTGAGCTCTCTGGCTGGGAGGTTCCTCTTGGGAAGTGCAGTGATATTTCGAGAAGCCGGGGTCTCACTAGCAGAGAGGCTGGGCGTCAGGGGCTGGGCTCAGCCCTTTCTCCTCTCCGCAATCACAGCCACGTGTGGGAAGCAGAAGCCTGCCTTTCCCTTGATGAGGCTGCGTTGTGGTTTGCTCGCGGCATCTGTTAATTTCTTTTCCCGCTTCTACCCGCTGCTGACATCAACCACTGCTTTATTGGACCTGCCTGCCTTCACCACTGCTGCCAGTTGCCAGTGAGTGACGCCAAGGGCCACTCTGAGACCAGATCCGATCAGACCTGCCCGCCCCCGCTGTTTCCTGCCACTGCTGTGTGGTCTTTTGCTACACTTTAGCTTCGATACTTCGATGCCCCTCGTGTCTGGCCCCCGTGGTTTCCTGCTGCTGCTCCGAGGTTTCGGCTACACTTTAGTTCGACCCCTACTGGGGGTCCACCTGTCCCGCTGCTCCTGCAGCTGCACCAGGGTTATTGCTACGCTTTGATTTGCTGCCGCCGGATCTGCTCGCCTCTGCTGTTCAGCCCGCTACTCCGAGGTTCCTGCTACCCTCCAGCTCGCCACCCGGAGTGGCACTGAGACCTGCTCCTCCCTGTGAGTTTTGCAAGGCCTCCTCCCCTGGCCCGAGCCGCCATGATCATGTGGAGAGAGGCAGCCGAGTCCGCTCCGGAGCGCCCCCTGCAGCCGCGGGGGAACCATCGCACCCGCCCCGCTCACCGGGAGCCGCCAGCGCCCCTGCCGGCTGTGAGCGGAACTGCACCCACGGGGAAAGGGCCCGACAGCCGAGAGAGGCCGGCACTGGGTTTGTGGTTCTGTTCGCTGTCACTGCCATAGTTATTGCTGTTGGTTTGCCTTGTTATATATATAAGTAAAGAACTCTTATTCCTTTTCCCATATCTTTGCCTGAAAGCCCTGTAATTTCAAAGTTACCCATTTGGAGGGAAGGGGGTCATATTTTTCCTTTCCAGGAAGGTTCCCGCCTTCCTTGTCAGCCACCTGTCTTTTAAACCACAATACTTAGAAAACAGCTGGTGACTTTACTTCAGAAAATTCTGTATGAAATGGAGTGAGAGCACCTAACTTGTAAATTATCCTCTTGGCCACAGTTTTTGCATGCCTTCAGTTCTGTGGAATTATAAATTGTCTGTGGCCCTGGCTGGACATTTTACACGGACCTGCTGATCTGTGGTAAGTGATAAGAGATGTCCTTGGCCACTGCAGGCTGTGCAGAGCAGCCATGTAATCTGCAAACTGGCTCATTGGTGGTTTTGGTCAGTAGATTCACTGAGAATTCAGGGGGTCTTAAGGCGGGGAGCTCCATGCTCCAGTCCTTTGGGTGGATATTGAGAAGCGTTCAGAAATGGCGATCAGTTTTAATAAGTGGTAAGATAACTTTCAGGTATTTTGGTGGTTTATGGAGCAGACAATTAATCAGGATATTTCTGAACTAGACCTACCACAAAGTCTTCATTCAGAAATGATCCCAAACAGTGCAGCTACTCCTGAAAAACAATGTACATGAATGTGATGAATACTAGACATAAAGTGGCCAACAGATACCTGGCATGTTACATTTTTTTAGAGAAGCTTTAGGCCTGTCCCTGATACGCAAATTCTGAGCAGGATTAGAATTAATTACACTTATTTTAAGTGGTGATAATGCACCCTTGGGGACTGTTAGTGTCAGAGAATTAAACCTCACTTCTTATCTGAGCTTCATTTGCTATCCTTATTTATGCTTCTTCACTTCAGTTGAAGTACTAGAAAATAACTCATGTGGTGAGGTGTAGCACAGGGTGATCAGCTTTTGCAGGATGCCATGTAGAAATACCATGCCAATGCAGCAACTACAGATGGGGAAAAGGCTGAGGCATGTAATGCTTTCTTTGCCTTAGTTTGTAATATTTAGGGTACCTAGCCCCCTGAGCTGGAAGACAGGGATTGGGAGCAAAATGAAGGCTCCATCATCCAGGAGGGAATGGACAGGGACTTGCTTATACGCTCCCAAATCTATGGGGCCAGAATAGATCCACCAGAAGGGTACTAAGGGAGCTGGTGAAAGTGCTCACTGAGCCATGCTCCATCATTTATCAGCAGTCTCAGTTATACAGGGAGGTCCCCGTTTGACTGGATGTTGGCCAGTGTTAGCCAAATCTACAAGAAGGGCTAGAAGGAGGATCCAGAGAACTGTAAGTCTGTCAGTGCTGGGGAAGGTGGTGGAATAGATCATCCTGAGTGTCATCATGCATCACATATAGGACAACCAGAGGATCAGGCCCCACCAGCAGGGCTTTGTGAAAGGCAGGTCCTGCTTGACCAGCCTGATCTTCTATGACCATGTGGCTTTCTCAGTAGAGGAGGGAAAGGCTGTGGATGTGTCTACGTGGACTTCAGTAAAGTCATCGATACAGTTTTCCACAGCATTCTCTTGGAGCAACTGGCTGCTCATGGCTTAGACCGGTGCATTCTTCACTGAGTTAAAAACTGGCTGGATGACCTGGCCCACGGAGGTTTGGTGAATGGTGCCGCATCCTGTTGGCGGCCAGTCCCCAGTGGGGTTCCCCAGAGCTCAGTGTTGGGGCCAGTTCTGTTTAGTATCTTTATCAACAGCCTGGATGAGTGCCCCTTCAGTCAGCTTGCAGATGACATTAAGTTGATCTGATGTAGTGTAGGAAGGCCCTGCAGAGGGATCTGGGCTCAGGCCAAGAACGAAAGTATGAGGTTCAATATGGCAACTGTGGGGTCCTGCACTTGAGTCACAACAGCCCCAGGCAGCCCTACAGATTTGGGGCAGAGTGGCCGGAAAGCTGCCCGAGGGAAAAGGACCTGGTGCTGCTGGTTGGCAGCAGTTGAACATGATCCAGCGAGTGCCCAGGTGGCCAAGAAGGTCAGTGGCATCCTGGCTTGTATTAAAAATTATGTGGCTAGCAGAACTAGGGAAGGGATTGTCCCTCTGTACTCAGCACTGGTGAGGCTGCACCTTGAATCCTGTGTCCGGTTTAGAGCCCCTCATGACAAGAAAGACGTTGAGGTGCTGAAGTGTGCTCAGAGCAGAGCAACCAAGCTGGTGAAGGGTCTGGAGCACAAGCCCTGTGAGGAGTGGCTGAGGGAGCTGGCTTTGGTCAGCCTGGAGAAAAGGAGACTGACAGGACACCTCACCACTCTCTAAAACTACCTGAAAGGAGGGTGTAGTGAGGTGGGGGATGGTCTCTACTCCCAAGCAGGAAGCAACTAGGTGAGAGATAACGGCCCCAAGTTGCCCCAGGGAAGTTTTAAGTTGGATATCAGGAAAAATCCCTTCACAGAAAGGGTTGTCAAGCAATGGAATAGGCTGCCCAGGTGGGTGGCTGAGTCACCATCCCTGGAGGTATTTAAAAGACATATAGACATGGTGCTTAGGGGCATGGTTTAGTGGTGGACTTCGTAGTGCTGGTGTAATAGTTGAACATGACAATCTTAAAGGTTTTTTCTAACCTGAATAATGTTGTATATATATTGTATATATATACTGGTGGATATTTCTGAGTGACACAAGAAGGCTTGGGGATTGGAGTATTGCTGAATCATCTGAAGCACCAAGAATGAATTATAGCATTGAAATTGTATTTACATGTTGCTGAGGGCATTCTGAGAAAAGACAATATTTATGAATAGTTGACCATCCAACCATGAAAACTAGAGATAGAAAAAGTGATTAGAATACACATAGTCTGCATCCCTACTGCTATATAATTATCCTTTTCTTTTGGCAGATATGGCTGACTAGTCCCTCTTTTCCCAAAACCTAGTAAGCATTGCATTCAGCTAGCATATGAGGACTAAACCAAGCAATAAATATATACGTCTGAGATGAGTTTTTAGAAATAAATTAAGTACCCCTATCTTACCCACCATACACAATTTATATACATAAATATATACATACACTTACAATTTATATTGTGATGCATTGTCTCTGAATTACATGAGTCTGTAGTTCTGCTATATAGAGATTTTATTGTAAATGGTCATTGAATTTATAATCTGGTGGATTCTTCGGTAATAGGCTATAGGTATCTGAGATGACATCTTTCTTTAGTTAGGGCCGCCAGTATTTGCTTTTTTACCGAATTTCACACTAGTTTAATCAGGAGAATTAAGTAGACGGAGGGACAATATTCATTATGGATTTAAAAACCCACACAAAGCCAAGAGTGCATCTCAGTGATGCTGCTATCATTGTTTTACTGCATGGAAATGAAGACTTAAGAATGATGGAGGCAAAAAGAACAGTCAGACATCTAATACATTGCTTCACACTTGCTGATATTTGTTGTTAAATCCTATAAAGGACATCAGGTGTCATTTTGCTGGAGGCACCAGACTTGCCTGAGCATATTTAAATTCTGAGAATCAAATTTTATATTTTTTTTTCAGTGACTAAAATGTGAATGATTTTGTACCTGAGGTTGTAATTTTTAATGAGTAATTAAAGAATTGTGTACATGTCGCTGATGTTGCAAGAATAGTTATTTTAAACAATTCACAACTTTATATATCCTTCATTTACCCACACCATTATTTAATCTGCCAAAAATTAATGGCAACCATGAAACCATAGTCGAGTACATATTGATATAGAAAAAAGGCAAAGTAGTGACCTTTATCCTCCTACAAACAATGCAACTGTAGTAATCATTGTGAATAGACATTTAATAATGCAATTATTAAATTATTAAATTCTGGCCTGGCAGATGTTTTTGATTGTTCACCTCTCTTGTCACCACCACTGAACTAACATCTTGGATAGCCTGAATATCAAAGATCTCTCACTAAAGGTTAACACCTGAAATCCAGTTTTGACAAGGCGCTGTGACACCTTGTTCTGTCTGATCCCTCTTTCCTGTCTCTCATCCCAAGAGACCTTTTAGCTGTTTAAGCCACTGTAGTGTACCAGAGCCAGAGAAGTTTCTGCAGTTTACAGTAGATTATCTGTTAGTCCTGTCTTATGGCATTCTGTCTTGCATTCCCTCAGTTTTTTGTGCCCTAGGCTCATTCTATTAGTATTTCTATATGCATTCAGGTGAAAAGAACTGTTGGTCTGCTTTTTGCAGTTTAACTTTCAGTAATGGAGTACACCTGCATGAGAACTTAGGACCTATTTAAATTGTAGTGAAAGAAAAAGAATATTAAGTATTAAGTAAATCTTTAAAAATTTCTATTACTAGTTTTCTATTTTTTGAGGACGAGTAAAAATGGTCCTTTGTGTCAGGCAAAAGCAAATTTTAATTTTGTAAGTGGAGCCTTAGAATTTTTTTCAAAATAGCAGGGTTCTTGCACTTATCTTCCTGGTGAAGTTCATTATCTTTCCTACAAAAGACTGAAAGAGAGCTATTCACGTTAGATGAGAAGGCATGATAGCTTAAGCCAAAAACCTTTTTGCACTGAGAACTATGAATTACGTGGCAGCATTACCTACAGCTGATTCTGTCATTTCTGGTAATTTTCTCCTTCCCACCAACAGATATAGGAACCAGTGCTGGTTTTAGTGCCTTCTGAATCTAGATTTGTCTTCCAATGTGTGGTATAACATCTTAGAGGTGAAAAAAGGCATTGTTTTGGGATTTGATGGCTAGTGGACCTCGGAAAACAAATAAGAGTATTGCTAGAGCAAACTCTAAAATCCTTCAGCAGAGAACTTTTAACAGGCCTTTACTGCGCATTCAGCATTGAATAATCTTGTTTTTCCACCCGCTTGGATTTTTATCACTCCATATAATAGGGTTTGCAGGAACATTATATATGCTGAGTAATGCCTTGTGATACCACAGTAGCTGTAGAGAAGGAGAAAATGAGGTCTTTAAACTTGAAGGTGATTTGCAGGCTTTTTCTCTTCTCTATTAACTTGGCTATTTAGCAGATGCATGCCCTATCTGGCAAACATGAATCAGACCTTCTTGGCCTGAGGAACAGTGAAAACAGTCACAAAAAAAGTGTGCTTGTATCTATGTATCTCATTCTTTGCAGAGGACTTTCTTAAGCATAAGAAAGCATCGAACCTTGAGCATGTTGTCCAACTGAGCAGTGAACTGATTGTGGGAACATACTTAGTACCCCTGTGATTTAAGGCAGATGGAAGACTCATCACTTTAGTATTCTTCAGAGTGGCTTGTAAACTTCCTCTGGCAATCACTCAAGTGGACGTGTCTGAAAAAATGGCATTTATGTCACCTGAGAGACTTTGAGGAAGTCTACCAACATGGTGATAATCAGCAGGCATGTGCTGTCATTCAGATCTGGGCCATGCAAACCAGCTTCCCCTGGGAAAGTCTGTTCTCAACAGGCACATCAGAAACCTGTTGATAAAAAGAGCACTGAACTTTCTTACTGTACAAATGGTTGATGGTTATTTAATTTCAGTTATACCGTGCCAGATAAACTAGGAGAGAATTTGTCCCGAGAGAAAGATTGTGTTTTATGCAAGGAGACTTTTTGCTATGACACATTGCAGGAGCTGCTATAGAAGGGTGAAGAGAACTCTTTTTTCTCACTTTCACTGTGATGAACATCCTACATTTTATAGGACCAGATTTGCGTAGTACAGAGGTGAAATATGTTACGGCTTTTTTTTTGGGTTATCGTTGCCAGAAAGTGAGATGACTCACGAACTGAAATTATTTTTCGCTAGAAGAATCAGCTGAATATGTGAAGCTGCTCCTTCTAATCCCTTTTCAGACATTTGATAGATGGACAGTAATGCCCTGGCAGGAATCCTTGGTAATTCATATAAAGGAATAAAAACCTCTACTTTATTCGGTAATGTTAGGACTTGCAATGTTTATAATAATGCTTTGTAATATTTAGAGTGGCTGCCTACATACAGTATGTACTGTATAAGTTATTTCCAATAACAAAACAGAATTTCTTGGCAAAATATAAAATGTAAAAGTTCATATATTTTTAAAGCAAGAAGGAACTGTTAGATCATATATTTTAATAGGCACCAAATGGGATACTGGTGTTCTCAACTTTTTCTATAGAGTTTATTTTGTACTTAAATATTCTAGAAGTTTAGAAGGGCAAGAAGATAAATGATCATGAGTTGATGTTTTTCATAAAAGCAGCACAGCAATCTTTTGCTTGAAGGGATACTGCTAACATTTAAGCCTGTCTGTAGCCGTAACTGGATGTGGATTTACGTTGACTATAAATAAATGTTAGCAGAATAATGACCTACTGAGACAGCTTTATATCCTTCAGTAAATTATTGTTCGTGTAAGTTGTCTGATATAGCAGCTAAAACAGGTGCAACACCAAATCACATCCTTAAGAAATCTCTAAATATATTAATATTTAAATTACGAAAAATCTACTGGTGTTTTTATTTTTTTACTATGGGAACATATTTATGTTAGTTACACTTGTCTAATTGTCACACAAATATAGGAAGATAAGTTTCAAATGGAGGCACATGGCAGAACAGAAGTTAGATATACTGCACAATGGTGTACAGAGATGACAGCGGAATTTTTTGCTTCTCTATAAAAAAACACATTATCTATCCCATGTGATGTGATAATGCTTGCTGCAGAAAGTATCTTATCTGCTGCAAGAACTAATCAAAATTTCTATTTTCCCTAACTTAAAATGAATCTAGTTTTAGTGTCATTATTACATGCTAAGTTACGACTTAATGCCAGCTCTCAATCCCCTACGCTCCTTCGTGTTTTAAAATCAAAGCCACTGAAGTGGGATCAGACTGTGCTTTCTTCAAACATATGTTGCTTTTGTTGGTCCTGCTATATTTAGTAGAAAACTAAAACCCTCACTTCAATTCTGGCAGTTGGTTTTATTCTGATCTTATTTGAGAGTGTCTGGTAATTTCGCTAGTCTTAACCTGCTTACCACGTAGTGGGTGGATGAGAATCCATCCATGTCTGTCGTTACATTGCCGAAGACAAGGTGCCTAATAAATGCCTACAACCAACCTTCATTCTCTTAAGTGTTATAGCGCTCTAAATGGACAACCTATGCAATGCAGGGTATGCCCTGGAATTTATGAACAGCAATGTTAGGATATAAGAGACTCTGTTCCTTTTCCAGATATGTTGATAGTTAGCTAAAATATAGATCTTTTTCCTCCACACCATAAACTGCAAACGCCGCTGCATAATATACACAGTCAAATGCCAAGGACCTAATAAGATTTTGCTTTCCAGAAATATAAATAATTTAATCAGATTAATGACATTGTTCTATCTGAGGAATTCTATAATTAGTAGATTATTGAAGCAGCACACAAGTTATCTACCATTAGCACCTGGAGGAATTCCTGTTGTCTTAAAAAGTGGAATCAAATTATATGAATATTCCTGTCATGCAATCTGTAAAGATAATAAGCCTCTGGCATTTTGTAAGCTATATATATCCATGGATTTCACATTAAATATTTAAAGCACAAGGGGTGTTATTTGTTAGAATGCTGATAAAAATAGTTCAGCCATTACAGCTGCCTTTTCCATTTGGTAAATCCCTCTTTGTTTGATTTGCTTTCAAGCCTTTTTAATTTGTTGGGGCTTTTTTGTTGTTTGGGGTTTTTTTTGTTGTTTGTTCTTGGGTTTTTTGGTTGGTTGTTGTTGTTGTTGTTGTTTGGGTTTTTTTTTTTTATTGTTACATTTTTCCAGTCCCTCTGGAGTTGTTTTTTGGACTTTGTATGATAAACACTCAAAATGTTTTTACAGATGCTTTACTGTTTTGATACAGAGAGCATATTCAAGCCAGGGGTATAAGCAGATGTGAAGCAGGAAGGTCTTTTTTGAACTCCAAAGAAATATTGCTTGAAATACTTCAAAAAGGGTGCCTTTCTTCTAAATACATTTACAAAGCAGAAGCTTATTCTCTGATGTGTGCTCCATTCTAAGAGTTTGTTTGGGATAATACTGAAGATGGAGCTCATCAAGGTCAAATATACATTTACATATCATAATGAGGGTGTTGAATAATTCTTGAATAATAGAGGCCATGGGGAAGAAGGCTGGTGTCTTAGTAGACTGCAGAATTTAACAGAGGATTTTAAAGATGATAAAAATGTGATGACTATTTGTCTGAAAGTGACCTCTTAACAGTTTCAGTCATCTGGCAATTTAAAGTGAAAAACTTTGTTGGTAAAAGTCTCTCTGTTTTTAATGGATTGGCATGTCAGGCTGGAGCTGCAGCCAGGATAACTGATGACCTTTGAAGTCCTTAGAATAAATTATGATTTGTGTGCAAGAGATGATAATGCAGTTAAAAAGATTTATGTAATAGTTCTTCAAGGGCTCAAGGAATTAACACAGGGTCAT
The DNA here is from genome assembly GCA_013397865.1 of Struthidea cinerea. Classification (NCBI taxonomy): domain Eukaryota; kingdom Metazoa; phylum Chordata; class Aves; order Passeriformes; family Corcoracidae; genus Struthidea; species Struthidea cinerea. The sequence goes on from VZTI01000334.1 coordinate 266,166, forward strand.
AAATTAGTAGGATTTACAAGTAAGAAATTACTTTACTGGGAGAGCTCTTTTCATCCCATATGGTTTTGCCTCCAGGCACTTGCTGATGTTTAAATGAAGAGATACCTGATGGACCCTCCAGGCAGCTGTGAAATTACAGGGGCACCTGTGTTGTTAACAACCCATCCAGCTTTAATAGCAGACAGGTACTTCCCCTGTAGAGAAGTGAGCTTCTACTTGTAGGACATGTGTCATAACCTTGTCACAAAGTATTTTTAGACCTCAGGCTAAATGACAAGCTAAAAGCTACTTTTACTCTTTTTCGCTTTATGGGTGGCCTAAGTAAATCCTTTCTAGCTGTTCTAAAGTGTATTAGCACTCCACAGGACTTGTCCCTATCAACACATAGATACTTCTTTAGTCTGGAAAAAAAAAAATCCCATATAAAGTTTTAACTGTACTGTTCAGGAGATGCTTGACACCTATGCAACAAATGCTTGATCATTTTTGATATTACCACTCCTGATAGTAGATATTTTTTCAGTATTTAACTAGAAAGATAATAGACCTTCAAGGATAGGAGAGAAAGGGGTTTCAGTAATGGTATCTGAGCAGTTTCACTTCACTGGTGAGAAGAATTACATCCATCTCCTCAGCACAGTCTCAAAAAAAAAAAAAAAAAAAATTAAAGAAGGGATGGATCTTCACCCTCTGTCCCCCACCCCTCCACATTTTAGCTGGAAATCTCTCTGCAATCATTTCACAGCCTCTTTCACTGAGAAAACTTCTCCTAGTGACTCATGTGCTGATTTTCTAGTGACAACAGCCACATGAAAGCCTAAAGCTTTAAATGTTCTGAAGTCTGATAGTTGTGTTTTGGGTCTTTTTAGCAGACAAGAGAAACACCCATTATTTGAGGGGTTTGAGACTGATATGTCCTATCAACTGAATTTTCTAACATACTTCAAAACATGTATCATTCCACTTTTGTTTTCCTTATCCTACCTCTTTAAAAATAATATTGTGCACAACCCTACCTCTCATCCGCCTGCCTAAGGAGCTGCTATAGAAACTACTATAAGCTCTAAACCAAACTTTATTCACCTTTTCATGCACTGACAAACTATTGGTAAAGAAAATAGAGTGAAAAACATCACCTTTTGCTTTCATAAGCAGTCATTGACCTGACCTGGGTCAGCAGGATGTTTAATGCAAATATGGAAGAGTGTGAAGACCATGACTCCTGATGATTTTGGATGCTAATAATATACAACTTGTTTCTTGCTACAAAGAAATGAAAGTTTGCATCTGAAAAATAAGTATTGAAGGCTAAATTAAAGGAATATATGTATCTCATTGAAACTTATTTCAAACGTGATACAGAGATGATGAAGTTTGGGGAAATGCCAGGTATTTAATCAGGGCAAATTAGACAACACTATTTTATCAATGCTTCTAATTCTAATTGAATGAGGTTTGGATGTATCAGTGCAATGGGCTCTGATTATCTGTCTTAGTTCATTCCTCCACCGCTTGGGTTTGTAAGCTCACTGGTTAGATAAGCCCTCTTGTTACATCTACAGCTTGCATGCAATTACTGGTTTTCTTTTCCTCCAGTTAGCCAAAGATTGTGGTAAGGTATTTCATGCTGTTCTCTTACTCTGATTTCTGAAACTTCTAATTCTCATTTAAGACTTTTCAGACTTTACAGGAGAAAGTGAATTAATTATGTTGCTGTGGTTGTCTGTGTCTGTGCAAAAAGACGTATTTACTCATTGTCTTTTTTCCTTAATTATGTCTGAGCAAGTATGACAGTCTGATCATTGAAAAAAGGTCCAGATTGCCATCTGGCTCTATTGGAATATCTGTTTTTATAGCAACAAGTTTGTTGATAAAACTATCCTCAAAAGTAGTTTTGTACCTGTAACTTTTCTGTCCTCTGATCTCTAGTCATCTAGGCGTTCCATTTCCTGTTGCATGCTGACTAATAGTGGATGCTCTCGCTCACCCCGCCAAAGATACAAGGATACAGCACCACATGCATGTGATGTGTGTAATGAAGTATGTTACCAGTCTGATTCGGGTCCGTGGGGGCAAGGAAACTGTGATGCCTCTTTCAGGCCTTAGCTCGTACCCCATCACTTAGCTGTGATGCAATAGTTTGCTATTTATTTGAGTCTGGGCTGCTGGCTTTGGCCTGTTACAGATTGTTGGCTGGAGCCTGTTACAGATTGTTGGGTGAGAGAGGGCTGATGCTTTTCAGCAGCACAGTCATGTGTGGCCGTCCCATGTAGTTAGTTTCTGGGTGTTAAAGTGGTGTCTGTATTTTCTCTTCAGCTGTTGAACGGTTGAAACCTGTTGTTGATCCAAGTCCCTGGCATCTGTTCCTGACCTTTGACTTGTATCTTGGCTCTGGCTCACAACCCTTGGATCATATCCTGGCTCTGGGTCCTGCCTCTTGGCAGCTTGTTTGGTTCCTGTCTTTGGCTTCAGCCTTGGCTTATATTCTGGCCCTGGCTCCAGACCCTTGGCTGTTAGGTGAGTTCCAGAATTTCAGTGTTTATCCCTGTTCCAGGCTTCGGTCTGAATTGGCTGTGCCCTTGTCTCCTGCAGTGAATGGTCTGCAAACATTTAATAACACTGGGATTGTGTACAAGAGAAGAAAATGTAATTGTTGAGGAAACTTGTCTCTGGATGTCCTTGCTCCATCGTCTGTCCCTGATATTCACCAGAATGAGGTCTTGCAAGGAAAGACATGCTCTTCTTGGTAAAGTTGAAAATTGACAAATAATTTTGCCTTGTTTTTTGAAGCATGTCAGCACACCCTGTCTAAGTGCTGTTTTACATATATAGGAAAGGTTTATGTATATAGGGAAGGTGAAAATGAGTAATTTTGGTGTCCTGGAGTATGTACTTGGACTGTAAGCATTTTCTACGAAACAGAGATATAAAAAGGAACAACCAATCAAAAAAACTGCCAAAATTTTTTTTAAAAACCCAGCAAAAGAGAGAGGAAAAATGAGTGCTTACTTGTAAAATACATTCTCAAATTGTCCAAGTTTCTTAGCTTTTTGATCCAGAAGACAGTAAGAGAGACAGTGAAGGGAAGAAGGTTTTTGATAGAGAGGACAACTTCTGTATTTCAACAATTTTTTTAAAAAAATATTTTATTATTAGTGTGATGTGATGTTTCACCTTAGAAGATTAGATCACATGGACCTGGATCTTAATCTGACCTGAGTCCCAAGGAAAGATAAGATGTGATAGAATGCTGGTCTTCAGGGAATAGACTTGCACTCTGTTGTGTTGCCAGCCAGGAGCGAAGGACATGCAATAGCAGAAAACAAATGCTTAAGGAAAACTAACACTATCAACAAAAATCCACCTACTGGAGGTTTCTCACTGCCTGTCTGCAGAGTAAGGTCTGATTTTGATTTCTGTTTGTAAATCAGCATGACTTCACATTCTGAGATCACCTAAATCAGGAATAGCCTCATCAGTTAAACTGTCCGGTTCCAGACCGTTCTAATTTTCACACGTACAATATGCAGCATAACTGATAATTGTGTTGGAGTTTTTTCTCAAAAGACCAAAACAAACAATCAAAATTAAAACACCACAACCCAAATCGAAATACATAGGCTTTTGACAAGGTTGTGGGTGGAACAGTAGAAAGAAGGAGAGGAAAGGAAGAATTTTGTGAGTGGGAGATGAGAGAGGCTTTAACTTCCCGAGAGTGTACAAAGCTTGGCAAATCTTCCAGGAGGGCACAGGAATGATCTGGAGGGTTAGAACAACAGGAGACATAGGCTTGCCTCTAAACATTAGAAAGAAGACAGTTTTCTGAAGGAAAGAAATTAGTGTATGGATTTAATTACAGTTCAAGAAGGCACTGAGAGTTTGAGTTGTGTTAGATAGAAAAAATGGTGGAAAAGGTGGCTGATTTGTAGGATAGATATTTCTTCCTCCCATGCTAAAAATTAATTCCATTAAACTCAAACCCACCTAGAATATGGAAACTTTCTTTTCTTTTCCTTCATCCAGCTGAGGCCAAGCTGGAGCCTGTTTTTTAACTGGAGTTACAATTAAACGGTTAAATCTAGACTGATTGTGTTTGTTTTCTCTGTCATATTTATTGACCATGTCAACAGGCAAGCTGCTTTCAAGTCTGATTCTTGTAACAACAGTCCCTCCTGATTTAAGCATTTTCCAACCTAACTTTTACTGTACATATTCTTATTGCTTATTTCCAGCATCTTGTATCTGTAGATTTTCCTGTAATTCTCCAACCTTTTAGTAACAGAATTTGTTGTCTTATGATGAATGTCTTGTTCATTTAAGTCTTCTTTACTGGATTTTTAAAGAGTGGTAGCCTTGTATCAGTATACTAAGCAGAATTCTGGTAGATGCCTGAATATATGTTATGGTAAAAGCAGACAAGGGCAAGTGCAGTGCTGTATGTCTTTTTGGATAGAAGTACTTAAGCATGTCTCTCTGTGTGGAGATCTCAGACTTGCAACTCAGGGAGTTGGAACTCCCATGATGAGCTGTACGCAGTTCTTACTTGTCTAATAAAGTGGATTCCTGCTTAATTCAAAGTCACATTCCAGATTGCACAACAACTGTGCCTTTATGTAACCTCTTATAAACGTCCAACACAGCAAGTCATCTTGCACTCATTGTGTGGCAGTAATGTTCTGTCTTCTTCATAGCTGCAGACTCGGCCTGTCTGTCTAAGCTTCAGCCACTCTCTCAATTGTAGCCAACTCTCTTTTAGAGGAAGACACAGGGGAAAAATTAGCAGTCATGGTGGGCCTTATTTCAGTCTTGTCACTCTTGTTGCAAATTATGTTATTGCCTAGACATAAGGCCTAGACTGGAAATCTAGCTGCACCAACCAATTAGGACTACATACAGCAGGCTTCTGGCTGGTTTTATGCTGAGCTGCTTTGCTTTTTATATGGAAACGTGGCTTATGTGGATGGTTTAGGATATAGCAGCTGAAGAATTAAAACACTTAATCCCTTTGAATCATCGGTTGCTTTTGGAGAAACCAATTCAGTGGCTTTATAACTGAATCTGACTTTTAGCTTCTTTCAGGCCATGAGATTCAAGTCCTTTGCCAGCTCTGTTAGGTCCAAATAATATTTCTTGGGATGCTCATAAATCTTACTTCTACACCCTTGTTTCTGCTTTCCTCTCTCCATCCTGTCCCACGGATGCAATGTATGTTGCCAAATCTATATCAAATCTATCAGTGTCTGCTCCTTAGTCATTGTTGCCTACTGTTTTCCCTCTTGCTTTCAGACACCTGATTGTTTTCTCATCAAAATCAAAGCACTTCCCTGTAAATTAAACAGCCACAGGATATTGTGTTCTTGTAAGTAGGTCAATGCTTCAAGGGCCAGTGTCACAGAATGAGCTCTGAAGTTCATATAGTTCAACCCCCTACTCAAAGCAGTTGAGTCCTTTCCCCAACAGGGATTAATCCCGCAGATCAGTCTGTTGTCTGTGCCTGACAGGTACCAGGTTTGCCCATCTACGAGCCACTAAATTTACCATTTATCTTCAACAGGTTCATGTTTCTAAGACTAAAACTTTCAGCGTACTGGGCTTGTATTGGGCTTGGTAGCATTATTACACCAAATTGTGTTGACTGTTATCAATCCTACTTATCCTCGAAAATCACCTTGGCAAAATTGTTATGCTTAACAGTATTTGTTAGCTTAGCAGAATTTTTTATGTTCCTGTTATGTCTCATAACATTATGTTTTCTGCTCTTTTTGGTTTTGTTTACTTGTTTTAGCAAGGAACCTCAAAAAGCTAATTGTTTTACAAGAAAAGCTATGCATTTGGGAATAGCTATTGCTTCAGTGTTGCTGCAAATTATGGTATCATACCAAAATTTGCAGTCCACACTACAGTAAAGTGCATGCTTGGGAGGAGTCTGGGGTCAAGCATTAGACTGTTATTATTTCACAAAATATTTTCCCCTGAGAGTTTGAAAACCTGTGAGTCTTTGGTTTTAAGCAATTTACTGGAAGAAATGCAACCAACATATCATCTAGTTATGTATATATTAGCACCAGCTGCCTTTGTAATTTAAACTGCCTGGATTAATCAAGCAGCTACCTGATTAAAAATTGGACTGCAAATAAGCGAGTAAATACTTAGCTGTTTTGAACAAGTCAGAGTTTGGGGGGTTTGTGTCAGCACTCTTGCTGTTTTTTTGGCAGCTATTCTTTCGTTGTTCAAATAAAAGCAAAACAGCCTTTGAATTTTGTACTCAGAAATTCCACTCATCTGCCTAATGTTCTTTTTTTAATTAGAAGGATACACATATGACTTAATTAATCAAGCCTGTCTTAGGGAATTATGCATTTATTAATGGTTTCTGCACTCAAACACATTATTAAGGGATTTGTGCTAAGTACCTGACATAAAACAGCCTAATTTTGCTTGCTTTGCCTAATGTATTGAGAAATGGCTTGTTGATCAGATTTCAAAACATTCATGCTAAGAACTAATGTCCTATTTAGAATGTTTAAAAATGCAGCAATTTGGCAACTGAGTACTCTACTGGGTTGTATTTAAAATGAAGTCAGTGCCAGACAAGAAATGAAAAGGATGGAACTTTTTTGACCATGGTGATGATGGAAGAATTCAAATAAGAAAGGTTGCTTTGCTTTGGGCTTTTTCCCCCCCACCCTTTTTTTTTTTAAATAGAAATTAAGTGGAATAAAGGTATACTTTTATCTATTCATCAAGAAAGGAATCTGTGATCGGTTTTTGGTTTTTGGCATGCAACTATGAGTTTAAGAAACATTTCTTCAGTCGTGATTCACATGACGTTCCACATTACGTGGAGTATGACAACACTTCTCCTGCAGGTGTTTAACTTCAGTAATATTCCTGTGTCTCACCCTATGTAGGGACTGACTATCCTTATTTTTGTGTATATGTGCTATTGCAGTGCCTTATCTACAGAGAAATGACAGATGCTTGTCTTTAACAAAAGTTCTGCCATTTTGAAGCCATTGAGATTTGTTTATTAGAGTGATGCAGATGAATACACACTTTCACACTAATCTACATGAAGGTAAACAAAAAACCTTTTCAGAAAGAAGAACTTATGCTGATGTGGTTAGAAATAAGTTATCACTGTATAAGGAAAATTTCAATCTTTGCAGACTGTCTCTCAGCAAGACGAGCTGGCTTCTATCCTTTTGGGTCTGAGTATATTCAGTTCTTTGGGGCACTATGTTCTACCCTCTTTAATCTCCTGTCTGAGAAAAAGACACTATGTTATCTCATTTTAATTCTGCTGATCTAGGACAGCCAGATTTGCTTAAACTGGTCCTTCTCCCAGACACTGCAAGCTGCAGTTCACCTTCCTGGGGAAATGTGAAGGAACCCAGTAGAAAGAACAATTATTGCACTACATAGCCCCAAGGAACCATACAAAAAGCCCTACTTTCTAAAGCTTTAGTCTTCTCACTGTTTTAAAATATTTTTAAGTCCTATTTACTTAAGATTTGGGATTTTCTCACACTGCTTTCTTCTCTATTTCCCCACTTTGCCTTCTTCCATTGAAAAAATTCTTTACTCCTCTGTCTAAAACAGTTGGTGAGTGCCCTTCATTGTAACTTTAGGCCTGTTTGTCTCTTTAGGTGATTTGTTACTGAGAAGTTCACCTGGAACTACCCGGCAGTGACTGCTAACATTTGTCTGCTGGTATTTTAGGTGAATAGAAGATAATCCTGACTCAATCTTCTTTGTTAGTTCAGTTAAGTCTACAGGAATGAGGCACAAAGAGTTTGAAAGGAGTTTAAGTCCCACATGTGTACTTTAGGTCTCATAAACTGTGCATGGACAGTTTCTCCAAATTTAAATGAAAGCTTGAAAGAGACACAGTTAATTTTGAAGAAACAGAAAAGTGCCTTTGTGGTGCATGGAAGGGAGAACAGGAAAGAGAAAGAAAGAGAAAATTGAATTATTTTCTAAAGGTTAAACCAGGCATTTTGAATTAATGTTGAAGTCTCATTTCCTCCTCTCTGATGGTTTGCCTGTCACTGAAGAGGATTAAAGCTATATGGGATCTGAATTCATGTAAATGTTAATGTGTTGACCTTATCCTGCTTACTTCATTCTTCTGCTTCCCATGGCAGTAGGACTAACTCTCAGAAACGAACTCTTTCAAAATGGACTCCTCTTCCACGTTATCCAGGGTTCTTCAAAGGGAAAATCAGAATGAACCATTAAAGCAAGTGGCAAGGTGTACAAGATGTTTGATGAGCTGGGCTTGATTTATTTCCCATCTTTGAAAATGCTGTTTATTTGTCATTAATTTTTTTCTTGCTTTTAACTTCTTGTCTATAACTATTTCATTTTCCTTTTTAAATTAGTGAAATTTCTTATTCAAAGTCAGTGAGGAACTTGGTACAGGACACCATTGAGAGTCCCATACTCAAGGCATGCTAGTCTAAGAACCAAGTACTGCTTTGTTAGTTTCCTGGTCAAAAGAGTGCAGTTTTCTGACAATACTGGTATAATGCATCTGTAATTTGCATTCTGAGCAATGATTTGTGACTACTTTAACAGCAAAGGCATAGAAATGTTGGACTTCACTTTTTATGTTACTTGAAAATGATAGTTTTAATCTGGAGGCAATTTCAAGAGCTGACTGTCAGAGGCTGCAAAATGTTTCACAAACAGTAGATATGGAATTTAAACTTTCACAGCTACAAAAATTATGTTAGGACTAACTAAAATATGGGACCATAATTCCTTTAGTTTCAATCATGAGAAATTACTTTGAAGAAGTCTACTTAGAAGTCTAGAAAAATTGTGAGCTATGATATACAGTGGTTGTTTATAGATTATAGTTGTTTTTTCTACTATGAAAATGTATTATACTACTAGAATAGTTGATTCAATGTGCTTCTAACTATAATTTTAGTCATGGCAAACAAGATATATTAGCATGTTGCCTGGACATTTTGTCAAATTAAAACAAAAGCGACACATAAGAGACTCAGGAATTTTTGGAAGCAGGTGTAGGAGAAGGAAATTACAATCAGTGTGCGTACTCACAAAAGACAAATATTGATGAAATTATCAAAATTTAATGAATTTGTAAAATAATCACAGATTGGAGTTGTTTACTTCAGAGCGGAAAAACAGTATTTAGTAGCCCAATCAGAAGAGACATATGGTAAAGGTGAGAGACGGTGGAGCAGTAGTGGTTAATGTAGTAGGCAGGGAAAAATGGACTTGTTGTATTGGAAGCAAATTATGAGTAACTTGTAAGGTCATTATGATAGTTCTGGTCTCAAATGGGTTTTCAGTAGATTTGCAATGTATCGTACACAGGTCAAAGTTATCCATTCTTACCTTAGATATACTTAAACCTGTGACTTATATCCTCCAAATCTTGACATTTAGCATTACTTGTTCTTTTTTCCCCATAAGCTGCTGGTTTTCCTTGCAGAAAGCATTCATTGGTTGGCTGTCTCCAGACTGCTCCCTCTGTAATGACAAGCCGATGTATTATTAGCTGCTCAGCCAAGCCAGACACCTCCTCAGGGTGTACCATAGCTGTTTCTCAGTCTGTGCTCCTGTTTCGGGTTTTTTTTCTACAGGGGGTTTGGTAATGTGTGTGCTATGTACTTGTACTGCATCTTGGCATTCTTCCTAGGACCACACTGCCTTAGGTACTAGAAAGTGCTCACAAGTCCTGCATGCAGTCTGAATGCAACTTAGATTTTGCCAACGGCTTCTGCTACTTAATTTTTGATGATTTAGTTAATAGTGCTCTGCATGCAAGATTTTACTAGATAACTAGGGTCTGTGTACTGTGTGACAGATCAGACATCTTGCTCTTGTTACGGTATAGCTGAGTCTCTAGACTGTTCATGTTGTCAGCTGCTTGTTCCTTTTCATCAATTTTTTTAGTTCCGAACACTGTATTTGGATATACATTTAGAGCAGCTGGGTTTGCCCATATTAGAAGCACACACATTGGGGCACTCTTTTACTATACTGCTGTGGGTTTTGTTTTCTTCAAAGATCTGCTAAACCCTCCCATAACTGTATGTTCACAATATGCTCTAAGACATAGTGCAGGCTCCTAAATAACCTTGTGGATTGTCTCTTGACTGAAATTGAAACTTCAGCAGGGCATTTGTCCCATTGGGAGCACTAATGTCTGATGCAACTTTTAACGCAGGGTGTCTCATTTTTCCCCAAGAGAAGACACATTTGTGTGGTGTGTACTGGGCCCCCCTAGCTCTGTTCACAGAGAACCTCTGGACGCAGTCTTGTGGCATCTATTGCAGTTTTCTAAGGAGGAAGCAAAACTAGGAAAGTGTTTAATGATTTTAACTGTTTCACTTGTGGCTGCAGCATCTGAAGACAGCTCTCTTTCTTTCCTCTCGCTTCCTTTTTCAGAATAGCCGTGTCCTGCACTGGAGCCAATTAGTCTGGCTCTTGCTTCCCACTTTCAGCTGTTCCTGCAGGCATCCAAGCTCATCTCTATAATACAGTCTGGAAATCTGTGGCAGCAGTTGGGAGCAGGGAATGAAAGCCAGGGCTTTGAGGCCTGCCAGCTCTCTATCTAGTGGTCTGAAGCCTTGCTGTGCAGTACACACCCGGGCTCAGGGGACGGCTGCCTCTGGCTTCACAGTCCTCTTTGGGCCAGCACTGGTCCTGGCTTGCTCAGTGCTGGTGTGGTGGGGAGCACAGCCTGCTTGCACAGTCACAGTCAGGGGGTTCATCAGTATTGGAGAGTAGAGGCAATGATTTCATCAGTGCATGATTCTGTTTGGCCTCAGGGAAGGGTATTTTCACTGCTGGATGCAAAAGTACAAACGGAAGGGTAAACAAGGCATGTGGCTCACTAGATGTGCTGGCAGTTTCACAGGGCTGGGTGCAGACAGAGCCTGCAGACCAGGGCCCCACCAAGACCCACAGCTAAGCACCCCTCCACTCGTCTTCAAAGCACACAGGAGAAACGGGGTGAACATAAACACTGCTTCTGTTTTGTGAAGGTGCATGCTGGTTATGGTGCATAAAATTTGTGTGTACTGAATTTGCTTTATGGGCAGAGATTCAAGCACGGCTGTTCTTTCCCAGAGTCTAGCTGCTGCATGAACTGTCAAGCCACCTGCTTCAAAACTTTCATAAGTATACTCACACGTGTATCTTTCAACAAGTATAAATTGACCAATTTAAAAAAAAAGGTGTGGCGTACTTTTATTTTTTTCTTTTTTCTAGGCAAAAAGTAGTTTTTTGCATGTGTATGTACAAATACCATCATGCTGATGGCTACCATGGAGAAACACCCCTTCCTTTTCTGCTGGAAATGATCTGGTTGGCCCAAGTGAGACTAAAAGAGTTTCCGAAATTGCTGGGGCTGTGAATCCATAGGCTTGCTTTTCTCTGCCTCCATCTTCATCAGCAGAGAATACTGTGAAATGTTTTAAAGGCTTCTACAGATCTTGTACATTTCAAGGCAATTGGACACAAGTTCTTGCTATTGATATCCCATACACTTTGCCTGTATTAAGTGGATCAGGAAAGTAAATTTTTTGTTAAAAGGACTTTTAAACACTGTTATGATTTTAATAGGTAATACTAATAAGTCTAGGTTCACCCATACAGAGAAGTTAGACAGAGGAAAACCTTGAGACAAGTGAGTTTCTGAGGTATGAAAGACAGGTCCTGTCTCTGTACCTCTAGAAGAGGTTCCTTTGCTGTAAAAGGGTGTTGGACTTGCATAGGTGCATATTACTGAATTGCTAATCAGACCCGAATTACAAAAATGTCACTGAACTCATATAATCAGTGCTAGTTTTGAAGCCCTGGATTATTATGTTCTTTTCTCCCAGTGGCTTCTATTTGGTGACCTGTGATGTACGCTACTTTTTCTGCTTCCTTGCCAGTGAAACTTTTAAGTGGAAGAATAGTAAAAACTTTGTAGAAGGTAGTGCTTTCTTACTGCACAAGTGTCGTTGCTCATATTGAGAAAATGGATGCTCTGACTGCAGGTGTTTGTGGAAATAAAAAATTGGTAAAGCCATCTGACTAAAAAATAAATGTGGCTGAATTGAGTGGTTCTTCTTTCCAAAGTTGATAGTTGGAAAAACACTGAATGACATTCAGCTGAAGTTACTGTAAAGACTACAGCACAAGATGCTGTTAGTTGTTATGAACAACTAAATTGTTTACCTTTTGTATCAAAGAAGAAATAATTCTGTTTAGTTTTAAATGCACTTATATTAGGTTTGGATTTCACGGCATGGCATTACATTAAACCAGTTTTCATCTGAGAGGGCAAAGTTCAAAGCTTTTCAGTGATATTTTTAGCTAGTGTTGGAAAAGTTTTGCTTGGGAATCCATTAGGAAACTTAGAGCAGCTGCTAAGGATATTTTGTCCCCTCACATACTAAAATGGTCTTTAAGTGAAATGTGTGATTAAATTTGTATGTCCTCTCCTGCCCTTCACAGGGAAAAATACCAACTTGGTGCACATGCATGTTCTCCTGAAAACCTTTTGCAAATGCTAATTTGGCTCTGTAGTGTAATGAAAAAAAGTTATTTTATACCTTACTTGTTGCTGCTGTTGTTAAAAGAAACATTTGGTTAAATTGCCAGGACTTAAGGGGGAAAAAACAGCTGCTTTTCTGTGCACTGTGAAATTTCTATGTTAGCTTTCTGATATACTTGGCAAGGCTTTTAAATCAATGTTTAAATAGGAAAACATCCTGATCAGCTGAAAAACCTTGTGTTTCCGAAAGACATTTATAAAATAACTCCTGACTATTTCACAAATAACTGCATACTGCATTTGCTGGAAATGTGTATCATACGTTTCCTTGGGGATTAAGCTTTTACCTCTAGATACTGGAAAGCAAATAGAATTGCTTTGAGTAAAAGAAAAGGCACAGAGAAACACAGAACCTGGATACCACAACAGCTTTCACAAAAAGCGTGTTTTCTGGAAATACAGAATTTTTTCATGGCAAGCATGGGACAAGGAGTCACTGCAGGATGACAGTGGTGGGCTGGGATTCAGACTGCAACAAACTCTGGGGATCTAAATTGCTCTACTCTGAAGATGCTTTCCAACTACACACCTGCCAAGAACATTTTCATTCCACAGACAAATCAATTGGCAAGAGTAGGTTAATTTTCCTCTCAGGTTAGAGGCAAGGCAAACTTCCTGACTTGTGAAGCATGCCATAGCTGCAGACCCAAGCTTCAGGCAACCTTTGCTCCAAATCTGCTCCTGTCACCCACTGATGCGTCAGCCTGGGGCTTTCTTGCCTATTCCTCCCAGTGAACACCTCTTCTATTTCTCCTCTCAGTTTATTTTTTGCTCTGTTATTATTAACTTGTAGGAATAACAGAAAAAGTGTAAGTAAGTGATGATTTCAAACTTGGCTGTTATGCTGTGGCAAAGTTGTCGGGCTGAGGGTGTAAGACTTAAAATTTCTCCCATGCTGTTTCACGCTGTATGTGCACTTGTAAAAGGGATGATGAAAGACTCTGAATAATCCTGGGATGGTATTCTGGCCCTCACCATTTCAGGTTTTCATTCAGCTGATCTTCCAGGCTTTCTGCCAGTTGAAAATTTGAAATGAAGATCTGAATTGCCTAATTGAGAGAATGAGAGGAGCAGTCAACTGGTTTCTCATCAGTTTATCTTAGAGGTAAATGGTGACTCGGTGGGATACAGAGCTCAAATGACAGGGCCACAGAAAGATGTAATTTCAAATAATAAAAACAAGGATTTATTTTTTCTCTTTTTGGTGCAATGTAATTATTATGCAAAATATAGTTATTTCATAGATGCATGATTCAATGGAGTTATATTTACAATGAAATTAACTGTGCCACCAACTGCTTAATAGTGACAAAATTAGTACTTTTTGATAGCCATCTCTTGGGCATAGGCACTATATTCATGATTTGTAGCGTTAGGGCATAAACCAGCGACTGAACGTCAAAGTAAATTTAGGTATCCTGTATCTCTCTTCATTGATTTTATTTAATTTTCATGTGAGTAAGGAGAGAAGAAGGGAGAAGCAATCTCTCTTGAGGAGATGTTCTTGCTGCCTTTGGTTTTGACGTGGTCTTTGCAAGGAAGCAAACAAACCCTTTAGTTAAGTGGGAGCACCGACTGTATTATGCATCAGTACACTAGAAAACTGAATGTCTAGTGACGCTATTGTGGACATTACACTTTTAATAGAGAAGAGTATGAAATTCTGCATATATTTGTCATGATAAAAGGCTTCAGATAGACAAAATCTGTTGATGTGTAGGATACCTTTTTAGAAAGTGCATAGGTATCTGGTTTTCTGGACATTTTCTGTAAGACCTTAGAATAGCCGAAATTTGTATATGTCTCATTCTTTCCATCCTAAAGTTTGATTTGAAAATAAATAATTTATTTGCCAATAAAATCTTCACGGGGTTGGAAAAAAAAATAAAGAAGGCATTGCTGCTTTCTCTGTTGGGCTAAAGTTACCTCAAGCATTGAGTGTATCATTACCTCAACCTGACATTTGAGCACTTCAAGAAGAGAAATATTCTGGCAGAGTCACAAGCACAGTTGGTTCTCAGTAATGTGTTTTATTTGTGATAAGTGATTCTCAAATATGCCAGTGTACAATCTCAATCACTGTATAAGTGAGTAAAGAAGACAAAATGAGGTTCATAGCACTTATTTGACAGCACGGTTTTTGTGAAGTCAAAAGATGGGTGCATTCTCCAATCATCAGCAAAAGATCTAATTAATCTATTCTTTGTTTTACTGACAATACAGGTCTCCCAGAGGTAACAGAAGAAGATGTGATATTTGTGCTTATCTTTGCTCAATTAGAGCCATACTATTTCTTTGAAAGCTGTTTAACAAAAAATAACTCTTCACAGGAGCTACACTGACCTGCTCAAGGGCTAAATAGTATTATCTTAGATTGAGAGTAAAATTCCCATGGGATATTTTCTGGCATATCTCTGTGGAAATTATTGACTAGCTAGAGAAGTATGCTAATAAACGTATGATCTTACTGTTCAAAAAGTAAATTATATATTCATAAGGAGCTTATGCCTCTTATGGTGAAACTTACTACAAAAATTAATACAGCCATTTCCATTTTCCAAAAATACTTAAAAAAACCCTAAAACACCTTTAATGATACCTTTGACCTTCAACTATTTTACGAATAATGGTAATTCTTAGGGTTCTTAAAGAGATTTCTAACTTCATTCTGAAGATGGGGAAACTAAGATTGAAGCATTTCATGTTCTTCCAAAAAGAAAAATAGTGCAAAAAAATGGGATTTGAGTCTGAGCTTTTGACATCAACTTGAATAAGCTCCTTCCTTAATTGTGTGCGTTAAACCCAGCATTCCAGAAGGTGACCCCATTTCCATGCTACTACTTACTGTCAGACTACAATAGGGTTACGGCTAAAATAGGATCTTTGGCATTCAAAGATCAGGAAAGTTGAGCCAGTGGTTGGCATTTGTTTGGCACACCTGGATTCACATCCTCTGTTGGTTAGCTTTCTCAGAAAGATCTTTAGTACCTGTGAAGGGAAGTAAGTAGAACTAGGCATCAGAACCAAAAGTGATTCACTATTCCATGCATAAATGTTTAGTCACCTTTAATTTTTTGGCAGTAAAGTTTTTAGTACCTAGGGATCTGCCAAAAAGGTTTTTCTCTTGTTAGTGCAGAGGTGATTAGTGCCTTAACCTTGCCCAATTTTCAAAGTAAAACTCCTCCACCTTTCTACTTAGACACCATTTCCTGTAGAACCTGGTCAAGCATGCATGTTTTTCACCCATCTTAAGCAAACCTAAGCAATTGAACTTCACACACAGTACATAAATGGCCATCTCTCCCTCACCCTCTTTCCCTCCTCTTCACCTTCCTGCATTGGGCCAAGTATCGTATATGGAGTGAGAGACTTGAGTTTTCATTTCTGCTGTCACAGACAGAGCTATTTGCATATTTTGAATTAGAATTATTATAGAAATATTAATATTTATAGCTCGACCATGACATATAGAACTGGTATTTCATGAATATGGTCTTGCTGTTTTGGAAAACTTAATTGCATGAGACTGTTCATAAATTTGTGACATTTACTGTTAAAATCAGAATAATGCTGAATGCCTCACTGCTTTTTAGTCATTCACATTTCTCTATGATAACTCTTCTTGGAGGGGATTTATTCATTAAGCTGGGCAGCTTACTGATTTTAAACTGTTTTTTGTTTTGTGTTCTAGACATTAATTGCTGGTGGCCTCACTTCAGTGAACTCTCATCGGTATTTTAGTTTTGGTGCCTGCTTTGTGTGGGATTGCTCTTATTGTGAGCACAAATTTACTTTCAAACAATTCTTTTTGTTGGTAGTTATCTACAAATAACACAGAAACCATGTCAAACTCATTTCACTGAATGAAGAAAAAGCAATTGTTGTAGTTTGTCTTTTCTTGTTTGTTAGTTAATTCACAGAATGTATTGAGAGAAACTACTTTCAGATTGGTTTGGGGTATTTCTTTTGAATCAGAAATAAATAGCACCAAACACCTTATATATGGAACATTTTCCTAGCATCTGGGAAGTGTTTTCACTATCGCTATGAACAGTTTCATATATTTCTGTTTAACTAGACCACACAAAGGTTGATTCTAACTATTTTCAGCTATTGATGATTGAAAAAAATAGCTGTGAGAATTATAGCCAGTCAAGATGCTTCATGAGCAATGTTGATGCAAGTAATAGTGGGATTTTAAGAGAGCTCAAAGGTCGCTTATCTACTTTCTTCTTCTATTCAACTCCTTTTCTCATCAGAAGAAACTGGCCCAATTTCTAGTATATGAAAGAATATGGAAGAGATCCTACTAATACAGGAATCATAAATTATCTTCTTGGGAGTAAAATGAGAAAAATGATGGGCAAGCAATTGGAAGATGTTTTTGAACACCTTCAGCTCATTTCACTGCTTATGAAACTGAATTCTTCCCAGTGATGTAATGGTGGTACAAAATGTTAGAAAGCTGAGATTATGGAGTCCGTGAGGAGGAAGAGGACAGAGTCACTCAAGAAACCAGAGGTGACTGAAGAAAATAATACTGCATGAAGGATCACTGATCTATAAGATCTGCTAAGATCATAATGCAGCTTGAGGCACCATGTTAGCACATGTCAGTGTGCTCTGTGTGTGTACTGGGTGACATAATGGGGGACTCACTCTGGCATGGGGTCCATAGTTTTTCTCTAGTCTCCCTATACTGATGTACATACATTTGTTGATCTGAATTGTGCAGTTTTCAGATTTTACTTTAGGAATTTTGTCAGTCTCTTACTAGATTTGTACAGTTTCCCTGCTAATGGATGTCAACATAGGAGAAATATTTCCCTTTTGCATAATTTGAAGAGATTCTTGGTTATAGTCCCTAACAGATGTAACTACTAAGTATGATTAAATTTGAATCATAGTCTGTATTACAGAGGCGCTAAGCCTTTGTGCAGCTGGGGCAAATGCTAAAACATAGACATTCTTCTTTTTGCTATTGTGGATTCTCCAGGAAACTGATTTTCCACTCCTGGCAAAGGTTTAATAATCAGATGTGAATGATCCTTAGAATCAATTGTGCTCACTGCCCATCATCATCTTTCTGATCCTTGCAGCTCAAGAAGAATGCTTTGCTTATCTTATTTAAATAAAACTCCACGCCCTTTTCCAGGGCTCAGGGAGATAATAAATTTCTTTCTATTTTCAGAGTAAACCTGTGTCCACAATAATATATTATTACAGATAGCAGTCCTGATCCTGAAGGGCAAAGCACTATATCTTAAGGGACGAAAAAAAATTGATCCTATATATGCAAGCTTCAAATGTGATATTTGTAGAGTTTCTGTTCAAACTATGGCTGTGTGTCATTGCTTGCAGCAAATTAAATTTAGGTAAGTTTTACTGAAAATAACTGGGCTGTGAATGTTACCCATTATGCAAAGAACTGTAAATGCAGAAAAATGAAACCAAGTAATGTAAAATCCAAATATCAGTTATGGGGTAACTCTTATGCAGTTGGTGACTAGGTTCAGATTGGAAGGTTTTAGGGAGGAACCTCAGGGAAAAATTTTCACACTTTGCTCGTGGGGTGAGCCCGCAGAGTGTGAACATTAACACTTTCCAGATAACCCTCACACTCCACTCCACATGCCAAGATAAAAATTCTCTATGACCTTTCAACTTTTTATCAAGAACTGAAGACATACTCTTGTCGGTGTCTGAAAAGGCTGTAAATAATTGGTTCTCCTTTTAACATAGATCTCTGAGTCTGTATCAAAATATAATTTTGTATAGTAAGGAAAAGAAGTAAAAAACTCAAGCTGACATAGTCCTTGAACACCTTCTCAGCCTTCTTAGCTTTATTTAACAAAGCAATCAGTATTTTACTATGCCCTTTTCCTGCAAATTTAATTTTAATTTTCTTATATCCACTGGTTTAGAGATTGAAGAATGTCAGCTCCAGGCATTCTGATTTCCTGCATTTTGCAAGCATTGTATACAGCTCTTGGCAATATAGTATACTTATAA
The DNA here is from genome assembly GCA_013397865.1 of Struthidea cinerea. Lineage (NCBI taxonomy): Eukaryota > Metazoa > Chordata > Aves > Passeriformes > Corcoracidae > Struthidea > Struthidea cinerea. The sequence goes on from VZTI01000334.1 coordinate 284,764, forward strand.
GCAATGTCAGGTTATCATGACCCTGTAAATAAATTGCAGAATGGCAGATTTGGGGCTTCTCTTTAAATTAAAGATGGACTAAACAGGGTTTTGGGTTACAAATACATTAAGGAGATGGTATTGTTTCTCCTCCAATTTTTGTTGTTTTAAAAGTATTCCCCCTGAGAAAACTTCTGGATAATGAAAAAATGTTTATGCAATGGCAAAACTGTGGTTTTACTTGTTTCAAAGAAGGGATTGCAAAACCTTAGAGGGTCTTACCCTTTTGAAAGAAAAACTGTTGCGAGTTATTAGATTTTCAAACCATATTCTCATGTAGAATAAAGATGATGCAATTATAATTTTTTCTCCATCTTTAACATTGGAACACCAGTAATTGGGGGTTTGTGGGTCCAGTGATCAAAGATACATTTATCATCTATGTGTAAAAAATTTTTTTTTTCTTAATCTCACAGGATACAGGATTCATTGTCTGGGTAGACATATCTCTCTATGCCAACTGCAATCACATTCTTGCTGGTCTATACATATCTCCTTTTGTAGCCTCCTGCCCGTATCTGTTCCAGCAGTATCCAGTGAATAATCTATTTCTGCAGGTCAAATAATCCTTAGCAGCCAGAAAAGTCTAGAGGAACAGTGCACTGCTTATGTGGCTGATAGCATCAAGTAGAAATCAAAGCTGTGAGTTACATTCTAAAATCAGGTGCACAGAGGCTAGATTTTGTAGGCAGTGTGATCGGTTATTTGCATGTTTCCTTCCTTTTGCCTTGTAGGAAGGTGTTTTGTCTTGGAGATGAAATAAGCAAGGGCTAAACTAATTAACTAACCAGCAGTGATCTACAGTCTCAGCACCTCACATTCCTGAAGATTTATCCCATTTTGAATACACTGCCATTTCCCTCCAGGGAAATAAAGATTGCTGCCTATTAAAGATGGGGACAGAAAAAGGCACCTTCACTGGAGACAGCCCGTACAAGAAAATAATACTGTAATCATTCCCTCCAATCAGCTGAAAAGGATTAAATCTTCTGCTTCTAAAGTAATGTTCCAATTGAGCCTTGGGGAAGAATAATTCATGATTAGGGGGAAGGCTGGTCTAGCAAATGTGAACATTATGTCCATTACTTAAACACACTTCCTGGGCTGACTGCTAATGTACCCAGGGGACCTTGCAGCAGCAGCAACTGATAGGAGCTATGAAATAGGCCGACAAGGACAAGAAGTATTATCATCTGCATTCAACAGCACTACATAGACTTTACCACTGTTAAATCACTGCCTTTGGTAAATAGCCCAGATAACTCATTTTAATAGAAGAATTCTTCTCTTCTTTATGTGTATTAAACAACAGACTCTTATGAGCTGTGGCAGTGTATTGATTCCTGGGAAAGGCAGTGTGAATACCAATTCTGTAATTTATGCTGTTTTGTGGCTCTGGCTGTATTTGTTATGCATAGTGTATTAAACATTCAATAGCTCAATTTAATCTTTGCAGCCAAATTGCGCAGCATATCATGCCAGATAGTGGTTGTTTCATATACACAGCCCATCTGCTTCCTGTTCTATAATTCATTCAGCAGGCGAAGTTTCTGGCAGCCTCAGGCTACCATACATATATATATGTGTGTGTATATATATGTGTGTGTGTGTGTGTATATATGTGTGTGTATATGTATGTATACAGACACGCATGCAGACATAGACATACATGCAAACTCACCTAAGGGTATCAGAAGTGTTTGATGCTCCCTCATTTTTTGGTGTTACTCTATGACTGAAAAAACCCACTAAAATTGTCACAAAAAGTTGTGTCTTAGGAAGGTGTCTGCTTAATTTTAAAGGAATTATGGAGGTAGTATTCCCAGCTTCAGCTCTATGAGGGTTTTTAGCAGGTAGTGGTAATTCAAAGTGGGAAAAGCTAAACAAAAACAAAGCACCCTTTTTCGTCTGGGAAAAATAGCTCTTTCCAAATAGCTCCAAGGGCACACTAGTCCTAAGTATATGGCTTCTCTGAAGCCCTAAACTGCACTCTGGCTGTTATGTTTCAGACGTCCTATTAGCTTTATGCATGTCCATTGTGTACATATATGCAATGTGCACTTCTCAAAAAATTGCTTTGGAGTTGTCCTAACCATTGCAGCTGGGGCATTAGGCTCCAGCCTGAGCTGGGGAAGCTTTGCTGCCTCTCATGGAACTGCAGCTGGTAGCTGTGCAGGACATGTCTCTTGACAGCTCTACAGGGGAATTGGAGCCAGAGGTTTCTCACTCAGCTTTCAGATGCTATGTGTTGGAAGCCTTGGTGAGCTGGAGGCTGCTAAAATCCACTGGTGTTGGTGGGTAGGGGGTATTCTGAAGTGGTTTCACTTAACTAAAAGTCTTCCTTATCTGTGAGGTATTCTGACATAAAAGGCACCTTCCAAATCTGCCTCTCATTTTTATCCCTTTTCCAGTTATATCTTCCAATTACTTCCCCCTACTAGTTTATTTGCAGTTTTGGCATCTATATGGAGCTAAACGTGGTACTCTGGTATGGAAAAGTAACACAGTCTCTACTGTAGGTGTACCTAACTTTATCTGCACTACTGTTAATTGTACCCTGTTAATTGCCTTGGAGTTTAGGCACGCAATGTTAGACATGTTTAAAGATGTTGGACATCTTTACTAAGATGGCCCCTGCTGAGTGGAGCTGCAAGTGAAGACTGGCAACACTGGTACAGGATGGTAGTGTTTCTTGTCTGAGGTACTGTAGCAGAATTAGGAAATGTAATGGTGTCTTCTGAGTCCTACCAGGGAAAGTTTATATTGATTTTTGACTCCCTGCCCTCCTTCCACACACAGCAGGAAAAAGGCATATCAGCGTAAGTTGTAACAAATGTCACAGTTTGTATTTGACATTTCTGAGTAAGAACTTTTTGTGGGGTTATGGTTCAGACCTGGCATACTTCATCTACATTACAAACTTAGATCATCAGATGTATACCTAAATTTGTGATCAGCTACAAGAAGAGTCAGGCAGATTTTATGAATGGTTTTGTGCTTGTGCCACTTGGAGCAAAAGTGACATATGTTTAGCTTTCTTACTTTTCATCTGGCTAAGAATGTACCTTATGGTAATAAATACTAATTTTCTTTTTTTAGACAGAATTGAACTCAAGCAGCAGTAGGTAAGTGAATACAAGACACCCAGAATATTAAAATAAGTACAACGTGGGACAGCATGTTCCCAGTCACTAAAGTTTAGAACTTCAGAAATTACAAACTAAGAGAAAAACAGTGTGATGTAAAAATGATCTGGTTTGCTGAACAAATTTTCTTAAAGTTAAAGCAAATACATTAAAGATGTCCTCCATACAGTATGGAAAACTTTTACAATATTTGTATGAAATGGTAAACAGCAGTGGAAAATGACCCTACTAAAATTAGGCAGTGAGAAAGGTGAAATAGTTAAGAGGTAAGAACACAAATAAGTCTCCTTTGTCCCCTACACTTGCTGTTGCTACTTCCTCCTTGCACTGTATTCTATACTGATATGACAAATGCTCAACCGCTCATGTCAAAAGCAAAAAATACTGATTTTTATTTTTTCACTGCTATCAATGAAGTCCGATATTAATAACCAATTTCTGTCTTCCTTTCCATACCTATTCTATATAATGTATTCAATATAGTAACATGAATGTACATAGTGCTGCAAAGATCAAATATTTTCCTGTGAAATCTACAGAATTTTTAACTCCTTCAGAGAAGGATACAGGTAGTTTGTGGTTGGGCTTAAATCACAGACACAGCTGTACTAAATTAGCTCCTATGACTTTGAAAATTGTATTTGAAAGACAAATTACTGTATTAAGATCTTCCTTTTAAGTACATTCCCAGCTAAACACAGAGGTGGGAATGTGATCTGGCAAATTCAAAAAAGTATATACAAAAATCAAATTTAGAAACAGAAATATAACTACTTACTTGGTTATTATGCAATATGTGATAAAAGGAGACGATTCTTTTTACTGTATCACATGAGATCAAAGAGACTTTTAGCACAGAGATTTTCATGGTGGATTTTGTTTATGTTTATGACTTTATGATAGCAAAAATGACTCTAAAACTAGCTCATCTGCAGATTTCAGTTTTAAGCTGAGGTGCATGTTCTAAAGAGTGAGGGAGGCCATGAGACAAACAACCCTTCAAGTACTTTGGAAACACAGTTTTCAGAGAATATAAAATGAAGATGCAGTTGTTCAGAACATACTCCTTATGCTGGCTGTGTCAGACTGGGATGCTGCTTGGATTATGTCAGAGGGAACACTATGCAAGATGAGCAAAGCTTTTCATTTAGATGAATGTTTAGTAACTGCATTGCCTAACCGATGTCACCTAGCTAATACTATTCTGAACTTACATGCTGGTATCGCTGAGGGTTTTCCGTAGTAGGGCGCTTTCCATTTTTACCTGCTCAGGAAGAAGGAGGTCCCAATTGGCCTAAAAAAAAAAAAAAAATTACGCATGCAATAACTGACTATCCACATATTCCACTACACAAGCTGTACTAACTTGTTAGAGATTCTTTGAGCTGAGCAGGGTTTGAGCCAGTGAACTAAAAGGCAAAAGAAGGCATTTTTGCTATCTGGTTTTGTTTAGATGAGGCAGATGGTGCACACTGGCAGCATCAAATGTCTATGTGTGTGACAGCACTAGAGCTTTGTGCTGTGTAGCTTTCACTTTGCTTGTGGCTGTCCCCAAGGTGTGAAAACTCCAGCTGACTTACTGGAGTATGTGCTTCAGTTTGGAGAGCAGCACTTGGTCCTGCACCTGTGGATGTCAATGTTTTTATTAACTTCCCTGAGACTGATGACTGACCCTGTTGCTAAAAAGTCCTCTTTAATTGATTCTTTGCAAATTTGAGACTTTTAGAAATGCAGAGCAAATGCTTTTTCTCTCCTGTAGCCAACTCTGTTGTTTAATTGAGCTCAGATAAAGTCCAAATCTTTGGGCATTAGCAGACATGACTGCAGATCTTAAATTTTTCTTTTGGCATTGTGAATAGATTCTGTGCTTTGGCATACTTCTGCAAAAAGCATCCACCAATGTGACCTGAGCACACAGCTGAGAGTCCTCTTCATAATGAATCAGCCTTGATTTCAGTAGCTGTATTTTATATATTATGCTATCCTGCTGAGCTGGTCGGTTGTGGAAATATGGAGTGCAGCTGTTCAAGAATCATTACAAGGCAAATAATTTTTCCTGTCTCTACTCTGAGATAGAAATCCTTTCACTCACTATAGCCATCTTATTTGTAATTTCTTATGCCATTCCTGCTTCTGTCAGGAACTACTGATCAAAATCGACAATTCTACTGATGCATACCATTGTTTAGCAAACCTTTGAAATTTCTTTTTATGTTTTTTTTTATTCAAACACCCAACAGTTAGATGGTGCCATGCACTATAGTTTTTGTCAATTAAAAAATCACTACAGAGTTATGTGGTAGTGGTTCCTTTCCTCTTTCCTTTCTGTGGCTTTGAATACAACCACAAAACTTGCAATCTTGAATTACCTCCAGGGTCAAATGCATAATATAACAACTTACCTCCTGTTTGATTTCCATAACCTGGCACTCTGGGGATATATCTTTATTGTTGCGGTGTTGACTTGTAGCACTACAGGCTAACAAATCAATTCATCCTTCAAATCATCCTATCACCTGTCGATATGAAATACTAGCAATTACTAAAGTGGGATGGCTGCAAAGCATCTGAAAAACATTCCCTATTGATTAGTTCATTGCTCCAGAGTATGATGAACTTGTTTAAGAAAAATTGACCTGGCAAATTGATTTTTTTTATCAAGGAATCATATGAATGTAATTTAAGTAACAATATTTTTGCCCTCAAGAATGTGTAATATATATTTGGTATATGTGCACATAAATCACAAAAAAAAAAAAAAAAAAAGAAAAGATTTTATATA
>VZTI01000334.1:290750-328256 GCA_013397865.1 Struthidea cinerea
TGTGGACAAAAAACACAAAAAAAAAAAAAAAAAAGGAAAGATTTTATATGAAACAGCTTTGAATTTGGAATTTTTTTCTCTAAGGCTTATGGCTTGTTTTGCAAGCTCTTACAGGCATCATTTTTTTATCGTTCAATGCATTTTTTTTTCCTTTCATTAATCAAAAGTGTATTAAAAAGTGAAGCTCCAATATTTAATGAATAAATTCATTCCCTTGGGATGCCCCATGATTTTTGGGATGTGTGCTCTCTTACCTTGTATCCAAGTCAAGATGCAATTTTTCACGATCAGTTCCTTATAATGCAGATGACTAAGGGAATAATTAATACTTGAAAAGTATAATACAATTTCAGCTCTGCTACTACATCCATACTCTTGCTGCTCTGTTTTCATTCTATAGGAGCTAAAAGGACCCAGCCCACATCAGCCACAATCTTCTGCATGACAGTGCCTTCAATGGTATTGCTCCCAGTCAGGGCATGCAAATGATCAAAAACTTAATATTATAGCTAGAAATAAATTTCTCCCCCCCTTGCCTTTTCCTCCCGCACCATTTCATACTTCAAAACTGTATAAAAATGAATGTAGAACAAACCCAGAAATTCTGTTCCTATTCAGAAAAAACCAGTAATAATTTACTACAGAACTACTGTATTCTAAAAACTCATCCTACAAATCTTGTGCCCAGGGTTACTTTACCATAATGTGTGGAAACCAGCCCTAGGACAATGCAGCATAGAATCTGCTGTGTCTTCAGGACATGGTCATTTAGCCATTTTTCACTTTTGATGTCTTTTGATGTAGGTTCTTCTAAGATATGCTGAGAAATCACTGCGTGTTTGTCGGGTTGTCAGAGTTACTGTGTAAATCTATATGCCAAGTACTAACAATTTTTCTTCAAAAATATTACATTAAATATATTGAATATTCATTAATATACAGAATTTGAATGACAAAGACAGCAGTAGCAGAACCCATTAAAAACTTCAGATCATGTCAAGATTTGTTTTTAAAAGAAGGGCCTTGTTTATTGAATGTTTTCCAAATGGAGTGTGACACAAGACTGTTTTCAGCAAAATTGTTCCTTATATATGATTCTAAGCTATTATGAGTGAAACACACTCAAAATTTGAAAGTGAAGTAACAATACATATTTGAGATTACAGAATCATTTACGCTGGAAAACATCTCTAAGATCGTTAAGTCTGGTGAGTAACCCAACGCTGCAAAATCTTGCATTAAACTATGTCACCGAGTGCCATACCCTCATGGCTACAAATGCCTCAAAGGATTTTGACTCAACCATCTCCCCGGACTTTTTCAGTTAAGAGATTTTTCCTAATGTCTATCCTAAAGCTGCCTTGAGGCAACATGGTGCCGTTTCCTCTTCTCCTGTCACTTGTTATCTAGGAGCAGAGACCAGCCTCCACCTGGCTACACCCTCCTTTCAGGGAGTTGCAGAGAGCAGTAAGGTCCCCCCTGAGCCTCCTTGCCTCCAGGCTAAACAACCCCATCTCCCTAAGCTCCTTCTTACAAGAATTGCTCTAGACCTTTCACCAGCTCATTTCTCTTCTTTGAGGGCAATAATGCAATGGTTCATTTGAGACGTGATTAGCAGCAGCATAACAAGCAAACCAATACTTGAATCTGAAAGAAAGTATACCCATCTGAAACCATTACACTGTTTGCTTATTTGTGCATTGCAACTTGATGCAAAGGTAAACACGTAATAATGTGAGTTTTGTCTATCGTGCTTAGTAGCTCAGTGGATTGTACATCATGTTTGAACCACCATTGCATTAAAAGAAAAGCCTATCTAAAGGAGAAAAAAGCTAAGTGCTTCAATTTCACCAAGGTAAGCAACAGATGTATAAATTGTTTGATACCATGGTAGACTGTTAGCTTTTAAAAGGCACAGTAATCAGTGAATGAACAAAACATCTTGCCTTGGGAAATCATGCCTTTCAGTTTCTTTCACTTTAAAATTTATTTCCTCTGATGTTACATGGCATGCTTGTTTGCCGTGTCAGAGTGTTAATCGCAGTGCAAAACACTCTGATTTTCTGCAACGATAAATGAGCCCAGAAATGTTTGGGGGTTCAGATCAAGTTGAATGCCATGATGGTGTTCCAATGTAATTTTACATTTAAATGAATGCTTAACTGGGTGTTTAATCTGGTTCTCATGGGACTGCAATTTCACTTGAAATTCAAAACTTTGCTCAAACACCACTATGATAGTTGTTTCATAAAGTCATAGGATTGGTAGATACTAGGAACATATTTATGAAGTCACAAATCAGAGCTCCATGAACGGTTTTGTGAAGTGTAAAATGACCCACATTGCAGTACTTTAAGGTTTCTCCTTCTTATGAAAAGGCAAGCACATTCACTTTTAGAATTTTTGAATGCAGTGTGATTGTAAGAAGCTTTTGTGCTCTAATGTCTGTGAAGCTTTAAAATAGAAACACAGAGCTGTAGCAGAAAATAACCTTTATGTGACCTTAGTTGTTCCCTAACAGGTGGTTTACTCTTTGTGATGACAATGCTTTCTTTCCCTGCCTCTTTTTCAGCCTCTTTACAGGTGTGTATGTTCTGGGAACTTCTCTTCCCCCAAACCTTTGAAAATAAGTCAAAGAACAACTTGTGTGTTCATTTTTTTTCTTATTGGTTGCATGACATCAGTTTTGAAAGGAGGCTGCTGTTATTTAGCACTCATTCTATAAGTATTCGACAAAATGTACAAATGATAGTCACCTGCATGTCTTAGACTAAAAAGCTACACCTTTTTCTGCCTTAGAGAGGCCAGCTTGGTAAGCATGTAATGTATTGTTATGTGTGCATCCATGATCCTGGGGTGTTAGTAGCTTGGCAACATTCCTCCTTATTTTGTAAGAACAGAGTGAGCTTAAGCTGTTCATAAATCCTTTCTGAGAAACACGTCTTCAGGGTTCACCTGGAAGGGCTCCTGTGTGTTATCTGTTCCCAGTGTTGTTCTAAAAGGAAAAAAATGTAATGTATTGTGGTTAACTACAATAACCAGACAGAAGAGCAAAGAAAGTTGGCATCAACTGATTAGTGTGGCTTGTATGTGAAATTGTTTTGATCAGTCTTGATCAGGATTAAATTTTTCAATGAGTACTGACAGAACAGCTAAGAAGAAAAAGCAAACAGACACTCAATGTGCCATGAAAATGTGACAGTGTAGCATCCAAACTATTTTCCATTAATGAATAATTAGGGCTCAGTTGTAGAATGCTAATTGATAAAGATGATGAAGGAAGTTAATAAGTCACTAAGAAAGCTAAAACAGCAAAAAATGGAAGCTGAAATATACGCTGCAAACATGCAAGTGTTCATTTTTACTTTTGTATCACTCAATATCATTCAATCACTGAACTGAATTTCCATTATAGGCCTAAGATACAGAATTTTTGTAAATACTGAATTTTTGTTAAGAAAGTACTTACCCAGCTTTAACAAAGAAATGTCTTGCTTCAGTATCTAATTCTGAAGGTTGTACTGGATGTTGATATTTTTAAATATTTACAATGCTGCAACATTGCAAATTAGTACGAGCAGATACGTATGTTGAAGCCAAACATCACTGATACAGATTTAGAAACTTGTCTGCACACTGGCATCTTATTATGTCAATATTTGTCACATTTTAAGGGTGTCTAGTGATTGAAGTGTGTAAACTAATATTATTATAAGAACATAGTGGTAATCCTCTAGTAATTATTCATTGCACTTTTTGGCATTTCACAAACTCATTTTAACAGCCTCTCAGGACGTGAATACTTATTTCATTTTCTCTTTGCTGTAAAAATTCTGGAATTAAAGCAAGTCTTAAAATTGTTCATATAACTAGTTTTTGTTTTAATTCTGAGTCTCTGCATTTTGGCTCTTGTTTAGCAAAAGAGCGAAGGAAACACCCTACACAGTAACAGATTCCATTCTTGACACATATGTTGTTTAATAAAGAGCTTGATGTACCAACAGCCTCGTCTTGGTCCTTGGAAAATTTCCAGCTGAATTTAGATAATTTAAAAAGATTTTAATAAAGCTTGTACTTCTGGATGTTGTGTTGCTGCCCTATTCTTGTTACAAACTGTGGGAATGCTTTGCAGTAGTTTTAAATGCGGCATATATTAGGAATTGCAGGCAAGCAACTTTATATTTTGCAAGTATTTTATATACTTACTCTGTTTAATGTACTCTGATATTTTCTTTTTATCTAGTCTGTCTGCTTCCCTTCCTCCCTAGCTCTTAACCCGCTTCTCAATATTCAGCCTTCAGAGGTTTGAAAGATGCACCTGAGACAAGAAAATCGCTGTAACAGACCCACAAAAGTATCCTGTGATTTCTGACCATTTACCTTCTGACCCTGTGTGTCTGATCAACAAGTGCACAGCTGCCCAAATTTCCCCTCTCTCTGGCTGTCTCTCTTTCCCAGTACAGTTGCATTGAGATTTAACAACTAATCTTCATTAGAGCTCTGATTCACAGTGCAATTAATTGAGTTAGGAAGTGAAACCCAGTGCTTAAGCAGGCCTGCCTCTATAACATGTCCCACCATGTGCTGAACACGATAGTAAATGTTTCACAGAGGAAGGCAGATAAAGAGGGATCTGGTGTTTAATGCACTTGGTTTCCACTGTTGGTTTTGGGGAGACTGAAATTTTGTTAGCAAAGAAAGGATGGAAACTAAATCACAATATGTTGATCTTGCCATTATAATTAAATAACAACAGTAACATGGTACTTTTATTTTTTCCCTGTGATTGTCCTCTGTCTCATACTTGCTGGGCAATCAGAACTGAAGAAACATATTTTTAATTCTATACTCAATTTAATTCAATGGTAAAATTATCTTTGTGACATCCATGGCTGGATTTCTTAAGTATAACCCTCCGACATGGCTGAAATTAAATGCTCCAAGAATTTTTCTTAAATTGAACTATAGACAATTCCTGAACCTTTATGCAGAGGTGATTTTTCCTATAATTTGGAAGATTTTGTGCATAACACATAAATAATCACTTTTAAAAAGCTACAGTAGGGTTTCAAGAAACATTTCTCTAAGATGATGTTGAAAGGATGTTTAATCCTAAAAGAAATTAATGGAATTAGAAGTGGTACTGTATTTTAAACAAACTGCACTGAATGGAATTTGGAGTTTTTTAAGTTGTTATAGTTCTCTAGAATGGAATTTTTTATATCTCTATTTTTCCTTCTTTTATATTAATGTCAAATGCTTTTTTCACAAATAGAAATTAATATTTGCTTGTATTTTAAATGCAAAATTGGGTTGTGCTTGGGATAAATTTCCTCAAGTGATTTTCCTCCCTACTCTCACATATATATTTTTTTTACTTTTTTGTCCTCATTTGACAAAGTGAGCTTAAATATGAATAACCAATGTTTGATTAGCATATGGTTAACTGAAAGTGTGCTGCAGGTGGACAGATATGCTCTCCAAATAGACTATGGCAAGGATCTATGGAGTAGAATATGGGAATAGAGGCTCAAAATCGTATTGATATTCAGCTGAAGCTGGATACTTAATTCCCATGGAAATCCCATCTAAGTACAGTTCACATTTATGTTGTAGACAGTGGGTGAAGAAATATAAAATGCCCTTAAAATATTGCCCATTCTGCTGTCCAGAATCATGCCAATATTTTTGCCAGCTTTGTCTTCTTTTTTCTAATCTGTCTGGTTTGTTTTTATAAGCGGTTTGCTACCCACAGTAATGTCAGCGGAGGAACACCTGGAAACTGAATTTTATAAATCTTTCTCCAGACTGAGGAAAACATGAGGGAAAGCAGCCAACTTAAATATAAACTGTTGTGGCAGACAAGGATTCATTACCATGGTGCACTCTGAGTGACCAAAGAAAGAGTCAGGCTTTGCTTGGAAAAACCATTAGAGATGTTGAGTTTTCTTGAAAGGAAGGATTGACTGTTTGAACTTGTTTCCATTGCAGAGAAAAAAGTGAAGTCACTTGTACACTGCTAAGCAAATCAGTTGAGGTGGCTTCAGCATAAAAATCAAAGATGGATTGGCTTGTAATGGAAGTAAAATAAATGTGTATGAGCTGTTCTTTGGTCTCAAGAAAATGAGAATATTAGGCAAACTTGGGGTATCTCTGCTTAACTCTTACCTGTAATAAAATATGCCTGTTTTCTAGTTTATGCCACCAGGAAATAAACAACACCAAGTCTACCAGTGTTACTGGAAAATGTAAATGTGGGAACTTCTTGGTTTAAAAATGTTCTAAAGTTTTACTGCTATGAGACGAAGACTTTTAAGTTACCATATTCTTCTGGGATAACTTGCAAAGAAAGAATTTTTCATTTTTGGAAATAGGTGAAGGGTTTGAACCAAAGTTGTGTTCTCCACTGTGTTCTCCACTGTGAACTTGCTATCTAAAGGCTGTCTGATCTAAAGATTCATGGACTTTGGGCTTTGAAATCTAGGCTTGGTGAGACATAAGCGGACGGCCAGGCTGTGTGGCCGTGCTGCTCTTCTGTTTAGATCAAGGACCTGTGAACACACAAATAACTGTGTCTCCTGGCACATATAGGAAGCTGAGCAGCAGAGCTTGCTCACCTGCATACCTAAAGTCTGAAAAATCTTGAGGACCTGCAGAGCCCTGTTTGGTTTGTTTTGAGTAAAACTGTAAGCCTTTCATTCATGAGGAACACTTTCTAGTAACAATTTTGGAGCATTGCCAGTCCTTGCTGTTTTGTCACAAAGTGATGATAGTTCAGTGTTTACCTCAGGCTCTGGTTTCTGAGAACAGGTGTTAAATAGAAAACAAATCTTTCACTGAGGGTATGAGGAAAGAAGAAGAAAATTTTATTTACTTCTAGCTATAGAAAAAAACTTGAAATTTGGCCTTGGACCATCCTAAAGTGTCAAAACAAAGGTGGTAAGTGTAAAGACATGACAGTACCTTATTTTCTCCTCACCCCTACTTTAAAGTTCATGATATTCAAGTCAGATTTAAGATATTCAGCCTACTAATTTATGACAATCTGGGAAATGACAAAGACTAACTATGTAAGCCAGTGCAGACAATTCTTTTTTCCTGAGCGCTGTCTTTTAGTAATTCACCAGAGGTGGCTTTTACATAAACTTTATTTATTCTTACAAACACATAATTTTCTGGCTGGTGTTCCTTGAAACTCTCCACCCTTTGCCTACTGTCAAGGAGTTCAAAATAATTAGGATCAATCACAGACATATCCCTTTGCCTCTGTTTTTTCTCTCTAAATAAACAGATTGTTAAAGCTATTGGGCTTTGCAAAGAGGGTGCAAAGGTGTTCTCCTTCCTAGCCAAAATCCACACTATGGCAAGGTGACAGGAATGAAGACTGTCTTGAAGATATATGGTACTACTGGATAGTGTATTGTACTTTTAGATTGTTTTAGATAAAATCTGAAAAGATGCTGAAATGAGCTTTTCTTCATTTTTTAAAGTGGCTTTTAGTGAATGAAGACCGTACATTTATTGTGTTTCAGTGAGCCTCAAGATAATCTTTTTCCCACCTAAAAATTAAAAAAAATAGTTATCTTTATAAAGTAGAGTAATAGAAGATAAACCAGAAAATATTTGTAAATTTACACACACACATAAAAAGTAAATTAATTTTAAACCGACGTTTCGATTTTTAAATACTAGTTTAAGGATAAAAATTCCTGTCATGAACTAGATCTGTAAACTTACATGTGAATATCACTTGCTGTGAGTTAAAAACTGTATGATAATATACTTGGACTTTATTTGGGGGGAATTCTTACTTCTTGTTTCCTTTTTAACATACATGGAGGGAAAGGGATTGGTTCAAACAAATGTAGCAATTGAATAGAAGCACAAAGCTTAATTATTAGTATTATTTTTTAATATATAAACTAGATGTTACATTCTGGTAATCCCTTACTCTAGATAGCCTAAAATACCCTGCCTCCTAGTTTTGAAGTAAAAATTACTTCTAATTAAAGGCAAAGTTTGAGTCTGAAGCTGGTTTGGACTTCAAGATGCTGAACAGGCATTGCAAACATGAATGTTAAAGAGGTGATGGTTTCCAGCCAAATAGGGCTCAAATCTCTCTGTTTCTTCCTACTGCTGATGACTTTAAAGTCTGCCATTGACACCGAGCCAAAAGCTTGCTCTTGTTCCTTGTCAAAAGAAGGACTCTGGAACAGGGTCAGATAGATGCATGTTGGTTTCTAAAAAGACAGACATTTTTGGCAGTGAGCAGAGTGATAAAAATAGTTGGAAATGTGGAGAGAACAAAGACAAAGAAATAACAAAAGGTAAAAGGGACACCAGAGTTTGAAATGCATACAATCACATCCTGTATGTATCATGTTCCTGAATTTCTACCAAATATCATTTTTTTTCTTTTGGCATTTTTCTACAGTGTTTTGGTTTCTTAGTCAGGACGGGCCATTAGGGGACTGCTGGTGAGAAATAGTTGTAGGAACATGGACAAATACAAAAAATAAAATAAAACAGTGATTATTTAGTTATATGTCTGAATTTAAATTTCCAAGTAATTTTAAATAAAATTAGATATAAGCCATTAGATCAATGTAACGTGATCAGCAAAGTCAGGGCATTTGCTTGGAGAATAAGCATTAAGTCTCAGGTGCACTTTTAAAAGTAGTTTAAGGAATTGTCAAACAGAGATACTCCTTGTGGCAAAACCATCAGGAGAGTCCTGTTCCTGATTGCTCAGACTAGCTCTGTGCCACAGCTTGCTATGCCCCAAGTTAAAATGATGCAAAAGCATGTGAGTTCTGGCTGTAAATAAGATCGCTGCTGTTCAAGAACTCAGCAATAATCTGTTAAGCACCTTCTTTAGAGCTTTAATTTGCAAGGACAAATACTTGGGTTCTTAACCACTGTTGTGCTTTCCTCCTTTTACACAACCATGATGGCATCTGCTGTAATGGTGTAGGTAATTACTCTTCCAGAGGACTGAAATAATGAACATAATTTTTCCTGCTTTTGAACAGCTAGAACATCTTTCATGAATGTTTGATTTTTGAGTTTCAGCTAGGAGTAGAGCAACAGAAAACTCCCCATACTGTAGACTAGTTCACACAAGAACAGTGTAAGATGTTAACATTATTTTAAAAAATACTTGTCAAACAACAAGTTAAATTAAGGAGATAAAGTTGAGAAGTCAGGTGGTTTATGTGTTCTGTTGGTTTGCTACTGGTACTTTAGTCAGTTTTACACATTTCTACTGCAAAGAAAACCATATTTTCTTGTAGAAACCATGTTTCTATACAAAATCAGTTGTAGAGAGGGTTGAGGATTTCTTGACCATCCTGAATCACATACAATTGCCATTTTATAATCTGTACCATGATTTGAAAAACAAAAGTATGAAAATAAGTCTTCAGAAGTATAGAAAAGATGCATTGCTATGATGCATTGTATGTCTAAAGATCTGGGATGCAGCCCCTTAGTTTTCCTCTTCTACCTCCTTTCAAATACAGATTTTTTTTTTTTTTTTTTTGAAGGAAAGATCATCTTTTTTCTCTTTTTCTATTTTTTTTCACTTACAACAAATGAAAAGTGGTCTGCCTTTTGAGTGTTTTCTCTTTCATGCTTTGCTAACCTGTTTTTGTGCATATAAATTATGCTTCTGCAGTTTCAGTATGTTATTAATTGGTGTTATAAGATATCCTAGACCTCATTGATCATGTTTTTAGTACTGGATTGAAGCTTTAGGCACATTCGTTTTCAGCAGTGGCCAGCATAGAATCATAGAAGGGTTGGAAGGGACCTTAAAGATCATCTGGTTCCAACCCCTTTGGCATGAGCAGAGATAATTTTCACTAGACCAGGTTGCTCAGAGCCCCATCCAGCCTGGCCTTGAACTCTTGCAGGGCTGGGGCATCCACAGCTTCTCTGGGCAACCTGTTCCAGTGCCTCACCACCCTCACAGTAAAGAATTTCTTGCTGGTGTCCAATCTAAACATACTCTCTTTCAGTTTAAAGCCATTGGCCCTTGTCCTATCACCACATGCCCTTGCCAAAAGTCCATCTCCAACTCTCTTGTGTGTCTACTTCAGGTACAGGAAGGTTTCTACCAGGTCTCCCTGAAGCCTTCTCTTCTCCAGGCTGAACAGCCTCAGCTCTCTCAGCCTGTCTTCATAGGAGTCTGTCACTTTCTTTGTTTTCTACCCCCTTTAACTCAACCCAGCCCAATTTCTTCCTGTCTTACCTTACCTTTTCCTTTCACCTCCGGTTTAGACTGTCACAGAGTGACAGAATGGGTAATATTGAAGGAACCACTGAAGGTCATCTAGAACAGCCTCTCTGCTCAAAGGTTCCCTAGGTTCCCTAGACTGTGTTATTCAGGATTGTGTCCAGATGGTTCTTAAATATCTCCAGAGAAAGAGACTCCACAAACACTCCGGACAACCTGTTCCGGTTCTCCAGGCCCCAGACTCCAGTCTTGGACTAGTTTTTTAACAAGTTGCACATTAAGTAAATTGCACTATAGAATACACAGTAACAGCTGCCATTTCTATCACAGAAATTGTTGTTATCCTTTGAATTTCTAGATGCTCTCAACTGTACCAGAGACATCCCACTCTGCTTACTGTTTTCTTCTTCCCTGTCACCAAAACAGACACTGTCCTTCAGCTGCTCTTTTGTGTCAGGACGGAGGTGAAAGATGCTTATTTCTCCTCTCACCCTGAGCTTTTCTGCCACTGTGTTTTTCTTTCTGTCCTCCTCATAAATGCCTTTCTTCAGACCATCTGGAAGAACTGATTCATTCTGTGCCCTTCTCTTGCTGTAACAAGATTTCTGCCAGAGAAGTCATTCCATGTTAGTCTTGTCTTCTGTTCCATCTGTAACCTCTTCCAGATAGGCAATAGTACATGTAAGAAGGCCTTTGTCAGCCCAGGGCTGATGTGTTGCGTGCTTGGATGTTTATATATATATGTACATATGCACACACAAGAAAACATACATATTTTTATAGGTATTAAGTTATGAAGGTGGTTTTTCAAATCAGTCAGTAAAAACGGATTGTGTGTAGGCAGAATTCTCCAGGTCAGGCTGTTTCCTGGAGTTGCATGGTGCTCAGGTGTCTTCCCACTTTACTTCTACCAGCTGCTGGAGAGCTCCTGTGCTGAGCAGTTTAGCTCTTTGTTGGAACTTGTGCCTCGGTCTCCGTGAAGAAGCTTGGTACAAGAAGTGAGACGTCTGCACTGGCAGAGTGGTCATATCAGACTCACGAGAGTGACAGGGTACAGTAGCAAGAGTGCAGCTTCCTATAACACCACAGCTGCTGGTGCTAGAGTTGGTGGTTGAAACATTTAAGTGAAACAGTAAAGGCGCTTATGCTCCTACAGAGAATGAGAGGCAAGAACACAGTTTTTGGGTTTTGTCAGCTTGGACATCATACCTGGCCTTTAGAACAATCAAAACATTTGGATTTCAGAATTTATGGAAGTTCTCAAGTTGGGTGTAATTATTTCCTCTTGTCAGAACCAAGAAAACACATAGAAGATACTTGATCTAAAAAGTAAGACTTCATAATCTTACTTTGCTGACTACTTTGTTTCTTGTTAGACCTTAAAATGACAGACATTAGTAACCATAACTTGATTATTTTAAGGTGATTCTTTTTGCTAAAACCCTATGGACTGGTTGAGTCTCTTGCAGAAGATCATATCAGAGACTAATCCGCATGCATGGTATCCTGCTACACATTTTATGCTATATGTGTATCTTGTTCTATTGGTTTTGCTATATAAGGGATAATATCTAAAATTCACTTCTGGCTCATATATTTGTATTGTATGTTCATTATGCAAAGTTTCTTATGCATATATTTTTAGTATATGAATTAACAGCAGTTGGCTTGTGAGATATTTTTGGGAAGCAAAAATCCACCTTTACTGCAATTCTTGAGGGAACAGAATCAGTTTCATTCCAAATCAGAAGTCTTTCCTGGTGCATCTGTATATATGTACTTTTTATGGCTCAGCTTGTGCCTATGTACCCTGGGATGTCTAAGCTGCTAACCTATTCTGTGAGATTCTTCTGACTTTCCAGTCTCTATAGCAAAAAACTCATAATAAGCACTTATAAATATGCTTTCATGATTCGAAGATTTTGTAAGACAGTAGTGGATGCTACAATGATATTTATTACATGAAGTTAAACTCACATTAGGATAAACACAATGATGAAATTATTGATGTTCTGGAGGCAACTTCTCCCAAGCGAAAAGTTTCTTGGGTTTTCTTTTGGTTTTGTTTTTTGTTTGTTGGTTCCCTTCCCTCTCCTCCCAAATCTTGTAAAACTTTTCAAATCCTTTTCATAAAAAGTGAAATTTAATTCTACTACCTGCAGACTAATTAGAAATGGCTGTCTTCATTCTTCTTCCTGCCTTCATAGGCACCTGTAAAAAGTAGATCACGGTTCTTTTAGCTGCAATTCACTTACAGCTTCTATTTCTGTTATGTGTGAATGAAAATCAGTCTTTTATTAAAAAAAGACTAGTTAAAACTAGACTTCATGTTGGTCTCAAACGATTTTGAAATATTCATCAACTCTATTAAAAGAAAAGCAAGGAAATGACTTTCAGTAAGCACACCAATGAGTAGAAAAAAGAGTTACAAGGGCGTACATAGTCCAGGGGACATCTATAGTTGAGATAATGGGTGTTTAAGCCATAATTTTGAAACCTGTGAAGTTACATAATTAAAGGACATAATTTTTAGTACGTTCTTAGTTTTATCTCTTTGGGTTTTTTCCTTCTTTAAAGAGTGGATCTTTATGTGCTTTTATTTTTATAAATCCCTTCAGGCTTATGAACCTTGCAAATTACATTTGAGTTTTCTAATTTTTGCCTAAAAATTTCGTTCCAAATGCTTCTTTCCATCCAAACTCCCACAAGATGAAACAAAAATTTTAGTTCTTTGTCATGTTGTATTTGTATAATGATTTCTTCTGGAATGAAATATAAAAATCTGTTGAAGGGTACTGACATTGCTTTGACATTTAAAGAGAAAAATAAAATTTGTTAATTTATTTCACATCAAATAAAAACTAAATGATAGAAATGTCTCTATCTTAAAGGCATTCAAGAGTTGACAGGAATTAGAAAAACACTTGTGGTAAGAAACATAAGGTTATACAATACTGTACGTACATTCCTTCAGTGACTGTACATTACACTGCGGCACATTGTTTCTTGATGAATTTTTTGCTTTGTTCATGCTGTTCCCCAAGGCTTGCTGTGGGTGTCTAGCTGTAGGAATGAACTGCATGGCTGTCTGATGTAGTGTACTGTCACACAGCATTTCAGAGGTGCGATATGTCATCCGTTTTGGGCAGTAAGCACCCTGTACAAACGAAACAGGAAAATCAGGGCAAGCTAGATGGGTAATTTTCTAGAGTATTCAGGGAAATGGTAACTGTTATGGTTCACTGACTATTCAAGGTGCTTTGGCACATATATAATTTTAAGGTATTCGGAACATAGTAACCAAAACCCACTGAAGTGGCCTGATCCTGTCAGTTCCTTTTCATTTACTGCAGTCAGATTTTTCACATAAATTTTAGCTACATCTCTCTTGTGAATAAGAGTCAGAAAAAATTGGAGGAATGAAGCAAAAGCTGATAAGAAGTAAATGTTTTAAGCTCTGGTAACAAAAAGATAATGATTTATGTCTTTATCAATGAATACCTGTCATATTTATAGAGCAACAGGGGAGCTAAAAATGTTTCTTATTTATATTCAGTACAAACTTCTGTTTGTACAGATACTAATAAATAAATAAATTTTTAACCTTTGTCTCTCTAACCATTTGCAAACATTAATTTTTTAAATCCTGGTTAGGAATGCGAGATCATATATACAATAATGCACATGCAAATAATTACTGTGGCTGTATCTTGATCTTAACATCAGCCTAATAGGGAGTCCTTTCTTTTTCAAATCCTCCTAAATCTTTAATCTTAATACTCGCAGTGACATAGACATGTACTTTTTTGACATTCTAGTTATGAATAGTAGTAAAGATATACTCACTTTCAGTACTATAGAGATTCTATTTTTGTTCAAATGCAAATTATTGTCAAACATTTAGTGTATGTGTATGCTGTGGTGCCTAGCCAACAATGCTGACCCTTGTCAATAAAGTAAGAAAAAATAAAAAAGATCATGAGAGGTATAACATTTTTTAAACTGAAATGTTATTACATTGTTTATTAACAGACAATACCTAAAATCAAATATCTGGCTTCTTTAACAAAAGCTTTTTCAGTATGGGGAGTAATAAACAGGTTCTGTGTGTTCTGTGTGATAATGAAACCTTTTCAATGAGATTTCCTTTTACTCAACTGAATTGGTGTTTAGCACACCAAACAACAACCAAAAAAAACCCCAACAAAAACAAACAAACAAACAAACCCCCCTCCCCCCCCGAAAAAACCCAAACCCCCCAAAAAACCCAAACAAACAAACCACCAAACCTACATTCCTACATGTGTACTACAAGGGACACTGTTTCAATATTGTACCAGCTATGGGCAAAAAAAAAAAAAAAGATACCACAATTATATTTTCTTACCGGGGGTGACCTCTAGTGTGAAACAATGGCATTTAGCATTCTTTTGGGTTTGAAATGACAGCTTTTTGCCAATTACACTGGGTTTCTCCAGTTTTCAAGTCTGTGTGTAGAGTATCAAGGTACTTCATCATTAAAAACACAACACCTGGCCCCTACCCCTGGAGTAATTCTGTCTTCTCAGTCTAGTGTTTCCTTGAAATGTTTGTTTGCTGATATTATCTTTAAAAAGTCCAATAACATTTCCTGCCCAAACACTGTAATTCAGATTCTGTCCTGTTATTTATGGCACCAATGAAGCTATTAGTTATACCTATAATTAGCTCTTCACACATTCATTTCCTCTCTACCATTCAGCTGCATGAATACATCTATGCTAGATTAAACCCATGAAAACAAGTTTTTTTAATAATTCCCAGAGAAAACTGTATTAATGGAAGTCAAATTTACCAAATGAAAATGTGAAAACCAGAGTACTTCCTTCTAGAGCAGTTAATTATGCCGGAATAGTGTGGCCTTTTCCATTCCAATTTGTCTATATAATGTCTTCCATCTCTTAGAGCTGGACACTCTCTGTATATTCATCTCTGTAGAAAGCATATATTTAGAGGCTTTTTTTTGTTTGTTTGTTTAAGTCACAGGCTATATTCACAGCAAAGCTGACTTTGTATGTAATTGCATTATCCCTCGGACTGTGTTCAATAGAGGCAGGAGTTTATGTGCACTACAGTATGACATGCTTTACTCTTGCTTGTCCCATTACTTGTAAAATCATTGCTGAATATTAATTTTCTTCTTCGCTGAGAGACATGTGGAATTACTATAATTCCAAATGGTGCTATCAATATCTGTAGGAGACGCAAATTACTGAGATTATCTTCTCTTCATTAAAATGGTGGATGTTAGCATAAAGATTATCAAATAATAGCCACATTAAAAAAAATTTACTGTGCATTTTTATTCTCTAATTGTAAATTTAACCCATGTGGGCTTGTGAGGAAAGGAATATTATTGAATGAAAAAATAGCGATATTAGTTGGAAGTAAATGTAGATCAATGTCAAAAGAAGTATTTTAAACTCCTGAAATTAGTTTAGAAAACTGTTTATTCTCCTTGAGATCCTAGTCTTTTGTTATTTTGTAGCCATGATGTTCTTGGTATTTGTCCAGTCCAATCTTGTAAGCTAAACAGATACTAGGCTGAGTATAAACTAAGGAATCTCTTGAGTAGTAAGTGTGTGGACATGTAATGCACTATATGCTGACAAACATGAAAAAAACAATTATACTCTGCAAGAGGTGGACTGGCGTTTAATCAAGTTGGTGTGACGGCCAGTAGAGACCATTGCTTTAAATTACTTTAGAAGTTTGCAGTGGAATGGGACTGCTGCAAGTTGTGTGCTCATTACCTTAAACGGATTAAAAAAAGCGCATCAGATTGTTCATATTTCCTTTTTGAAGGGTGTTTTGAGATCTGCTGGCATGCCAGAACAATGCTAATGTTTCAATGCTCTTAGAATAGCGCAGTATTTCAAAGATTTCCAAAACAGAAGCAGGTAGTTTGAACTATTGTACAGTTGAAGTTGATTTTGGCATATCTATTTTAATTACTCCCTCCAACCATTCCTTCCATACTGAGCCATGGAACTTTTTTCAGGTGTCAAATAATTCTGAATCTTTTGTTCATTCATTAATGAATGTCATCTTATTCATTGCTTCTACTGCTTTTATGCATCTTGAAAAAAATTTTCAGCATGTCTTTTCTTCTTACAAGGATAAATATACAGTCCCCTCATGGAAATAGCACGTGTCCAATTGCCATAGGTTAAAAGCCTCTTGTACTTCCAGTTCAGCAGTTAGATTCCTATCTACAGCTAAGCAAAGGGACAGAGTTCACCTTCATCTGGAGTGAAACAATATTAGAAGATTAGGGAAATAAGATTTGTGTTTATCTATATCATATTGATATTGAAGCTGCACTAACATTGGAGAGCTGTTCTTTCAAAGACTACAAATCCTGAGATCCAGGTGGATGGAAAATACTTTGGATAGGGGATCCAAATATTTGTTCAGTTGCTAGTGCTACATATTTGAACTTACCTAATAACTTGCAACAGAAACCTGAATTATTGGAGTTTTCCTCAGCTGAATTCCATTTATAGTCAGGTAGAGGTATACTCGAGTATGCACTATGCTTAAACTTAGTTGTTATCACTGTTAGGAGTTGTCATGACAAATCTGTCATGACAGATTAAACTGAAACTTTTCTGCAATTAAATCATAACTATTTTAATAACAGTAATCAGAAATTTCAGAAGTACCATTCCCTTTGCCATGAAATTGCATTGATTCCAAAATTCATAGAATTCTGCAGAGGACTATACTGAAGGCATGAGTATGGTTTTCTGAGTCCACTTCTAACTAGGTTTCCAAAGAAGGGTTTTCCTAGTTGTGGAATATTTGTTGGTGCATAGTTAGTATAAGTCAAGTCCAGGGCTTCAAATATTGGTGATGGAGAGTTGTTTAACACTGGTTACATCATCCATCAGGAGGATGCCAGTATGTTAAACTTGACATTGTGAAAATAGAGGTAAGAAAAGCGGTATTCTGAGAGTATTTTTGGAAAATTGAACAAAACAGTCTCGGAATTAGAAATTACTTTCAGGAACTGTGCTTTGTAAATGAAAGCTTGTAGAGCAAGTGATATTTGATATGCCTTTCCTTTGCACTCCTGAATGGGTTCAGTCACACAGCATTTTCAGTATGTGCACGTATTAAAGCCAAAGGCATGCAAGTATTCTAAGGTACTTCAACATTTCCCAATCATTTAAAGGTAGTGACTTTGGAGACCTCCCCTCTTCCCTCCAGAATTATATCCTCAAGTGTTCTATAGAGAACCTTTATTTGGCTTGTAACCTTGTTTAGTCGGATACCAGTTAGTGATTTAAAGTCCTGTGTAATTCCTCAACAGAAATATTTTCCATTTACTAGAAGCATTCAAAGCAGTTTTCCTTTCCCCAATTCTTTTTGCAGTGCAAAACACACTAAGTGTAATTTGTGTGAATACTGTGTTATCTGCATAGTGTAAAAATTCTCATTCTGTCATTGCAGAAATTGCTTATTTCTTTTGCAGAATTTTCCTTTCTTCTCTACATTTCTCTTTGATCCTTACACTCTTCAGAATGAGTGTGGTCCAGAAGAATTATTGAATTTGTATGCAGATTCAGATAAAAGCTTCACATACCTTCTCATGCAAAGACGTGGGATACCTCAGCTGAGAACTAAGAAACACAGTGGGATTGATTTTGGCACAGGCAGTGTTGTGTCACATACATTTCAAATGTTTTGTTTGTTGGGTTTTTTTTTTAAGTAGACATCCAGACTGATTCCATATCCCCTAATTTCTGGAGTCACTTGAGCATTTGACCAAATATTACTTCATTTTAATGATGAATGACTAAATTATTGGAACATTATCACAAGGCCTTTTATACAGTTTCTAAGAAGAGTTAACTCTATGACCCTGCAATGCTCCATTCTGTACCTAGTCAACCAATTTATTAAACGGAGCTGATTTTTCTGTGAAGTATATCTTAAAATATCCTGTAATTAAAATAATTGTATGTATTTTAGAAAGAAATTTTAAGAAGATTCTTAAGTTTACTTACAGCATATTGGCAACATTAAGAAACACTCAAGTTTTCATTTATGAAGTCTTACAGCAAAAGCAACGTAATTCATTACACACTGGATAAAGAAAGCACTCTGGCTTGTCAGATTCCATGTTGCATTTAAACCCCTTAAACTGCTTCATTCACATTTCTAGAGGTGTTCTATTAATTACAGAACCCACTCAGGTTTGCAAAATATTGCAGGGATGGTCTTCACAGATCCTCTCTCAGGGATCCACTGAGGTTGTTTGAAAGCAAGAACTGCCACTGTGCTGGTTTAGGTCAGATATTATGTACTTAAACAAACATCTCATTTCAGACATGGAATTTTCCATGATATTCTGGGATTCAACCTCTCTTATTTAAGCTCTTCTTAACAGTCTACTAAATTAATTTGCAACTGTTGCTTGGGATTAAATTTTATGCCTATTATTTCAAGGAAGTGCAAGTCAGTGAAACATGCCCGACTTCTAGAAAATTGTACTACTGTGTACTGGCATTGCAAGTGGACTCAGCTTGAATAATGAAGTTGGAAGTGTTACTGTGTTAGCAAATACAATGCATGCTAGCACAGTCATTATGATTGTACAACAGTCTGTATTGCGTTTTTCATTCTGACAGCCATACCTTCCACAGCCCATCACCATGCACTTTGATCTTTTTCACCTGGCTTTTGTTCTTGCCATTTTATGTTACTGCTTTCCCAGGCTCTATGCAAGGGTTGACACAATTACCTTGACATCTTGAGATATAATTATATTGTTTTATTTTTCATGGCTCATTTTGGCCATAATAAGTAAATCAGCTCACATAACTTTTGTCTTACCTCTCTGTGCTTGTTTAACACCAGTTAAATAATCTGCAGAGTTTTATTGCTTGTTTTGGCATCTTGTGCCACCCAGCTTTCCTACAACCACTCAATCTGTGTAGCCTTAATAATGCTTATTTAAATTTCAATGTAAAAAGTTCAGTGTACAATTTTTAGTATGCTACCTACAAATTAGTAGGTTTGTTTCCATGTATAGCTCCTGTATAGCCTGTTCTGCTTTCTGATTAAGTCTATGCCACTTTGCTGACTAGTCAACTAGTCATATATTACTGGTTTTCTATTTAAAACAAAATTAAGAGATGAAGACGGATGACATTTATAACTGAACTTGTGCAAGTCTATATGTGTATATTGGAGCCCATGAGAAGAAATGTCAGAGTCCTGCAGAAGTAGCTTTGGGCTAGCATAGTAAGGCAGTTTGCACAAGGAGAACAGCCTTGGTTTTCAGAAGTCATTTAAACAAAAAACAAAAATTATGTTGAAGGTGAGGCATTTCGATCTGTCTATATTGGTCTTCGCTGGAGTGAGCCATTAACTTTTGTTTACCAAAATCCACTTCTGCATTTATGTTTGTGTTTTGTTTCTTAAGAATTGAATCTGTACTTATGTAAAGATTACTTATATGCTATTCTCAGCCTGGTTTTGCTTGATTCAGCTGAAAATACTCCTGCAGCCCAAGACCAGTCTTTGCTTCTGACTGGTCCATGCCTTGCCCCAGTGTGTCAATATAATGGAGCATTTTCCTGAATTTGCACATAGGAGAATAGTCCTACTAGTTCTTATAAATTAGGGCTAGAGTTCATGGCAATCAACAGCCAATATTTTAGCTCCTGTGCCGAAGTTTTTGTTAAAATAGAATAAGTGTGAAGAAAGTAAGTGTAAAGTCAAGAAATGAGTAGGAACTGAGAAACAAATGGAGAGAATTTTTTTTCAGCAAGTGTTTTTGTGAGTCTGGGCTTTCTTCAGCAGCACAGAAGCCATTGTCCCATACTCACACATTCACATCTTCCCATGCAAATAATTTCCTATAACCAGTTCCATTTATATGGATTTTGGTATAGCGATACATACTTCACCTTGGAACTGAATGCTGCCAGTAATTAGAATTTCAGTACATTTAATATTCTTATGTATATGTAAATGGAGAATATAATGCATATGGAACAAAAATAATTAGCAAAAAGTGAGAGTGGAATTTTATAGGACTCTGCTTATTTTTCTGCTAATAAAATCTTTCTGAAGTTGAAGATGTATTATGATGCATTAATATGATTTTCTGCACAACATAGGTTGTATACTCTCAAAGTCAATGCAGTCCTCACAGAAGTAATATATTATTTTAATTCGACATGTCTTTGTCAGTTTAAAATAATCAAAATAGTGATAGCAAATGACTTCCAGCTGTGTGGACAAGAACATAATATTTCCTTAAGAACATAATATTTCCTTATTCCTTTTTCATGTTTTTTGCATTGGATCTTTTGTTTCCTACACAGGAACAAATTGGTTAGGCTGAGTTATGCCTGAACCTTATCTCATGTCTAAATATTCTTTTCTATGAGAAATATTATGAAGAGCTGGTATTTTTGTTTTGTTTAAGCGGTAACATTTTTCATTCTTTCTGATAAAAAAAATTACATATTCAAACTGTAATAATTTTTTTTTTTCATTTTAGTATAACCAAGTTGCTTGCTTTGCTAACAGCAGCAGCAGCTGGAGAATGGAAGTTTACTTTAGAATACTGTTTTTTGCTCATTTACAAGCTGTTTATGTGACAGTTATAACCTAAGAGGTATCTAATTGACTTTTTTTAAACACTCATGTTTCTTCACTGGAATAACCAACATATTTAGAAGCTGTTAGTGATCTTTTGGTAATAAATTTTTTCCCTACAATTATGTGTCATTGTAAAGAGCTGTTAACTCATTTATAAGCTATTAATTATTAATTCATTTCTCTAATGTACCAGCATTGCTTGCTGTATTTCTCCCTCACTGTATAAACAAAATTCCATGCCACATTTGAGTTTGAAAGCCTTATCCTTCACTTTCATAGCGCAGCAACTTCTAGTAACTTTTCCTAGCCTGATGATCCACACGATGTTTGGGATACAAACATAAATACCATGTGCAATTTCAAAGATGTGTCTTCAGACTCACATTTTGGCCATTGGTGGTGAAGATACACCTAAGGACAGAAGTTTGCAGAGAGGTGATGCAATAGTCTGTTGCTCAAAGGATTAGAAAAAGGGCTGCCTGGAAGCTGCCTGGCTTTCTAGATAGAGCACAATATTCCATCTCCATTGGTACCTGGGTTGAAAGGCCATGAGTCCACTTCAAGGTCTCATAAAATTCTGCTCACCCATTTACTTCTGTACTTGCACCTGCTTTTTCTATTCTCTCTTTGTTTGACCCAAGAGAAAGACTTGCAAGCTTGTCTCAATGTTCTCCTCTCTCTCTGCTCTCATAACTTCTTCCATATGGCCCGGTTTGTCTTCATCCCACTTCCTGAAGCAGTCTGACAGCCCTTCACACTCTTTTTGAATGACTCGTGAAGACACACAACTTGAGAAAAGAGAGCGATAAATGTTGGCCTACTCATCCAGTGAGTAGAAGCCTGTCTATAGACATAAGAAACTTATGAGTCATGGGGCTAACAAAATGTGTTCTTAGCTTTTGCCCTTTCTTTTCAATGAGTTCATCAATTCACTCTTTTCCCTCCCACTCCCTTACTACTATCTGTACTATCTAATTAGACTAATATTTTCGAAGCAGGGTCATTTTTTTATATGTTTATGGAGTGCTCTACACATCACATTTATACACTTGTGATGTTTTTTACCCTGTCATGTGGTTATAATGCATATTTTAAAGGTAAATATGTTTACTTGAAATCCTGCTGTATTATTAAAGATTCTTTTGTTTTCAGTGACATGAATTAGGTGATAAAAGTGAATAATTACATTAATTTTCTTTGTCTTTTCAGAAGAAGAAAGTTTTGATATATCTACATTCCAATGTCAAAAATGTGTGTTACATAAAACCTCCATATTTTCCACTCCTCTTAATTCACATTGAGGTGTGGTTTTGCATTTGAATATATTACTTAACTTGTGAGACTGAAAAAAAGTCATACTAATAGTTCTGAAACGTGTTGGATGGCTTGAGCTGTTACTGACTGAAATGTGTGGAAAGTCTCCCACTGATTTCTGTGGGTGTTCAGTCAAGTTCTGTGTGTTCCTGTACCTCCATGCTTCAGCTTTTAGCAGTTTGGCAAAATTTCAGAGCTGCAAACCTTTTCTCAAGTCTAATGTGGTTTTTACGGACTTGAATTTTAAGTATCCCTGTTCGGCTGGCATGGGGAACTTTAATCTTATGTTTACAAGAGAATTGTCGCTGTGAGCGGCACTAATGATGAGGAATGGCATGACAAGTTCAGAAGGAAAGCAGTTCTGATCTTTATTAATTAATTAATTCATCTTTTATAACAGGGTTCGCAAAGAGTGTGTTGAATGGCATAAGGCAGTTGGGTGCTCGGCCATCCACCCCTTGAGGGGATTGGTCAAGCTCCAAGACACTTATTCCAAAATATCAGAAAGCTAGAACCATAACAATCTTGCATAACAAACCCAGGTACAAGATAAAGAGTTAGTTTACAAAAACCCACAGCCGTGTTTTTCATAGCCTCTGTGAGAAACGCTGCAGAAAGCTGAAAGATTTCTCTACCAAAGCTTTTCAGCATCCACAGAGAATAACTAAACAGATAGAAGTTCCTGTCTCTCTTCTTCAGTTTTATTGTAGTCAACATAATTTTGGATACCTCCATGCTTCCTGTGTGCCTGAATCTTCAATAACAGCTCATTATTTTGTCTTAAATGTCTTAGAGCACACCAGTGAAAGTTTTATGTGGAGGCCAGATCAGCAGTTAGGGCTGAAAATCCAACTTTGAGCTGTCATCAGGCTAGCTAGAGTTATAGTTTTAGCTAGTAACAGAAACATCTTCAACTGGCTCAGTTTGAATAGTAATGAATCCGATGTTCAGTAGGAATTTGTATACAAGGCCCGCTACTGTTGCTGAACTAAGTGGCAAAGTACCCACATATAGATTGAAGCTCTAGTTGTGCTAATCTATGTTCAGTAGAAGAAAAGTATCAATGTTGATAAATTTATATAAGAAGGGAAGAGTAATTTAAATCCAGGATAAAAGTAGGAAGAACAGCAGACAAATAATGCCTGAGTGATTAACACAAGAGAAGCAGTAAAGAAGCAGTACAGAAGCAGTAAAGCAGAGGTATAAGGTGTAAGACAATATCAGCTCATCCCCTATATTTTCAAGTATTTCAAAACCTCTTGAGTGTCAAGGTATAGTGGAAAGCGGCAAATACAAAAAACCCACACCACAGCCTAGCAAAAGGCATAGGTCATTGCAGACACTTTGGGTATGTGGGTCTTGGAAACAAAGGTCACCCTGCTTCCTTTTCCAAATGCTAGCAGAAACCTTTCTAAGAGTGCAGTGGTTTTATTTCCAAGTGGTTTTATTTTATTCTACTTTTATAATCACAGTTGCCAGTGATTGACTAGGTTTCCGCCTCCAAATTTCTTCCATAACCGTGTTTAAAAACTTGGAACTTGCATCCTGGCACTTGTAATGAAAATTCGCCAGAGCTCAGGGAAGCTGAATATCCACCAGTAGGTTTTCTGTAGAATATAGTAGCTATTGCTGCACTTGGTAGCTAAATAAATGCAAACATTTTTATATTTATGATACATTTACAATATTTTTATTTTTGCCATAGCAGACAGATCCTATTGCACTTACATGCAGAAATATTATTGTTCCAAAGGGGTACTCTAAGGGTCTGTTACACAAGTATATGGTTTTGTCAACAAGTGTGATACCATGGGCATTGAAGATATCTCTTACTCAAAAATTTCGAGTAAAAATCCAAATAACTTTTCTTGCTCTTCTGTATCTTCTCTTCTTCCACTAATTTGTTAGCTGTTATTACCTCCCATTTCATATATGGATAAAGATGGGAGTGAGAGTCCAGCAAAAAAGGAACCAAGTCACTTTCCCACATTCACATAGTTGGTAAAACAGAATATATTGATTCAAGATTCCCTTCTCTTCTTTTGGCAGCCAGGAACAAAGCATGTATTTGAGGTAAAACTCTACTGTATCATGAATTTAAGATTTAAAAAATCCCAAATATATCAGATTGAAACCACTCAGATAATGACCCTTTGCCCCCTGTACACTTGTATGAAGACCAGAGCTGTATGCCCAGGAGTATGATTGCCCCATTTGCTGCATGTGTCCACAGACATTTAATCATATCTTCCTGATCTTTACTGTCTGTGGCTTGTTCAGTGGTCACAGCATCTTTCTTACAGGACAAAGATCTGATCAAACCTTCATTGAATTCAGAAGAGGTTTTGCCATTGATTAAAGTGAAAGGAGTTCTTTCTTAAATGAACATAAAAGCTGAACTAATCTCTCCCTCATATAGGTCATTCAGGCAGGTCAGGCTTGGAGCACTCTAGTGGGAAGGCTTGCACTATTTCACATTTCACAGTAGCGGTCCTGTGAATAAGTCAATGAGTTCAGTCTCTGGGGCATTCAGTCTAATACCTTTCAAGATAACTAAATTCACTTTATAAGTGAATTTATAGCTGGAATTTGAATATCTCCAGTCCAACACCAATTGCTTTGTTCAACAAATTGCAGAAGGAAATCTGTCCTTACTGCAAAATGGAAGTTTTTTTAAAAAAATCAGACAACAATTGAAAAAAATTTAATTCCTTTCTACTGGTTTCTCTAAAGCCACTAGACAGAATTTTTGAAAGACATGGGTAAAAGGAGGACAAAATATTAGTGTTGGTGAATGCACTGAGATCTCATCTAGGTTGTGCTTGAGTAACTAGAGTCTAACCTTGGCAAGTAAAGGAACAAAAACATGACAGCAGGGTTAAATCTCAAGACCTAATAGCACAACTGAGACTCTTTTGATGTTTAATGTTTTTATGATTCTCCAGTGTCTAATCAACAGAAATAACCTGCAGGTTTCAAAGGGCAAAGCTCAGCATCTTTATGTCAATTTGGTCATCTGTTTTCCCCAGCTCTGTCACAGTGGATTTTTACCAGACAGATCCTGGCAGTGCACTCAGCACTTATCACACACATGGAGATTAATCTTCATTTTACTCTTGTACTTCTTCTGTACCACACTGCCATCTGGAAGCTTGAACCAAAGGCTCTGGAAGACCCTTTTCGAGAAACTGAATATCACAAGAAATGGCACTTCCTGATCTTTTCTAAAGAATACATTAAGAAGCAGGTCACATCTCTAAACCTATACAACCTGTCTTTTCAAATGCTTACAATACTTGCCTTTTCTAGGACTGATAAGTCTTAATAAAGCTATGACAAATAAAAAAAGGAAAACAGAAAAAAACATGCTGATGATACTTCATGATTTATGATTCCAAAGATGAGAGATGACTGTAATAGATTAATAGGCAACATGGTGGCAGATGAAATTTTATGTCAATAGAGACAAAACAATGTGCAATTGGAAGAATAATTTCTTATTCTATTGCATTTTCTTTACATAAAAATAACTGAGGAAAATAAAGATTAAGCATTGTTGTGGATTTTTGGGTTGCAATATTCAGCAGTCAAAAGTAATGACTAGATAGGTGCTAGATGTTTAATTCCTTTTTACTTGTATAATATAAAGGAAATCTGCTTTATAACTGCCTCATTCTCTAGGTAATAGGAGAGATTTCTAGCTGTGGGGGTGGAGGAAAGAGAAAATGGTCAGATGAATATAAATGCATGTACAAAAATTTCTTTTACTAGGAAATGATGAGGTTCTTTACGTCTGAGAGAGAAACAGGTAGTAGAGCATTTTGGTGCCTCAGAATTGATGTCATGAGAATGTCACAAGAGAAATCACATACCTTTTATCTGTTGAGGTCTATGGTTCTTTGCTGTAAAAGGTACAGTGGACTTGACAGACACAAAAGAGTCTTGAAGCAATTTGATACATCTCTAGGTTTGAAACAGAGTAAATAGAATCTGTTGCAGTATGAAAGGTCAAGATATTAATAAAATATAATAATCTGCATTAGCATTATATGATAATGTATATGTTTCACTGACATACGACAGATCCAGGATGAACAAAACAACCCTTTCATTTTTTACCTATTCGTCCTCTCAAAGCAAAAGTGAGCTTCTACCAAAAGTGTTGTTGAATAGGTATAAGGAAATAAAGAAATTATTTGTCCAAGTCTGGATGAGGTTTGAATAAAGAGGCAACTATCTTACATGCATCAAACCATTAAAAAGAAATACTTTCCCAGCCAGTTTTTTGATTGGTAAAGTGAGGAATGGGTCAGGGTTATGAATGCCAAAGGCTATCAGTTGTAGAGGGGAACATCTTCTTCCAGATAACAAAAGCTGTGGCTTCCTTTGGCTGTGTTCCTTTATTGACATAATAGATGGACTGATATCTACAAAAGCACAGAAGAGGGTCTGTTGAGGGTAAAGGAATTTAAAATTGTTTCTTCGAATCAAGTTTCATTAATATGCTTTCTTTCATATGGTTCTGATCCAATACCTCCTTGTTCCCTTGAAAACAAGTTTTTCAAATACTTTTCAACTATTAGGTTTTTTAATATGTAATCATCCAAAGGCATTAGTGGTTCAGTAGTCATGGCTACTGGCAATTTCACCAGTGGTTCTCCACCAGCCATATTGTGTTTGTCCTGTTTTCTTTTAGCCTGGGCTCTGCACTGACCACCTGCCCTTGTGTTTCAAAGTGCATGACCTTCCCATTTGATTGTTCGTTTATTCTGAGACCAAGAGTTTTCCTTGCAGATTTGGAAGACAGAGGTGAAATCTTTGTGAAGTTTTCTGAGCCAGATTGAGAGATTGAGAAATTCATTATGTGTTTGACTCAAGAAGAGCATGACCAGGATGAAAACCTTCCAGTCAATGTATTTAATTTCATTTGTGGCAAAATAAGTTATTTCACAATGGTTTAAGTTGTCTATTTTACAACAAACATGTTTAAATGGGATTTAAACATTGATTACTTGGAATCAGTAGGTTCAGTAATTAGAATTCTTCTTGAATGTTTGAATTTTTGGGAATGATTTGTGACTTTTTTGCCCTTTTTTGGATAGTTTTCTTGATTAAAAATCATCAAGCCTCTGATATTAGTGTGAGAAATCTACTGTTAAAGAAAAAACAATCGATAATAATGATAGATTTTTGGTATCTAATAACCATTGAAAGAAAATTGTTTGTTCATCATGTCAGCAGTAGTTCTGTCAAATGTTTATTATTACAGTAAGCGTGGGTGAGGCATTTGCCAATGAAATGCAGCTAATTCTACACCACTGTGTGGATTTCATCTCTGCTTTTGTTACGAGTGTTGATGTACTCCCAGTGCTTCCATTTCTGTTGTACTTTTGATAGTTGGTGATGGATGGAGCAGAATCCCATTAGCTAACAGAGTAACAGACATGCTGCACAATTTTAGAAGTGAGAAGTCATTTAAAGGTGTTTGCTTTTCAACACCACAAAAGGCAGCTAATCTTCAGAATCTTTCAGGACACACTTAGTGCTCATGTTTAAGCACAGACAGCATACTGCAAATTGTTAGGGAACGCATAAGATGTACTATAGCCTGTAATAGCTTCATGTTCTGGGAGCTTTACACTTCTTTCAGTGAGTAAAGCTATTTTAAGCAATGCAATAAAAATACTAACCTTAGAAATCTCAGCTCCCAGTGAAATGCACGTTAAATTTATTTATGGAGTGCATGGAAACCATATGTTCTGCTTTTTCTCATAAAAATGGCAAGAAAGGAATGTAACTTTTTTTTATTTTATACATTAAAAATTCATGGCTCAACTGGCTTTTCATATTGTCCCCCAACAAGCCTTCAGAAATCCATTTTTGTCCCTGCACCTCAAAGACCAATTGGCTGATAGACAGAGACACTTGTGAAAGCTGCAGATAAATTAATAGCAGAGGATGTGCCTGAGGACCATGCCTGGCTGCTCTTGAAATCCTTCTGAAGCCTGAATTATTTGTATTAAGATAGGCCAACACTCAGGCCTCTATGAGTCAATTCTTTGTAACAGTTGCCAATATTTTTATACCTGAGAGAGCAGCTTCATTCTTTATTATTGCTCAGGAATCAATACTCCCATTGCCCTCACAAAATGCTATACAAGCATTATCGGCATTTCACTTGGCAGTGAAGGGTATCAACATCAATCTCACCAACTGCACACTTCGCTACCCTTGTTCCACTTCTCCAGCACAAATTTGTATTCAGTCTGTGCTGTCCTCTCCTGCTCAATTTAAGTGGGAATCCTTAGCGAAGCCGACACCTTCTGAGATGAGGAAATAGAAAGACATCATATAGCCACAGAGAAGAACGGTTTCCTTTTTGTGTGAGGTGAGGAGTACATGGAAGCTCTGACTGTGACTGAAATATGATTTGAAAAACAAAACAAAAAAAACCCACAACCCCAAAAAACTTTGCTACTGATAGACCTTCTAAAAAGAGTCAAATCTAGATCCAGACAGCAGCTTCTGACCCAAAAACCTACTATGGTGTATAGGGTAGTTTTTCAATGATTATGAAATCCTTCTGAAATAACAGCTCGTAATTCACAAATAGTGCTATGTGTTGGAGATAAGTGATGTATTTCCAAACAAATGAACAACAGTATATACTACAACAAAAGAAAGGCTCTTTGAAACAGCAGGCACATTTTGCTCTAATTGTGTACAGCTGCACCAGTTTGATATGCCAGTTCAGTCTCAAAGATTTGCATTCAACATGTAAATTCAGCTTTAAACATGCAATTTCTAGACGTAATCTAAAATGGGAATTGTTCAAAGCATCCTGTCTCCTGCAGAGCTTTGTGTCACTACAGATTACAATAGAAGGCACTTTGTTCAAATAACACCAGAATAATGTCAGTGAGAGCAGCATTAATAAAATAATAACCCCTTCAGTGTATCTGCTTTAAAAGAACAACAACATGCTCTTATTCTGCTTTTTTTCTCACTCTTTGGTGTTGAATCTATGTATGCTTTCGTCTCTTTTATGATTATGGCTCAGCTTATCCTCAGGCAGGGAACTACTTAAAAAAAAATGTAACAAATAATTTTTGTGCAGGAGGATTATTTGGACAGTATAGATTTGTAGGTGGATGGGTATGGGGTCATGGCACATTGAGGTTATATATTCATGTTAATAACAGTCAGGAATTTTCAGACTGCATTTGATTTGGTAAGAGGCACAGCTATGAATTTTTCAGCAGGAGAGAAATGTTTGACTTCTCTTGTATTGCTTGCTACAGCTTCCTGATATTGGCAACTACAAAGGACAAAATAGCTTTCCAGTCCTGTTTTTTTTCCATCTAGTGCCATCTGATTATATATTTATCCTTAAAATATATCAAGCAAGCATTTTTATTCTATATTTTACTCAAATCTAAACTTGCTTGTTTACTGAGTTTTCTTTCAGTTTTGCTTTAGCCTACATTCAGACACCAGAACAGGCTCCCCAGGAAAGTGGTCACAGCACCGACAGAGTTCAAGACACATTTGGACAATGCTCTCAGGCACATGATGTGGCTTCTGTGGTTGTCCTGTGCAGGGCCAGGAGCTGGATTTGATAATCCTTGTAAGTCCCTTCCACCTCATGTTCTGTAATTCTGCCATCTTCTGTGGCAAGCTTAACTATGGGAAGCATTACTGTGTTCCAATAGTCAATTTCTCATTGTTTATATGCAGAAACTGGATAAACTGAGGTCTTTGCTTCACCACTCCTAAAAAGTGAGCAAGGGATAAATATTATCTCTGACAGGAATAATTTAGGAGCATGTAGAAAGGGGATGAATAGCAGAAGTAGGAAAGTCCCTCTCTGGTTACAATAGCGTTCATTTAAACAGCTAGAGAGTACTACCACCATCCAAGTAAACAACAGCAGGATGGGAAAGGGAGAGGAACTGTAAACATCTGTCAGTATAACCCAAGAACAAAAATAATAAACAAGGGACAAGGGAAATATCAGAATAAAATATCTTGTGTACATCTGTCAAACAACTGATCTTTCATCAGCCTGAATTGCATTATTATTTTAAATATTATTGTTATTTAAAAACCAATGCTTGATATGAAAATAATCTTTTTCACTCTTTAAACAAATAAATATTAGAGGCAACAGCATGGTAGCTGTAATTGTTGACTTTTTCCACTTCTCTTAAGAGTATATATTGTAGCACTACTTTGCATGTTTTGGAGGTGGATTCTATAATTCCTTTCAAGCTGTTCATATAATCCATAGAGCTAATGAAAGAAAGGTGTTTTGTTTCATTACTTGGTTGGTTGGTTTGTTTTTTGTGAGTTTTTTTGTTTTGGTTTTCTTCTGTGCTTTTTTTGGTTTTTGGTTTTATTTTTTGGTTTGGTTTGGTTTGATTTTTTGGTTTTTAATTTACAGAAACCTGCCACAGCCTTAATCTCACTCTGCAGTCTTTTTCTGTCTCCTCTGTGTAGCTCAGGCACCTGTAATGCTCATTCATATCAATTGTGGATGTGGACAGACAAATTATTCATCACCTCAGAGGAAGCCACGGGTGCCCCACGCATTGTGGTGTTAGTTTCAGGGTACTGCTGTGCTTTCAACATACTTGTACAGTGGCTGCAAAATGGCAGTCTTGATATAAAGCCATAAATACCTCTCATATCTATTTCCCAGCAGCTTGAAGAACTGTGACATTGCTCATCAGGCCTCATTGCATGAGACTTTTGATACCAGTATTTGTCTTTCTCTTAGAACCCTGTTTTACAAAGTTATGAGAACTTCTATCTCTGAACTACTTTCTGACAAAGTGAGGTGCTTTAGTTCTGCAAGATTCAAGACTGCGATTGGGAAAGCATAAGGCAACAAGCACACTTACCAGTAACAGCCGTGTGAAAAGAACACCGCCACTACAAATCTAAACCAAAGCAGGTGGATGTTTATGTAGATATTTAAGATCACACACGTGGTAAATTCCATAAATGTGGAAAAGAAGTGAGATGTTCCTGTATAGCTTGTTTTAAGTCGTTATGGGTACGG
This sequence comes from Struthidea cinerea, assembly GCA_013397865.1. Classification (NCBI taxonomy): domain Eukaryota; kingdom Metazoa; phylum Chordata; class Aves; order Passeriformes; family Corcoracidae; genus Struthidea; species Struthidea cinerea. The sequence continues at coordinate 322,025 of VZTI01000334.1, forward strand.
AACAGTGATGAAAACTGGGATATTTATTGAGATGTGAGATTTTAAAATTCACAGCTTGGGACTCTAAGTAATACATTTGTGAAACAGACCATTTTCATGCAAAATGGAAAGCTTGACAAGAATACTACTTTTTTTTGTCATCCTTCATGGGCCACTGCTGAACAAATTGTTTAGGGTTTTTTTCGTACATTATGCAGGTACAAATTTGGTACATTTTGTTGTTAATCCTCGCATTTCTTTGAAGAGGGAAAAAAAATTCTTAATGCCAGAGTCATTATATTGAATAAACTTCACCACTTGGTTACAGCTGCAGTCTATTCTTTTCTCAAACTGTAGTTCACATTCTGTTTGATTTCAGAAATTTATTGGTGAAAGCAAATCAATTTTTTTGTCTCTCAAAGAATGTGTTTATTTAGAGTATTCAAAAAAGAAAACTCATCTAAAAGCTATATGTCGTGGTTTAACACTGGCCAAACACCAGCCCCAGCCCCTCCACTACCAAAAACCAGGCTGTGCAAAACCAACACATAAGCTATAGTTAGAAGATATTTACCAACATACTGGAAAAAAAATCACCTGAAAGCAAAAATAAGAATAAAAATAAAAATAAGTGATTAAAAAATGTCTTTTGAAACAGTGTCTGGGTTGTGAATAAATCATGTATTCTTTTGGTATAGTTAGTCATTCATAATATAACTCTGCCTTGGTTTCTTAAAGAAATGTAAAAACATTTTGCTCTGTAATAGATTTGTCTTTATCTATTGAGTTCTTAGGAAATGGTTATTTTATTCTTTATGGAAACACTGAGTGCAAAGTGGGGAGAGGAGATCTGACCACATTTTGAATAATGTTTGTGTTGGCAGAACGTGTTTACAGAAAGTGCTGTGCTCAGAAGGGATTCCTTCTGCTTGCCGGTGATATTTTGAATTGTATGAGACTATTTAAGCTGATCATGATGGCATGACATCTGAAGAGGAAGGGGAGAGGAAAAGATATGACTTTTAATGTTGTTTGCAGATAGTTCAGTGCTCATCTCAAAATGATTTTGTGTTCAAGCCGTTCAACAGGCATGATGAGGATGATAATCAGACTTTGTTTTTAGATTCCTTTTAGCTTTATTGTAGAATAATTTAATCAAAATACATTTTTATTGTCATTTTACTGTCTCTGCCTGCACTTGTTACTGCTTTAATTTCCTGAAAGGGAGATGTATGACATCCTGTGGGCATCAATGGTAGCTTTCAATTGTCAGTTCGTGTTCTTTGAAATAATTTTCATTTCACTGAAAGAATTTATTGGGAGGAAATAGAAGTGATTATCTGACTGAGAGCTGGGGGGAAGAATCATTTCTCTTAACACTCTCTGATTTTGTGCTGATATGGCTAGAAGGACTCAAACTGAAAAATTATGAGTGTACTTTATTGTATGGTTTCATTAGCAAGGAAGGTTGGTCCTGGGTGAAGGTTGGGATACTCCACCTGGGGAGATCTTACTCAATGCCAAGTCTGTCACGTATGATTTATCAAGGCAGTTGTGCCAAGGTACCTCCGTGAATTTCTCCCTAATATTTTGTGTCTTGTTTGTTCAAACTCTTGAGTTCTTCTAAGCATTACCCTTATCTACCAACCTCCAACTTTACTGTAATTTTCTGGGCTATCACTTTGGACAGGGATTTATCAGTTATTAGACATCTGGCAAATGCCTGTGATGCAGGTACCAAATGCAGAGTACATCAACAACACATACATTGGGTCTGCACGCCTTAGATTTAGCAGTGCTGGTGGGTCTGCCTCATGCTATTTTCAAGTATACTATCCACATTTCTTTATGGTCTAATCTCTCTTAGAGGTTCTATACATTTCAGTCATAAAACAGCTATCATTTTTTTTTCCACCAAATTTGTCACGTGTGTTGCTCTTTCCACCAAATTTGTCCTGAGAATGGTGCTGCCACTTTCATTTTTTGGTGAGCTACGATACCTCTAAACACAAAGGAGTCACAAGGAACATAGAATTACAGAGGCTGAAGGTGTTAATCACAGTAGCCAAAACCTGGTTATAAGTGGGTTGGTTTTTTTCCAAAACTGGTGGGAAAGACAATACCCTGGGGCTCCAGTGTTGTGGGAGCAGCTTCCTAATTAGTGTTTATTTAGTGTTGTGTCACCAGATTCCTTGCCTTGGGTGCAGTTTCACACACTGTTCAGTCAGTAGCGCAGCTCAGGCACTTAGGACGTAGAGGAACTAAAAGTGTGACTAACTCACATCAGACAAGCCTGGGTGTATTTATGAGAGCTGGAATGAGTATATTTCTGGATAGGCTTTACTTCAATAGAAATTAGTAAGCTTATTTATTAATAAAGTTTCAGTTGGAGGTTTTTTAGTTAGACTTGCTTAGACAGCAATGCAAGTTTATGTGCAGCAGTTTTTGCTTTTCTTTTCATTGTTGATTTTTAATGGTACAGAAAATGAATAAAAGTAGGTGTACAAATGATAAATGCCTGGGTGTTTGACATATAGCTGTTCAAGCAAGGTTTCTGAATCGTATCTGCCAGCCTTAGAGTTTCTTAAACACATAAATAAAACTGTCAGAGGAGCTAATCACACTCTTCCTGTCAGATGGTAATAGAAAACTGCTTTAGGATGCAGGTTTTTCAAGATACCTTAACTGTTTTCAAAAGTACCTGGAGATGAGTATGTCAAGAAGACACTATGTCTCAGGACTTCCCACATGAAGGAGATTTGACTCTGGTTTTGGGTTTACACCAAGATGTGAACATAAGCAGTTCTCATGAATAAGCTGTTTTACTCATATCGCAGAAACTTAGCTCATGTCTGTAGTCTTAAGAACTTTTCTTTATGTTTAAAAACTAAATCTATTTCATACTTGGATGAAATATGTAGGTTGTGTCAGAGATGCTGAACATGAAGTTCCATCCTGTGACATTTATTGAAAGATCTGTATTCGGTATTTTTTGAAAACTCAGATAATTAATGCTAAACACTCTGTTACACCGGTTTTGAAAACAAGAAGATAAATACTTGGGGTGTACTTTGTTCTTTTACGAGATTAGAAGTGGAAAAGTAGAAAGAGCTTTTCACAGTGATCTGCAATGCTATCTGACATCAGATTAGTTCTTAGGGGTCAGACTGGTAGCACAATTTGCATAATGTGTGTTTGTGTTTGATTGAAGGCTAGGTTACTGGATTGCTTCCAGCCTGCTGAGGTTACATCTCCCCAGCTCATTTCCCCTGAAGAACAGCAGGCACAGTCCTGAACGAGTGCTGTTGGTCACATGGGTGAATGACAGCCATCAAGAGTGTAATAACCACTGACCTTTTTGACATATTTAACTATTGAAAGTGTTAACATATAAGGGACATATTCAGCTATTATAAATATCATTAAACGTGCATGTGAGCTCTCAGGGAATGATTATGGCAGGATTAGTCATTACTTTTCTTTCAACTACAGGATCTTGTCACAGAGCAGGATGAGTCCTCCTGTGCCTCTTGGCTTAGTAGTTGAAGCATTGTGCCACTGACAACAGTGCCATCACAGCAGCATTGCTCATGCCCAGAGACATTCCTTACCTTGACGAAACTGTCCCTTTTAAGAATTCAATTATATATTAAAAATTTGTAAGTAAATTGCAATGAGACTGTAGATAAATAGGACACCCTTTAAATTTCTGGGTTTGAGTTTATGTTTGTTTGGGGGTTTTTAAAAATGAAATTAGATAAAGTATATAAATTTGAGGACCTAGATGTATTAAAAGAGACTTGAGGTAAACCAGTTTTTGAGCATCTTAAAAAATCACTTCTGTAACCTGGAAAATAACTGGTGACTTTTAAAACAAATTAGAAATGGATTTGATTTGTAAGGAGAAGAGGAGGAGAAGGACCACACATGGTTTATAAATATATCCTGAGTAAGGCCATTTCTAGTGCATAAGGAAATTCAGACTAACTCTGAGACTGAGAGCATCAACAAAGAAGTAAAGTGGTGCTTACTGCTTTTAATAGTTTCTTTCTGCATGAAGAAATCAATTTTTGTGTAGAAGCTGCAAAAAAGGTGCAATGAAAGATGGAAAAAGTAATGCTATAGTTTTTGTTGACCATCCTAGTTTGTGAAGTCATTTTTGCAATCATTGATATTATTTTAATGGAGTTTTTGCGTGGAGTTTTTGGTTTTTTTGCTGGTATATTTACTACTTTTAAGAATTTTATCATTCAGATTTGCAGATGAAACATTTATTTATTACATGTGTGTTTGTCTTAGTCAAATCTTAGCGATTTCTGAAAACATGACATTAATAAACTTCTGTTGGTAGAGATGATCACATGAGATATTACTTGAGATGCAGCTCATAGAAAATTCTGAAGTCCCACAACATTTCCTTCTATATGCCACAAATATTTTTGTAAGTTTTCATAAGTTACAAATATTCTCATAATTTGAAATATTTCTTTATTTCTGAACCCCTTTTGTTGTGACAAAACATGAGTAACTGTCTTTTGCTTGGTGGTTCTTTTAGTGGCCATGCTACTGATTTTTTCTAAATAGGTGTTTTCCCCACTCCTTGACACAGACACTGCTAGTTTGCATGAGCGGTAGCTCATTGAGAACCTAAATTGAAGTTTAACAGTAGTTGCTGGGTTTTTCTCCATTGTCACCATTTAGTTTGATTCAATAACCCTGAGCTACGTTGCCAGGATATCAGAGATTTGAAGATAGGGAGGGCAAAAATTATGACTAGAAGGACTAAGTCAATTGGCTTTTACCATTTCTGGGTGTGACTTGTATAGCTTTAGGACTAGATAATGAAAAATGGGAGACATTGATGTGAATTGTGACTCATTTTGTCTCTCTTGAAAGTTCTGCCTGGAATGGTTTGTTGCTTCTGGGCATGTTGGAGGGTTTTACTCTAGTTTTTTTTCTCCATTCTGTATTTTGTTTGTGCAACATGTGGTGGGAAGGAAAGACTAAGTTAATTTGTCCCTGTGGAGATCACTCATTTCAATTCAGGTACCACTTTTGTTTCCTGGTTTTTTCCCTTTGTTTTGTTTGTATTTTCTTTAGCTCTGTTTTTGCATAACACTGTTTTTCTCCTGCTGTGACCACTTGCACATTGAACGCAATCCTTGAACACTGATGGCTTAACAGCAACTGTCTTTATTTCCCTCTTTCCACGTGGTGGCAGAACAGAGCAACCATTTTTTGGAGGCAAAGGAAGTGTGTGGTGGTAAAGGTGTTTTCCTCATTTTGAACTCATCCACTAGTATATAACAGAATGTGAAACCTCTCCTTCATTTTCTGTCTGTCTCTCTCTTCTTTTTCCCCTTTTCTGTTTCCTGTGGCTGATTTTCCCATGACTTTGGCAATTTATTTCTCCACATCTTTTCTTTGCTAAAGGCTTTCAGGGAATAGTTCTTAGGTCCAAAATCTCAGCATGTCTTCTTTAAGAAGTCCTGGATGTAAAACTGAAATCTACATGATGCAGTTGTTTAAGCTTCTAAGTCATTAAATTTTTTGATTCAGTGGAAGCAGGTCATTCTACCTGCCTACCCCAATGTGACCCATGAGCAGAAGCCAACAAGCTCTTGCTCAAGAATTTTGGTCAGTGACATCAAAGAACTTTTTGAATGAGCTTTTCTGTTTGGTTGTTTCTTTGTGCCTAAGTCTCTGCACTGTCAACATAATGACTGTAATACTGAGAGGAGTAATTTCTGTGTTGGCGAAATTAATAGAAAATATGTTATTTCTGAGTGTGCTGAGTGCTTCATGGAAATTGCAGAAGAGATGTGATGTCATTAGTGAGGTTATAACCACGATGGACATGACATATCAAGTGAGGATTATGATGATTATTTAGTACAGGAACAAGAATATGTGCTTGATTTTCTAAAGTATAGTCCTTATTTGTAAGTAATGAAACAGTAGGAATTCAATGAGGAAAAGATGTAGAAACCTGATAAAGATGAGCTGTGGAAAGCAGGTCAGCAACTTTGTGACAGATTTTTAAAGTTCTGTTTGTATAATTTCTACATCATCTTCTGTCCTCTCTTCAAAACTGGGTGCCAAAATGGAAGTATGAAAGAATTTCTGAAAATTTGAGGTATGTAAATGACGAAAATTTGCACACAGATACAGGTAATTAGAGGAGCTAGATTTATTGCATGGGTGATTTAGAGAATTTTGTAGCTGAAAGAGGTTGTCTTGGTTTAAAAGACAG